>WBNO01016017.1:20319-37365 GCA_013400575.1 Peucedramus taeniatus | reverse complement strand
GTTTGCTTTCAACCTAAAAATCATCTATTCTGCAAACTCTGCATAAAACCCAAATCACAAACCAGAGCATATTGAGAAGGCTTAATGAGTTTTGTTCAAACACAGATCCCATGCCTAGGAAAATATCAAGAATTTTTCTCTTTTCTATAGAGAAAATTACATTCATTTCCTTTAAATACATATGAAATTGAATGCAGCAAAGTAATTTTTTTTTTAAAAAGGTATCCGTACAAAGTACAAGAAATATAAAATATATCAAGTACAAGGTATCTGAACAAAGTACAAAGTATCCATGCAGGAAAAGTGAGTACAAAACAAACTAAAAGAGCAATCTTAAAATAGATGGAATTTTCTAATTATAAGAACCTAAGGTTAAAGAAAGTTCAGAAAATATAGGTTTTCAGATCACATAATGAACCCTACTTTAAATTTTTGTAAAATTCATCAGTATAACCTCTGGGAAATGGAAAAAGAATTTCCAAGGACTTCATTGCTGCAGAAATACACCAAAGCAAGCTGCCTCAGATATTAATTTTTATCTTTTTTTTTTCCTAAAAGTTAATACAGAAGAATGGAAAGATGGGTGAAATGTAATAAATAATTTAACAGCTGTATTTTTTCAAATTTTCTCCTGAAAGTGTTCAGGTTTGTGTTCAGCTCCAATGTGACTTGGGCTCAAGACAGATCGTACTGATCTATATTGAACAATTCATTCACAATAGAAATTTTTGAAGCAGTCAAGCACACTCTGTTGTCCTCAAATTGCTGAATCTTTTGGTCTGTTGAACTCTGTGTTTCTAACCATAAAAATGTTTCAGTTGTTACATTGCTTATATTACATTGAAAAATCTAATTTTCTCACACTGGAGGAGCAAGAGCTGAAAGATATAAAAAGTAAATAGACGAAGCTCTTTGTACTGTTACTCAAGAGAGGAAAGATTCTTAGCCTGAGAGAAGAGTGACAAAATCCTTGTCATAGGGCATATTTATCTGGAAATATTTGGAGACGAATTTACTGAAAAGAGAGTATGCACAAACTTTATCTGTGCAATCTGAAATGTAAGAGAAGGGTCCATGAGTAAATCTACTCTCCTAATACATTATCAATATGCACTACATGCATGTATATACATATTGAGCATAATAACTGTATATATCTACTCTGCATATTATTGCAATGCACTTCTCTTTGCTGTGGTCATTTTACATTTCATATTTCATATCTTTTACCTAGGGATTTGTTCTTGGGAGAAAAGGACTACTCAGTCCATTAGCTGATCTGAATTTATGATGATTAATTCCTTGATGTTCAGCCATGACAGGAATTACTCTGCTCTAATGAGTAATAAATGTGGATAAGTCATGTGTCCCTATGGATTTCTTGGCCAGAAATTGCATTTAGAAGAAGGCTAATTGTCTAAAATTTATCCAAATTCAATACAAATTTTATTGCCACTAATTGCCTTTCCAGGTTTTGCAGCATTAAAGATATTTAAATGAATTTGTCATAGCACTTCTGAGTGTGTAATGTTCAATTCTAGTAGCAACTGCCATCATATTTAGGATTTTCAACAATATCTGTAATTCAGTACTAAATCATTATGAGTAGGAACACAATTTTCTATTTTTAATATCATAGCAGATCATGCTTTAAAAAATTTGTTAATGCCTCTGTCATAAAACGTCTTTACTACTCTTGTTTTTTAATTCTGACATGCTTTAATAACCATAGCAATGTTATAAGCAGGAGATACTGTAAACAAGTGACACCTGCTATTGCCACTAGAGCTGTGTCAGAATTACCAAGATAGAGTCCAATTTTCAAGTGTTTGCATGCCAAATGGTATAAATCACTCTAAACTTGATCTATAGTACAGAAAGCTTCACAGCTTTAGGCTCTGCATAAGTATTATGCAGGAGAAGAGATTATCATCATAGCGCTAAAAATGCATTCAGGATTGACTGAACATATCGCCGTAACTGTGTCTCTGTTCCCAAGATGCAGCTCCCAAGGCCCTTACAAGCACTGTATTTCACATAAGTGCTATTGTTTAAGGCAAATGTTTATTGTAGAAATAAAAGCTATGATGTGCTTAAGAAAGGTGGTTCCATTAGGACACAGGATCTATGTCCATTTGACAAGTATATTCATTGCATACTGGAGATAATGTGGAAAACCTATTGTAGGAAGTATGTTGCAATTAGGGTCACAAATGTTCTGGAACACACTGAACTTAAACTGTGCTCTTGAAATTGGGCTTTCACTCAATTCTACTGCATATTTCTGTGCACTCAAAGATGAAAAAGAAAGATGGAAAAGAAAGGTGAAAACTTTCCACTTCGTGTTTTACACTGCATTAAAAACATCAATGCATGAAATTCAATTAGCACAGGTTACCATTTTTGCAACTATTTTGCTATCCTGTCAAAATCAGGTGATTTTTTGGTTTTCTTTTTGAGCTGGCAGTTTTTGACCTTGCCATAAAAGTTATTGTTGCTGGACAGAACTGACCAATTTGCTGACAATTTTTTGCAGAGGTCAAAAATGAGCCCAGTTTCTTAGTATTCTGACCTCCTAAACCAAACACAAGGGAGAGAATGGGAAATGAGATTTTAGAAGGGACACAGCTTTCTTTTTACATGTTCGGGTTGGGTGTCAAGATCGCCCTTCTCTCAGTCTAAATTATGATTAGAGTCCATGTGGTTAAGTGAAACCGGAAACAATAAAGAGATCAATGACTTACAAAGTCATGAATCCCATGAAGTGATGACTTACAAAGAGGTGGGGAAGAGTGTATTGCAATCCTCACATTGCCATTCCTGTGAAAGAAGTAGGCAGAGGTCAAGCCATTGATAGAACCTTTCCTTCCCACCCCTAGGTGCTCACACTCTGATGAGTGGACTCCCAAAGCTCTCATTCCCACTGTATGTGGTTCTTTGGGCTGTCCTGTACTATTCACTTGTGGCCCCATTTGGGAGTGGTTCTACCTGTACATTTATCTATTTCTGAGAAGTCATCTTTGTCCCACGCTCATAACTTCTCAACTTCAAATTTAGGTGTGAGTAGTCTCACCATGATTTTACCAAACTGCTTTTTTCCCTCTCGATTGGAGTGTGCTCAACAGGGCTTTGTTCCAACCAATGAATAAAGTTTATTTTAAAGTAAGGGAGAGTCCCTACCTGGTCCCATTGAAGTAAAAAGTGTTTTCTTGCATGCTGAAGAATTGGAGCTGCTGAATCTAGAGAATGAGGCAGAAGTCAAACACAGTAACTGTCTTCAAGTATGCAAAGGCCACTGTGAAAAGACAGAGATAATCTGTTTGCCATGTCTATAACATATAGCACAAAGAGTGGGATGTGAAGAGAAGCTTTGAAATACTGATAATGGGGATGGGAATAGATATGGGCATAGTCAGTGAAGGTTGTGGGGTTGTCATTGTCTGAGTATACTGCTGTAAAATGATTTTATCTTTAGAGGACATAGCCTAGATAATTTCTCCAAGCTTCTTTCACATTTTTAAATAATTTTTCTCTCTGCAGCTGGAAAAAAAATCAGTTTAGAAATATATATGCCATAAATGATACCAAAAGTTCTTGAAATCTGGGCATTTGAGCCGTACAAACAAAGTGTCAGGTTTTCCCAATATCTTAATTCCCAAAGACTTGTGATCTTTCCATTGATGAAAAATGAGTCTTTTCCAATTGGCTGATCACTGACAATGTGCAGTGAGAGCATTTAGTTAAAAGTAATTGTCAAAATATCTCAATCTCAGTGATGAAAAAGGCACAGGTGTGCTCTGTGTAACTGTGGGATGAATAATAACATATCTATTTATAGTCTAATTTTAAACTTGTTTAGAATTTTTCAGCCAAGGTTCTTTATCAGACCACAGTTACTTCTAACAATAATGAATTTGTAGTATTTCTAATCCTTTTGGCCTTCTGCTTGCAATCTGCTCAAAATCGTGCCTCTTTTTTAATTTATTACTGTTTTTGCTACTCTCATATTACCCTTTACTTAGGCAACTGCATTGACTACTTCTAAAGCTGAGAATCAACTTCAAAATTTTATTGTTAACATTAAAGGCTCTTCAAACCTTTTCCCCTTTCTATTTGTGAAATCTGGTTCATGTTTATGGCTCCCTCTCATAATTTATGTTTGGCTTCTGACCTGTGTCTCCTCCATCCCTAGCATTTGCTGTGTTAAAATATCAGGCTTCTCCTCAATTAACACTGCTATTTTGAGAGTTTTTCCCCTTTGTAGAGTTCTTAAAAGTAAACCATTTTCTGTGGCTTAATCTAAGAATACTATTGAGAGACATATTTTATGCCTTATTGTGTCATTCTTCCTTTGTTATTTTGCTGTACTCTTATAAAGGTTAGATGTTATTGAAAAACAAAGCAGTTATGTTTTTTAATACTCAGCTTATGCTGTTGTCGTTTTTATTATCCCTAGATATAATTGAATTCTCAGTCATGACACACGTGGACAAAAAGCATTGTAATCCTGGAGTTGGAAATGTTTTGTCATAATACCTACAATGCTAAGAATTCAGGGACCAATATTAACTAGAGAGGGGAAATACAGAAAGCTTATCATAGAATTACAATTATCAAGAGGAACTACCACTTGAGGAAAAAAAACCCCCAAAACACCACAAACCTAGTGTATCATCAATAAATGTAACCACACAATGAAAGGAATAAAAAAAATTAAGAAAATAAAAAAAAATAAAAAAAATATAAAAAAAAAGAACTTAGTATCTAAGTGATAAAGATATACCAAAGAAAAGTTAAAACAAAACACTAAGAAACCCTATGATTTTTTTTTTTCCCTCAATCTCCCAGTTGTTTCATTTACCATTTTTCATTCTACCGACCTATCATTCAAGACTGAAAGTTGCAATTTACTGGGTATGAGTTCCAAGCTGGATGTATTTTTGAGCAATAGAGATTTTTGTGCTTTCTTCAAGAACTTGAGCAAAAGATCATTGTTTACCATTAAAAAACTGTGTCAGCTGCATGCTTCACTTGTGCCTCTGCCTGCTTTACCTGTGCTCATTCCCTGGAAATGCAGCTATCTGCTGACAGGTGTCATGGTGGCTTCTTATGATCCTCCATTTTAACTTTTGCAATGGGTTTTTAACTGGTTTTGTATGGCTTTTTTGGTTTGGTTTAGTCTGGGTTTTTTTAATGTGCCATCTTGGGAAGGGTAAAATTAAATTCATTAAAATACTGTCAGATTGGGGTAGTATGTTTGACTTATTTTTCTCTGCCTTTTCAAAAAATTAATTTTTGAAGGACATTGTGCTATTTTCGGGTCATGGACAACTCAGCTTACCCTCTGCCATGGTGTTACTCCATTGGGACCTTTTCCCACATATTAACCTGAAGCCACCTCAGTTTCAGTATCTTAAAAATGCTTGGTATCTTTCTGCTTCTTGCAGGCATTTTACACAGGAAAGAGGGATAATTAAGTCCGATCCAAAACATACTGGTCACTTGTAACCAGCCTAGGAGGAACAGTAACATAGCCTAACTCTTGCCCACAAGTGGAAATTGCTTGGAAAAAGGACAGTTTTCCCGGGCCAAAAAGTCACTGTCTCTCCTAGGGTAGTATCAGGTAGTATATTAGGCAGAGCCATGGGGTGAGATTGGTCGTGCTCAGTGTCCCATGTCCTCACTGCCTGCACACCTGCACATTGGTGCAGGCTCATTCTGGACTGGTCCCATGAATATGAGTGCCAGTCAGGGGTGAGAAAGCACAACGTTTACTCTTGGGGTTTTGCTTTTGTCCACTTTGCATGCCCTGAGACAGCTCTGTGATGCAAAATGGGGCAAAGTTAATGGGAATGGAAAAGTTGCTTCAAGATTTTGCTCCCTGTCCGCACTGAAACACTAACATGGGCAATCCCAAACTGGGGCATAGATTTAACAATTTAAGGAGTAATGACCAAATTTCAGCACTTAGAAATATTTCTTAGTAAACTTGATTTGTTAGCTTTCAATTTAGTTTTCTAAATTTTCTTCTATTTTGAGAAGTCCCAGGCATGCCATGAATGAATGTATTAGCAAGCAGGCTGCACACTAGGAACCCCCTGGCATCTAAACATTTCATGAAGTCGTTTGGTGGGGCATCTGAATCTGCTGGAATGCGTGGGAGCTTTTGTATGCCTCAACATCTTTCTTAAATAAGTCACAGTTCACAATTCAGGCCACGTAAGTAATGCAAAGTTCCTTCTTGAAAGTGAAACTGTTATCATTGGATATTCTCTGAAAGAAAAATCAAGAGTATTTTACATTTTCAGAAATTGTTGATAAAGCTACAGAATAGAGCAAGTACACATAAAAGGAAAGGAAAATATGAACATAAAGTAATTTTTATCAGCTCTTGAACTACCTTGAACAGACAACAGTAAGGTATATGTTTAATCTTTTTTTCCCAGTATCTTTTTCAGTAATTTGATCTTGTTGAAACAGTTTTAGGGCACAATGTGATTTTTTTTTTTAATATGGGAAAATTTTTGATTAATGCTATAGTTTAGCTGCTCAACATTATATTTATTTCAAGTCTCTAGCTAGATTATGCATTACATTGTACAGGTATACTTTTTTGTAGTCTTATGATTTAAATTGAGGTATTTTAAAAAGTATTCTACTTCCTTAAAATATGAATTATACTTCTACCATAAACCCCAGACTGACTGCACAAAATACAGTCTTAAACAAACAACAGAAAATCATGCAAGTAAATCAAAACATATTTACATAACTTTTGAAAACCTTGTTTCAAACCAAGATATTTATTCACCAAAACTCTTCCTAATTTGAAAATAAAATTTTTACTCTTATTCAGACTATATAAAATAATATAAACAGGTCAAAATTCATACAGTAAATTAGAATTCTGGTCTCATTTAACGTAATTTTCCTTTATATTCTGCTGTGTAAGTAATCCAAGAAGTTGCAAGCTTGCAAAGAATTTCTTAAAAACAATTTAAATATTCTACATAACATGAGGCCTGATCATGACTTACACAGAACGTCTGATCTATTATACTGAAATATACTGCTCCAGTATGTTTGGTCACACATAGAAATCTGACATGGTAGCAAGGATGTCAGGATTTTCACAATGGGGTTGAAACCTGTCTGTACACCTGGGGGCTGTTCACCTTTCTGGAGTAGGTGCATGGATACTGAAGGTTCAGCAGACACAGTGATTTACATGATTTTAAAAAGATTTTTTTTTTAGCTTTATAGTACTGCCAGTGGTGCTGTAAATAAATTTCTGTCACCGAAATTTTATAAGAAAATGTGGTGATTGGCAAAGAAAATACCTCTGTTATTTCCAGATTTAATATGAATGGGTGGCTTCGAGTAGAAAATAGTCTCCAGTGCAACAGTTAAGTAAAAACAAACACACAGTCAAGTTGCTTGAAATGTATTCTGGTTCCCTGTTATTTTCTACTTTAATCAAAAGGTGAACTAAATAAGTACTTCACTTGAGTCTGAGGCTGCAGATAAGCCCTTGTTTTTGATAAAATCTGCACACAATATTGAATTTGAAGCTATATTGTTTAGTATATTTGACTGAACCTTGGCCATTGACATCATATGTGCTTATCTCTGTCCCAGTTTTTTAATCTGTTCACTGAGCTATTTACCTGTTTTATAAAACATTAAGTCTGAATTAAATGAGGCAGGATTTTGGCCTTTCCTCATATGGCTTATGAGATGAGAAAGGCAAAGCAATGTTTTCTCCTGTTACCCACCTCATCATCTGACACTGAAGAAATATTTCCACGAAGTCCACATTCCCAGAGGAAAGATGATGCCAAAGGCTGTCAGGGGAACTGTCAGACCACCATTGCTTACTCCTGTACACTCTGGGAAGCTGAGGAGGCGTAGGGACTCTGGGGCAGAGCTTAATGACTGCCAAATCCTTGGTGATCTTCAATTAAAGACATTATCTACATTAAATCCTCTACAGTTACCCAAATGCACATCTCTGCAGCCACTGAGAATTTAATCTTGATAAAGATTCAGAGAAGATGGATTTTGGATGCACAGTGATACGTGGGGTCCCTCCTGACACACAGCAGGCATCAGGCTGGCGTGCTTCCCAGTGAACCCCAGTTACAGCCCCATGCTATCCACTTCCTTATTGGATTTCAGTGATTTCATTTATGATTCTGGAAGGAGATTTGTATAACTACTGAAGCAATGATCCCTCCAATTGAAAAATAATATAGATAATAGCATGGCCTGCCTTCTTTCTATGATGGATTTTCCAGAGGTGCTAAAGGCGTGTTGTGACCATGAGTGTCACATTCTACAGGATCCATTAGTCTCTTCAGAGATTCTTTCCTCCTGGCCATTCCGTTATAGCAACCTTCTCATACTGAAGTGTTTAGTACTGAAATTGTTGACTTGATTGCTTAAAATTGAGCATCTATTTTTTTCCATATGTACAAGAACATCCAGTACCATAGAAAATATTATTGCCATCTGAGATTAGAAAGATGTGTGTCTGTTCAGGAATGTATGGATGCTTTTTAAATAAACATTTTTTACTTTATGGGAAGCTCTTCTGTGCTTAAAAGTATATATATATATATTCTGATACACCATTTGTTCATTTGTTGTCTTTGATCTGAGGCCTTTGAGCAGCAGTCCACAAAGTGCAGTAATTCTAGCTTGGGACGAGAGCCCTTGTTGCACGGGAAGATAATAATGAACCTTGTTACACCCACAATTACTATCACCAATGGAAAAGAGCTTGGCTGGGGAGCTGAATCATGACCGATGCGTCCCTGAGATGTCTGATTGCAGTAATGGCAATGGCTCCAGGTGACTGTTAGCAGCTGGCACAAATTAAAGAAACGTTTCAGCTTCTGAATCAACTGCTTGCAGCAAAGTGGTGTGGAAGAGCATGTGCTTTCAACTGTGTTGGGCCCCATTATTAGTAATTAAATCTTTCTCACTTTAACCAGATAACAGGCTGTTATCTTACTGGGTCTGCAGATAGTTGCATTTGGTAACTCAGAGGGGTGAACAGTTGCATTAGAAAAGGAAGAAAAAGAATTAAAATTCTGACGATTTGGAAGTTACTATTCACTGTTTCAGAATTGATCTACCTGAAACCAGCAAGTGGATGTCCTCAGTTTGCAGTTCCAAATTTCTGGTAACAAATAGGATGGATTAAAAATATTTCTACTTATATGCCAGACCCTTCATTTTCTCTTTCAGTTTGTGGGATAGTCATGATGTATGTAAAAAAATCCACTATCTCCTATCCTATCTGTCATAGCATATATTATATCATACCTATTAAGCATTTTTAAAGCATTAAAAACCTGTTAAAAACACAAAAGCACCATATATGGACTCCAGTTGAAAGTGAGGCCCTGGGCAGCTTGGAGTAAAAGGCACAGATGGAGCACAGGAGCAGAAAGAGGTAAAGTCTTTAGTCCAGGAATTTTGTCATCACCGAGTCAGAAATGAGGCTTTGCACCCTTCACATCCTTAACACACAGGAGTCTGTTTCCAGAATGGAAAGAGATAGTGTCACTTACTGCACACCCAGAAGAAACAGGACTTCGTGTTCTGCTCCTCTCTGAAGCCTCTTTGAGTCACAATGTGCAGAAGGGAAAAGATTTTTCCGGAAAAACAGTGTTTTCCAGGTAACTCCATGCAAGTCTTTTACCTTGGTGTTGCCTCCATACATTGTAATGAAATTTAAGTGCCAGAAATGGTGTGGTTTGGAGGAAATAGAGGGAGGTGTTTTCAATCTTGAATAAGTTAGTATCCTGAGGAGTCCATCTGAGTTAGTCCACAATCTCTAAGAAAACAAATAATATTATTCTATTTTTCACCCATTTGTAAACTCTGAATATGGCTTTTAGTGAAGTGAATCTAGACAGCTTGCTTTGCCTAGTACCTTTTAATAGCAATGCTTGCAAAAAATTCACAAATGTCGCAACTGGGTTAGTTAAAAAACACTGAATCCCTGTGAACATTTTTGTTGAGAATTATAGGCCACAGACACACACATAATTTATTGAGGATCCACAGTAACTTTTTATGTGGTTAATTTAGCCTGTGGTTCCTACCTAAGCCCTGAGATGACCTTATATTTGCCATGTGTATCTACAGAGTGCTGACATACGGTGACTGAACCTGTCATGGCTTCAGTTTGATTTAGTTTACTTCCCTTTGGGGGTGAAGTAACCTAACTGAACTACTACCACCTTAGGTGCATGCTCACATATTATCTCAGTTCAACTAATATATTTTAATGTGATTTTACTTATTTTATTAATTCAGACTAATACTTTCCAGATGTCTCCATATAGACAACTCCTAAGTAAAACTGAGTCTTACATTCCATATAGTTCTAAGGTTTTTGCCTGTATTGTTGGATTTTTTTTTTAAATTCTGTCTTTGTATTTCCTCTTTCCAAATGTGGACAGCTTCTTTGTCACTCTCTAAGGTTTTGCTCCTTACATAAATCACTCAGGTGTCTCTATTTCTCTTTCATCTTGAATAAGCATGGCATACAGTTTCTGCTGGTCTTGAATTAGTGTGAAAACAAAGGTTGTATTGTTAAATCAGAATGTTTTTGTGACTGTTCTTGATAAAGCTGTGCCAGGCTCAGCTTTATGTAATCTGCAGTGTATATACTGCTCAATTTAGTTATATGGGGAAAATAATTTTAAAACCAAGTTCTCCTGTAGCACTTGCTAGCTTTTGGTATTTGTGCTTGTGATTAGTAAACATATTATCTTGTACATCACAGATCTCTCACATGCTTTAATACATATGTGTATAAGTTTGTATGTAACAGATCATAGAAATTAGCTTTTAGGTAGAATTTATTAGTGTATACTAACAGATGCTCTATCATACATTAAATTTCTTTTCCTACACTCACACACTTCTTCAATACATCATCATGAAACTTTCTTTTTCTTGTAATGCTGTTATTGACCTCCCTTTTAAAAATGTCCAAAATTTTTTCAATATCTCTAAGGACTGCAGCCAAAGAAAAGGTGGACTGCTGCTTGAAGAAATTAAAGGCTGTTCAAAAAAAGAAGGAAAAAAATTATCCAGAATGAACAAAATAAATTATGAATGTTAACCAAAGTTCCATGATTTTTCATATTTTTCCTCATACTCCAGATGCAAGCTCAGCCAGTTTTTGGTAAGGTCTCATTATTACAACTGTGTACGTGTATATATATATATGTACACACACAAATATATATCTAGTATCATATATCATATATATGGTATCATATATCACATATCATATATCATATATATGATATCATACATCACATATCATATAGTACATATTATATAATATGTAAGACATTGTATATTGTATATTATATATTATATATTTTATATATAACTGCTCTTCAGAAACAAATGGTCCCAGTGAGTTTGAGCTCCTAACACATTGTACAGACCTCTCCACCTCTAGTATGCATCAGCACAAAGCTTCCTGTGCATAAAATGTTGGAGAAGCTGGTCTGCTCGACAGGCTCACAGGGAGCAAGCTCCACACTGACACCCTGCACACTCCTGTGTGCTCTCAAGGGCACTCCAGCACTGATGAGTCTCCCAGGGGTCTTCAAGCACTGGTAATTTGCCCAGTCACTTGAGGTTGACGCAGAGCTACCTGCTTGACATGTCTGTGGGACAAATGCACTTCGGAGACTGAACAAAATAGCAAAAAACACATTTATTAGCCATGCCCTACCCCATATGTATAGCATTAGAGAGGTATATATGCCAGCTTAAAGATGAAACAAGAAAAAAAATTATTTTGTCACTTAATTGCAAGAATAGTGTCAAAAGATTCTAGAAATAAACTAGGTGTGAAAGGAAAGTCCCAAATTGCAAGCGGAGAAGTGACAAGGACCTCCATTTTCCTGACAACTTCCTTGGGGAAAGGGAATTGTTCTAAGGATGGGTTAGGCAGCGCTGACAGCTTGTCTGTCTGATTTGTGCAAAGCACAGTGCCTCATTCATCTTGATTTTCTCTATAATTTCTTTTTTCTCAGTGAAGTAATTAGCAAAAGTGGTTATTTCCATATAGTAGTGGTCAGATGATTTAAAAGAAAAGGAAGGAAGCAATTCTCATTTCAAAAGCAAGAGACCAAGTACAGCTAGCAGAATATGGACTAAATTCATCCCTAAAAAGTACAATTTTGCAGTTAATGTTAGCCCAAAAACTAGTTCGTTTATTCAAATCTATGATCTTGTCATATTTGTTTTCTTCTCTGTACACTTAGCAAAACTTACCAGAATTGAACTCTGGGATCCTAGTGTGCATTTTAATCAAGTAATTAACTGAAAAAAACCAAGGAAAAACAGGGAAATTTTGAAGTTTGTTTATTTTTCTGTTAAAAAACCCACCCAGTTTTCTTTGAAGTTAATTTGTCGTATATGGTGATTTATAACAAGGTTTGAGACTGTAGACATAACACAGTAACTGCTTGTAACATCCTGACAGCCACTTTTGATTGTAACATATGGGTATGGGTATTGGACTATACTAGTTTCTGAATCTGGAATCTTTTTAGGACTGTACATACAAATATCTCAGTAAGTTTGTTCAGCAAATGTGTACATTTGAATTCATTTCTGATCTTGTTGAAAACTCAAATTCCAGGTGGTATTTTCTTTGAGTCCTTGACTTTGGAACTTGATTCTTCCATTGATCCCAAAAGTTAGCTGGCCCCAGGTCATTCTCCAAGACAAATTTACTGCCTCCTTCTGTCTGAAGAAATCCCTTAGGAGGGAGTTGGAGTCTGTACTTCCATTGTGAAGGATTACTGGGTTCACATAAGATTTCTCTGATTTTTGCTGTTTAAATGTACGCATCTAAGAGCTCAGTAGCTCATTTTACAAATCAATCAATAAAATAATTTTCTTTAATTTATTTTTTAGTGAGCCATGACTTATTGTCAGCTACTTGGAATGATCTGACAAGTGGTTGTAATTAATTTTCTCTTTATTTTCTCTCTAGCTGAATTCTTCTAAGTCCTCTCTTATTAGCAGGATACAACTCTTCTTTTTAATGGTTCAATCTAATAGCATTTTGTTTGCTTGTGCTGTAGGCTATGTGTTCTTTGATGAGAACAGATTTGTAACTTCTATATAGAGCTAATTGGATTTCTTGATTATCTCATTGAAGCTAACTAAAATGACCTTCCCATGAAGTGGAAGTCTGATTTTCTTTCAGAAATAATAGTCTTTTCTTCCTGATAAATATTTGTTGTTTCAGGTTGGCTAAATATTCCTTTTTTCTCTTTCTTTTTCTGTTTTATCCCTGAAGGGTATCTACCTTCTATTCAGAGTTACATCTCAACAGTCACACTTTCAAAAAACATGAGTATTTCTGGACTACAAGTCATTTGCAATAAAAGGTAAGATCTTGAGTGCATGAAGCAAACATTTTAAGGGGATTTTATCCTAGAAAACCTGTTTCAAAAAGATGGTTAAACAAGCCCCACATAATATTTATAAAGCAGGAAAGTATTACCAGTTAATGTAGCAGATGACATGAGACATAGGAAAAAACATAGAAGGGGACTTTTGAAAATATTTGCATTGTTAAGTTTACATAGAAATTAATTCTTGAGTTAAGTATATGTATAGCTAGATCATTTTGGTAGTCCCATCATACATGACTGTAGCAGAATATAACTTAAGAAAAAATATATTCCATTAGGTTCCTTGAACCTGAACCATAAAAAAAGAGATCACAAACCCTTCCATCCATTCTGTAGTACTGATGATAATGTTCTACCTAATTTTTCATGAAACTTTTCCTGGGATGCTTTTATGTTACTTGTTTAATGCAGCTTTTTCAAGTTCCACCATGAAAGAGTCCTTCAAATTTATTGTCAAATGTACTCATCCACATGAATATGTTACTCAGAAGAGGTTGACCTTTATTGCTTTCAAGACTGTCAGGAATGGTCTGAAAAACAACTTAAATGAATGCAAGTAATTTTAGGAGTCTGTTCACACGCTTGGATTGTGGGGGTCTGTGAATAGCTGACAAATGCAGAGATCACCAGCTGAGCTGTACTGACATATCCCAGGAAGGAGGTCACTCCCTAGCATAACAGGCCAGAGTCGTGATGTTGGAGCTGTTGGTAGCTGCTTCCAGACTGGTCTCCTCTGGGCTCAGGGTCCCTCTGCCCTTAGCATTGTTCAGAGAACAGACTGCAGATCCCTGTCCACCAGACCCAAATGCTTTCTGGTGCTTTTCGTTTGCAAAGAAGCTAAACCTTTGCATCCATGGACAATTTGAAAACGGGAGAACAAAGGGGAGAGACAGTGTATCTTGTCCATTATATCTGTTGCTTATTGCCAGAAGGCCCCTAGATATTTACAAGAAATTCCAATTACCAACCCTGCTTTGAAAATTTCTCCACATACATATCAGCAATACATGATCTGCATACTGGAAAACTTGATTTCTTGTATTTTTTCCTTTTGCAACCTGGCCTGAAAAAACCTTCTTAGTGACAGAATTTTTTTTCACACAAAATGCTGTTTAACACTATATTCATATGTATTGTATGGGGATTCACCAACTGCACAAGATATAGGTGAAAAAAGCAAAATGAAAATATATGAAGTGGCTGGCATCCTTCATATAAGACAATCTGAATATTTTAAACTTCTTCTGATACAAGTACCACGTTATTTTAAGGTATGAGGGAATAAATTAATCTTGCTTTTAACCACCTGTATTTGCACTTTGCCACATATATGTTTTTTCATTTGCCAGCAATTTGTAATTTCATGATAGTACACTTCTTTGAGACCTTTAAAGTCATTTTGTTTTTCTATCCCATTTTGTAATTTAGTGAACTGTTATTGATCACAGAAAGATTTCTTTGGCATCACCTTTCTTTATGGCATCCAAATATCAACTAAACTGGCACCTTCATATGGAAATATGCCCTTCTTTCAAATATATTGGAGTGGAAAAGAAACAGTCTTTTGTTATTTAACTGATTATACACATTCTGCAATACTTGTTTACAAATATTGGTTTTGTTTCTATTGCTATTTTGCATTCTGAATCTCTCCTTTTCCAGGTTTCCATAGCAACTCTTGTACAGCTTGATCATTAGAAAGAAATTCTCTTTAATTGATCTCCTAATGTATAGCTTAATAGTAACTGTTAAGCAGTCTTTTGTTTCCAGGTCATATTTAAGGTTCATACATTTGCATAAAAACATCTCATTAGCTCAAACCAATCATTATTAGTAATTTTCTTCCTTTAGTTTTTTAATAACTAAATCCTTCATTGAGGTTTTACAAATAGCAAATATTTATAGCTTGTAGAAAAGGCTTTCTCAGTGAGCCTAGATGCTTTGTTTCTTTGAGCAGCAAGAAAATTACAGAGCTTCAAAATTTTGATCACATAATACAAAAAGAAAGTGTCTTTTTCTCCAACTGAAATTTAAATAGACCGTGCTAACTACAGGCCAGAGGCAATATTTAACAACAAAGTTGCAATATAGTACAAGCTTGTACAAATATGAATAATGATGTAAAAAAATGCCCAAAAATAACAGCAAATTTCCCCAATGCCACTGGCACCATGAAAGGCATAAATTCTTGCACTAAGTTGTGTTGCTCATGGCATTCTTACCTGAAACAAAGTGAAGATATGTTAAAGTGAAAATTGCATGTAGACATTAATTTTTATTTGACAATAGGATAACAAATTTGATATCTATGATTGCTACATGAAGACTTGAATATAATCTTGTGCTCTTCAGCACTTGTAATTGCAGATCTATATGGGTATGAAATGAGCTTTATTGAAGATCCATTGTGTATATGTACCTCTGCAAATATGCAGCTAACTTCATCTTCTTGTGTATGGAAGTACTGAAGCATAAATTTGGATAAACTGAAAATAAAAGATTTTCCAGTGAGAACTGGGCAGAATCAGGTTTCAGCAGTGCAAGGATACTTTATTTTTCCCTGATCTTCTATAACAGGTTTCATATCCCACTTTAAAAGCAGTTAATATTGAAAGAATAGTTTAAAATAATATCATCAGGCCAAAATGCATAAATATAGGTCCCACCATCATACTAAGCTCCAGAAAATGTAATTAGCATGTGTAACCTTTTCTTCTTTTCCCCTTTTTCTTTTTTTTCCCTCTGGCATCCTTGACCCCTGTGTGTCTTTATAGAAACTCTAATAGCATTAACATTATGCTACGATTAAAAAGTTAGACAGCACAACAATGCTGCTTGACAAGATATTTTTACAATCCTTTTTGATGTCATTCTGTTGAGATTGAATGTCCTTTGAACTCTTGCAAATTAAGTGGATGTTCAGTGGATCTATTCTCATACGGTATCTCTTTGTGTTATCTGTTAGGTCTCCTCTGCTGTTTGCAATGAAGGATTGGTTTGCATTTATCCTAGCATCTATAATTTTGTTAAACAGTAATTATTCATGCATACCATGGATTTCAGAATTAGGTTTAAAACCTGGATTTACTATCAATATGTTGAATGTATATTTTAAACAAATTGTATGAGGTCTATGAAAGCTGAGCTGATAAAAATGCATGAGCTTCTGTTTCCTGAACTATTTTCATCAATTAACATCAGGGTTTAACCATAAACAGGAACCCAGCCCCCAACATACTGGTAGTGTAATGTCATTACTGGTTGTATCATATTGTGTGTGCCCTAGTCACATTATACAGGCATAACAATAAAAAAACAGGGACTGAAAAGTTCTGTGTAAATTAAAAGCACATTGTCTAGAAGAAGAACCAAAGCTTTTAATAGGGTTAAAAAAAGGACATTATCATATCCTTCCCATATCAAGACACCAGATGAAGTGCACCATTTAAGTTGTATATTTTCAGCTAGAAAGAAAAACTAATGAATTTTTCTTAAATGTCTCTGGTTTTTTTTAAGTACAGTAAGATGAACAAGAATAATCAATAGTGCAAACCCCTTTTCCTCTAAAAGGAAAAAA
>WBNO01016017.1:3788-20307 GCA_013400575.1 Peucedramus taeniatus | reverse complement strand
AAAAAAAAAAAAAGAAAAACCACCACCACCAACAACACAAAAACCCAAAGCAAACAACAACAACAAAGAAAAAACACATGGAATTTCTGAAGAAGGTCACTGGGAGAGATGCCATGGAGGGCTTGACAGTAACAGGTTGTAACAAGTCAAGAAGTATCAACCAGGATTAAAGTAGACAACAAAAGAACCAAGCATCCCAGTGACATTTACATTTAGGATTCCAGGACAGGAACACTGTAGTTACTCCATAAGCAGATTTTCATGCTTAAGAAAAAGATACAAGGATTGAAACAGAAGCTGAAATTGCTGGTAGAAAGT
Organism: Peucedramus taeniatus; assembly: GCA_013400575.1. Lineage (NCBI taxonomy): Eukaryota > Metazoa > Chordata > Aves > Passeriformes > Fringillidae > Peucedramus > Peucedramus taeniatus. The sequence goes on along the minus strand of WBNO01016017.1, from coordinate 19,989 downwards.
AGTAAACCCAAGTTAGGTTATGATGACTGTACCGTTTCACTTTGACTTGCCATTAGAGGCAGGAAAAGTCCAAATAATTGAGATTATAGTTGTGCAAAAGGCTGAAAAAAATGGAAAATATGGAAACTCAAAGTAGCATAACAAACTGAAGGGAAACAGAGGGGAAGATGTTTAATTTATATAGCTGCAATAGCTATTTTGCTGTTAAGGGGTTGAGCAATGGATTTAGATATTGATTAACTTATAGTAGGGAGCAGTAACTCAGAAAAGTACACTGGTTCTTTGATGAAAAATTTTTATTATGCTCAAAAAGTATCTTGTTATTAACCATTCCAAAAACAAGATTTATTTTGTCCTCCCTTGGTCAGGGTTTGGGCATCAGGACACTATTTTCAACTCATTAGCTCAGACTGTGCTTTTTTTTCTTCCTTGAATCCGTTGACTGTTGGTACAAAATATGGAAATTCTTATCTCTTGTCTTTGTTGTTTGTGATATCTTGTGTTTTTCCAGTGCACAATTCATCCTCTGCATTGCAGACAAACCTAACTCAGACTTTTTTCAACACTCATCAGTTTAAGTGCCTCACAAACTTTAGTGGCTTAATTTTTCAGGTGAAAGGCTATTACTTTCATTGTACAAATGCCAAGCTAAGGACCAAAGAATTATTTTCTTAGAGAGATTCCTATTTCTTGGAAGCTGAATACAGATTAGAGTGAAGAATGTTGATTTCAGGATCTGAAAGAGTAATCTGTAGTGGGCACAGATTTTTTTTTCTCTCTGTCAATTTCCTTCTGCATTGTACCTTCTGTTTTCCCTGCTCCAAGCAATCCCTCCTCCGCTTTTTCTTCTTTATTTTCATACTGCCTCTTCCCTGTAATCTCATTTGCTTTTATAGTCTCTCCTGTTCAGCATTTCTCGTTCTTCATATTTCACTTAAAACATCCTTACTCACTGAGTTTTCTCTTATCCTAGTTTCACCACTGAAATACCCCATGACCTGTCCAGGCTTCATGAGGACTGCTGAGTATCCTTTGTTCCCTTCCTTGGGCCACTTTTTGGGACCAAGGTGTGAAATAAAGCACTGCACAGTACAGCTAGTGATTCAAGGGAATTAAGCTGTGATGGGAAGATTACAAGGCAGAGTAGAAGGTTCCTTGAAAAGTGGGAAACTTCACAGAAGATAGAGAACACTGATTTCAGGCTTCCTATTTATCTGATCCTTAAGGACCACCACAGTCAGGGGCATTTCCAGCAGGGTATGCAAACACAGGCAAAGCAGCTAAAGGGGCAGATGGTAGGTAGGTGTCCATAGAGGTTCCAGAAGTGCAGCTAGTGGGAAGGATATGCTCCACTGTGAAGTGGGGGTCAGGTCTTCTGGTATGTCCTATCCTGCTTGTGCAGCCACTTCTGTCACTGAAAAACACTGATTGTGAGTGATTTTGTGCTGGGCATGGTCTACAGGGAATGCCATGGGCTATGGGCCAGGAGTGATAACAGCAGTCTCTCCTGTCAAAACTGAACTCTGACAGTTGTGGCAGTGCTATAAAAGGTGACCAGGCTTCACCAGAGATTATAAGAGGCAATGAACGGGGGCTCAGTGGGAAGGATACTCCAGAGACCACAGCCCAAGGTCCTGTATTGGGTCTGACTTGAGCTGGAGTTCATTATTCCATAGCAGCCCTCACAGTGCTTGCTGTGTCTTGCATTGGTAGCTGGAAGGGCGTTAATAACACACCAATGTTTTGGCTACTGCTGAGCAGCACTGTCCCTCTGACTTCCCCTCCCAACTATATCAACGGGTCTGAGAGCAGGCAAGATCCTGGGAGGGGACACAACTAAGCCAGTTGACCCTTTGGGATATTCCATACTGTGTGATATCAGCTCAGATATAAAAGAGAGAGGAGGAACAGGGGGGGCATTTGTTATCCAATAATGTTTGCCTTCCAGAGCATCCACTCTGGATGCTGAGGCCCTGCTTCCCAGGAAGTGTCACTGATGGGAAGTACACTTTTCCCTTTTCTTATGCGTGTGCAGACTTTTGCTTGTTCTTCTTTCTTTTTTCTTTTTTTTTTTTTCTTTAATAAACTGCCTTTTCTTGACTTACGAAAGGGAGTGATAGAGTGGTTTGGTGAGCACCTGGCATCCAGCCAAGGTCAAACTGCTACAGGCCCCTGAGGACAAAAGGGAAGGCATGAGTGATGCAAAGCAGGAATTTTTGAGGAATATGCTGTTTCTGGCAGTAAGAGCAAAGCTCCCCTCTCTGTGCACACCCAGCCACCCATAAAACATTTGCAGATCTATGGCACCGAGAAGGGCAAATCTCCTGGGGGAAAATCCAGGTTGAGAGCTCTGTGGACTCAGTTGGGTTCACAGAAGAAAAGAGGCAGCAAACAGTCTTTGCTTTTGCTGATTCATTTGGAGTGTGGAGAGGCACTCATTTGCCAGTCTGAATTATCTTCCAGAGGGATGTTAACCAAAATTGCTGGGATTAGTAAATCTTAGATCTCCTTTTAAGGATAAAACATACATGAACAGCTAAGAAATTATAAATTTATTTTCATAACATTTATTTAGAATTATAGTTAGGTAAAGTTACTGCCTACAAATATTGAGATTTATACTGAGTGAGCTGTGGAGCATAAGGGAATGGCGATATCTCCCAAATTGTATATAAGCTCCTCCCAGTAAACTGTGGCACGGCAAGAATGATTTAGTAATTATATCGAGCCAGAACAGTATGGTGTGTCTTTCTTGCCAATTTCTCCTCAATCCAGTGAGAGAACTGTGTTTTAGGGAAAAGTAGGTATTCCCAACTAGCTCTAATACCAGGCTTTGCCTTCTTAACTAGTCCCAAACTCTCGGATTGAAATTGCAAACCACATAGCCAGTACATACACACATTAAAAACTGTCACGACAAAAGGGAGGAGAAAATCTTAGTGGAGGGTGTTTTCAATTCCTGATTCCCTTCATATGTTTATTTCCAGAATCTTCTTATCACTAATTCTTCCTGGGAAAAGTTTTTGGACATCCTACCCCCATGCAACTCAGGTGCATTGCAACTTGTTCTCTTAGTCTCCCTACTTTTCAGTGCTTTGTAACATCTATTACCACATGACCAAATTGAAGGGAATTACTATTTTCCATGTATGGATGTGATCTCTGCCCTGCCATTCAGACTGAGGCTGAAGAGTAGATCTGCTTTATTTATTGACATGGATGTAGGTGGGAAGTAAAACATGAGTCAGTTACAAAACTTCATACCTTCATGGTGTGAGCATTTGTGGGGATACAGTACAGCTATTAGAGTGTGACACTCTTGTAGGTTGCTCCTTTCTCCATCATCCTGCAGAAATTCAGGGTGTTTCCTTAAACCATGGGAATGAGAATGGAGTAACAGAAGCACATGAGAGAACTATTTCCACAAAAATTTGAAGGAGGATCTTTAGGAAGTGTTATACTTGATAAATCAATATCAAACTGAGGGGTAACAATACTATCAATAGCTGAAAATTTCCTTGTTGCACAACTACATAAACAATGGGAGACAATGGGAGAATGTGTACTATGCTATAGTAAAGTAACTAAATAAATATATTATTCCAAGAAGTGCTGACCTGACATAGCGACTTCCTCAGCTTTCTTTCTACAGAACCTAGATCTTCCCATTTCCTATTTCTCACAATAAATTTTTAATAATTGTAGTTTGATTTTAATATGGACTGGAATTATATTCAAATTTCTTCATCCTTATTTCTGAATTTCAGAAAAGAGTGCAGATTTGAAGACCCAGAAATAGTACATAGTTCCTGCCAAATAAGAGAGAAAAGACAGAATATTCAAAGGCTTATATGAACACATGAAATTTGCATGAAATATGTTATAATGCATAAAGCTACACCACCTTTTGCAAAGCTTGACAGTGCAAAAAAAGAAATCACCTAAGACACACTTTTATACGCACTATCATAATGAATTTTGGTGCACATAGTTGATTTCATTCAAATTACTGCCCAAAACAATGAAAACAACGTATAAATAAAATAAATAAATGTCTTAATTAGATACAGAAAGAAATATGTAAATTACTGATTATCTTGAATAAGAACAAAGTAACATACTTGAAAGAAAATAAAGAAATGTCTATTTGAGCTAACATTCAAAAAATGAAAAAAAACAAATATATTGAGAAGTAATTTTAAGAGCTGGAGAATATCAAAAGGGAGAAAAAAGACAAAAAGGAAGTATAATTAGAAGCTTTTAAAAATATCATAATTATAAATTGTAATTTAGAGTATAATATGACAGTTCTGAAAGACTGAATGAGAACAAAAACAAGAATAAAAGGAGAAGGATGGTGGGAAAGAGTCAGTGATCACAGAAAATGCCACAGTGAGAATTTGAAAATGAGAGCACAGATGAATAAGAAGACTAAAGTGAACAAAAGAAAGGTGAGAGATGTCAATGAATGCAAGGCTAAAATTTCATTTCCTGTAAGGTTTTGGACACACTGATACTGCTTAAGGGAACAGCTTAGAAGACCACCACTTTTAAAAGCCTAGACTAAAAATACCAAATGCATCCAATGTATATTTTTAAAACCACAGTAAATACCCTTTATGTTGTGCAATAAATATCATGTGAAATACAATTTTTTATATATATTCTATATTACTATTCTTCTATAATTCTATATTCTATATTTTATTCTTCTATATTACTTCAGTAAACCAAAGGTAGTTTGTGGTGAAAGCAGTTTTCACAACCATAGATTTTAAAATAAAAAAAAAAAACCTGCTATATCTAATTAGGCATAATTAGGCATAATACTTGGGATACTAAAGGTGAAAAAAAACACATCTTCAGCCCTGTGTTTAGTCTGATAACTCAGAAGGTCACCCAGTAGCCTGGTAGGGTCAGATTTGCAGAGTACTGGAATATTGCAAGAGTCAATAATTTAAATAAATATTTAGTACTTAACTTATGATTTGTTTTATTGCCCAGAAAATCTAAAACAAAGGTATTTACCAGTTAGACTGGAAACTGGTGCATTACCTCCTGAGCAAAACCTTTTAAGGGAAATAAATGGAGAACTATACCTTGACCCAGCCTGACTTAATGACATCTGATTTAATAGAAAACATGCAGGTACAGAAAACATGCTGAGTTAGTTTGCATGTTTTAGTTAGTTAGCTGTTACTGGTTATACAGAAATTAGTTCACCTCACTGGGAGCACAGTTCAGATAAAAGAAAAATATTAGACTTATAAAAAATATTTTTAAAGTACAGGGAATTTTTCAAGATGTAATATTTAAGCAGTGTAATGAATCCATCACACCTTGAAGGTTTTTACATGATTCTATACAGTCCAAGAGCAGCAACATGCTTTTTAAGTCAGGATTAAATCGAATGGAATCCAAAATAAAGATACCTCACTGAGACTGTTCAATTAAAGCCTTCAGAGTTGAGCTTTTGCCTAAAGTAAGCCCTTATTTTTCTTGCCTGAAAAAATTATGAAAAGCACTTAAAATATCATGTATTTTCCAGGTACAGGTAGCTGATTAGAGTTAATTATCAAAGTGAACAATTAATGCAGCCAGCCAAAACCATAGAAAATTATTCCCTGAATTTGCCATATATAATCAAAATCTTTGTAAGTCTTTTACAGAATATAGTAAGGTAAAGGCTGCATTTATGTACATTTAGAAAACATTCATTCTCTATGTAAAAAACTTAAGCTAGAGTTGGACTTCTAATACCAGGAAGCAATCAGGTTTGTTCAGCACTCATGTTCTAAAGGTCTATTGTTGTTAAACTGTAAGTGAAACGTAAATATATGTATAATATAAATCCATAATGTCATTGGAAATATGAATGTGCCATTGAATCTCATCTAGTAAGGTTTTTGACTGACAGCTCAAGCCAGGGTTACCAATCTGAAACAAAAGAAGAAGCAGAAGAAAGAAAATCTAGACTGATGGAGCAATCTTGCTCCTATTCAAGTCAATATAACACTCTCATTCAAGCATGATCAGGCTCCCTTTGTGCTCTATACTAAGCACATAGGACTCACCATCTTAGTGCAACAGGGCTTACCTGAGGGGAAGGTGAAATTTAAAATTTTTCTTGGTCATTAGACTTCGGATGATCACCAACATAGTCATTATGATTGTGTTTATATTATCAGTACAAGGTACTTTAGCAGAAAATCAACTGTTTAAAATCTGAGAATCTTTCTTTTTCCTGAAATTTTCAAAATTACAAGCTGAATTTAATTTTCTTGCATTTTAAGTCTTTCACTACTTATTTTACTGATATCTTTATATCTTAGTACCACTTATTCTGAAATGGATAAAAACTTCTTTTCTCTTTTTTTTTTTAATGCAGATGTTTACTGAGGTCTATGTAAACAACCTTTTACCAGCTGAACATTGGGGTTTTTTTTAGTGTTTTTTTTTTAGTTTTCTTAACAGCTTCATATTTCTTTCCATGAAATATGGAAACAGGTGCACATTCTTACAAAAATTTCTATTTTTATATAGATTGAATTAGTGATTCACATATCTAGGTGTATTGCATTTGCGTAGCAAGGGCTTGGTAGCAAGAAGGCCCTGGGAGGGCTTCTGGGAGAAGATGCCAGGAGTTGTCTTCATATCGGCCAGGGCCAGTGCAGTCAGTTCTGAGAAGGACTTGCCCAAGGCTGAGCCCATTGGTGGTGGTGGCAGTTCCTCAGGGAGGAAAAAAAAAGGCTGCTGTACAAGCACAGCCATGATAAAGGAGTGAGAATATATGGGACACATATTAAGTCAGCGAAGGAGGGACAGGAGGTGCTCCAGCTGCTGGAGCAGAGCTTTCCCTGTGAGATCAGGGTGAGGCAGCTGAGTCTCTGGAGCCCATGGAGGTCATGGTGGAGCAGAGATCCACCCGCAGCGTGCAGAGGAGGCCATGGCAGAAAGGTAAACACTCTTGAAGGAGGCGTGGCACTGGGGACAGCCCACACTGGAGCAGACCTGACAAGACCTGTGCACCCTGTGGACCTCGGGAGAGAGGTGCTTGCACTGGAACAGGTTTTCTGGAAAGATCTGTGACCCTGTGACCAATCCATGCTGGGATGAAGAACTGTAGCCCATGGCAAGGACCCACATTTGAGAAGTTCATGGTTGGCTGCCTCCTGTGCTAGGGACTCCATGCTGGAGCAGGAGAAGGAGCCCTTCCCTGAGAAGGAAGCAGCAGTAGAGACAACATGTAATGATCATAATTCCCGTTCCCTATCCCCTGCACATTGTGAGGGAGAAAATCAAAAGAAAAGTTGAGTCCAGGAAGAAAGGAGGGGTAAGAGGAAGGTGTTTTAATATTTAGGTTTTGATTCTCAGCATTCTACTCTAGCTTCATTGGCAATACATTCAGTTAATTTCCCCAAATCATGTCTGTTTTTCTCATGAGGGATCTCTCTGTGTCCTTACCTCAACCCATGAGCCTTTCACATCAACTTCTTTCCTCTGTCCAGCTGAGGAGGAGAGTGATAGAGGGGCTTTGGTATGCAGCCAGCACCCAAACAGGGTAAATCTCTCACGCTTGGAATGAAAAGATGTTTCTAAAACCAGAATATGGGAAAGTTCTTTCCTTTCTGCATTCTAGTATTGGGAAAAAGTTGCAGTTCATCCACACCTCTTAGAAACTGGTTAAAAACATACCTGATAAATATTACAACCCCTTTCAGTGTTTTGCACAATGCTTTCAATTCTGCTTCAGGCATGTGCATAATGATCACAGTTTGCACATCCATTTCATGTTTAAATTAACTAAAACTAAAAATAGAAATTGGTATATGTCCTGATTAATCTGACCCAGTCAATATACTCAGAGTGCAGTTGAAACAATTTATATTTCAGATGTGTTTGTTTCTGTTAGTATAACAGAAAGGCTCAAGAGGGTGTTTAGTTCAGGGTTAACTCCCATCTTTACAGGAAGTTTCTTAGTCTTATTCCTGCCACCCCAGCAGTCCTATAGCTTTACTGAGCCTTTGCAGACAGCAGCTTAGGGTTGAGTGCAGCATCAAACATGCAAATGAAGCATGGGACTTTGTCCACTTTCCACTCTTACAGCTTTTAGTCTTTCAGGTAATGAAATAGTCCTAACAGTATTTAAATCTCTCCTTTTGGACAAGTGTTCTTACAGTTCAACTCTTCCATTTCTTTTTCTCCCCTTCTGGCTATTTTTGTCCCTTTTGTTCCATAACCGTTTTTCTGCTGCTTTGCAACTGACTCAGGAAGAGATGAAGGGTTTCAGTTGTCCTCTCCTACCCTTCTAACTAGGCTGAGTAATTCATTGTGGATCACCACTGTGTGAATAAATAAATATATTAGCAAGCTATAGCCATGATGCCAAAGGTCAGATGTTAATTATACCAGGGAAATGAAAGTGCATGCCTCTGTCCCTAATTTAGGTACATGAGCGATTAAGAGGAATGTGTTTTAGGGACTGCCTATGGTGGGTACTTTTCTAATTAAAAACCAGCTCCCTTTCCATTCTGAATTTTATGAAATCACAAGTTTAACTGCTATTGTCTTCTCATGAACTTAATAGCAACTATATCAGCATATTATATTTTTATTGTCATTGTCATGGCCAGACACAGAGATGTGGGACATTTGTCTGTGTTCTCTCACTGGATACCACATGGAGTGCCTCCAAGCACATAGCATCCCTGCTCTGTACTTCCTTCAGGACAGCTGCCTCTCTCCTCGAGGAGGTATACAGATTCTTATTTTAGAGTAATGGTGGTGGTTCATTCTGTACACAAATGAGGAAAAAGCTGAATTTACGTTGTCCAGTGAATTGAACTGCTGTCATATTTTCAAAGCCATATGACCTTGGAAGTCTTCTTGCTGGACTTTCAGGAAGGCTCAGCAAACAGAGTGGTCCTTTATTTTACTTAAGAGTAGTATTGTCTTCTCCCAAGATTTGCTTCCAGATATAAATACTGAGACCTCAAACATTACCTGTTTAAAGGCAAAGTAGCTCATTATCTGCATGTACTAAAGTAGGGAAGAATTTGAGTTTCAATGCAATTTTTTTCCTTCAGGAGATAGTGGGATCTAGAAAAATAACAGGTGAACAAAAAGTGAAGTTCTCTTTAAAATCCAATTTTAAAGTGTTGTGGAGCTTTTGGTGCTGCAAAGGGGTCTTCAGAACTCTTGTTACTGATTTTAAACACATTAAATTTCATAAAATTAAGTTAAACTCATAACATTAATCTTTTAAATTTATAAAATACATTTGGTATAAAAATCCAAATAATGTCATTTAAAATGTATTTATTGTAATACTTTGAGACTGATTCTTAGCTGTATAAATTATACCAATTTACCCAGATAGTAGCTTAGGCTCTGATGAACACACTTTGCTCTAAGTCCTTTAAAATTTAGGTAAATTCTTTGAAGAATGCAGCACAAAGCAATGAGTGCTTCCTATACCCATATAGCAGTACTATTTTTTTTTTTCAGGTGGTATGCAGGCTTTATTCTAAAACATGTGTTTTGCACCCCTAAAAGTTAGAGCTTAAAATCATTGAACATTCTGAAATTACAGCAGCTGACCTTATGAAAGGCTCAGTTTTCACAAGATTTATTTTAAGTGAAATGGTTTGCTTATCTGTAAATTAGTATTCGTCAGATTCAAGCCTGAAGCTCTGAATAAAGAAACCCCACTTCCATATATTTGTAAAATTTCATATTTAGTTAAAATCTAAAGGAAGCTAAAGGAAATTGAACACTTTAGGAGTATTTCAAATGATAATGTCATTATGAAAATATCAATAATTATTGTTTATAACAGTTATAACTACAGTCACAGACAGTTCAGCAGCTCAGGTCATTCTCAAGTAGACCCGGGGGGATTCAGGGCAGCTCAGTCAGCCTGGCAGCAGCAGTGATTTGCCTGCTCTCACGGATGCTGCCTGGTCACACACAAGTGGGAAGAGGCAGCATGCAGCCTGGCTTTGCAGCACCAGCTGTATCTGCATGCTCTGGGGTGCACCAACACAAGGGCAGCTACAGCTTTTTCTCAGGCAGCCTGTGCCAGTCAGTGTCAGGCCCACGGCTTTGCTTTGTCATGGGAAAGCAGTGACCTCGACAAAACAAAACAAAACAAAAAAAAAAAAAACCTCTCCATTTCTTTCTCACATTTGCTTTAGCTTAGAAGAAAGATATGTTTAGAGAAGATGGAGGAAGATGTTCCATTCACTGGAGCACCAAATTCCCCTCCTAATTTGTTCCTTCCTGGTTGTGACAAGCACCCTGTGTTGCATCCAAGCAATTCAATCTGTTTTTAATCCCAGGTGTTGCAACAGGGCTTTCAAACAGGTTGTTACTACTGATTCACATTGCTTTACTCTTTTGACCTTTAAGAATAAAACTGCTAAAAAGCATATTCACATTCTTATTTTAAGAAAAAATAGAACCTTAATCATTCTTTGAAATTTTTGCCTAATATTTATTTTAATAGCTGCGCCAGTGTTTAATTCTAAAAAATAAATATTTCTAAAAAATAAAATAGAAATAGAAAATAAAAAATAGAATAAAATAAAAAATAGAAAATAAAATAGAAATTAGGACATTGTTGAAGATTTTTTGACCTAAAGTATCATATAATAAAAGTTATTTTCATTTTTATCTGTGTTAATATAGATATTTTACTCTCGTAGACTGCTTGTATTCTTCCTTCTAGTGTGTCAAGACAGAACTGGAATGGCTTTCTGGATCACTGAGTCCATTTGCCTCTTATAACAGATATTATTTCATCACAGTTTTTTAAACACTTCTAATAAATGGCTTTGCTTTTTCTTTTTTATAGTTTAAATTTGTTAATGAAGGTTTCACATATTTTCTTAAGCCTTCATTTGGCTTGTTAGAAGAAAATACTATTGAATCTGTTTGAAAGAAACTCTCTTTGAGTATTAAATTGCTACTTGGTGCAAAGTAAAAATATTTAATCTTTAATCTCTTTGGGCCTAACTCCTTCCAGTCATTCTTATTGTCTAAGAAAGATCAAAATCTACAGATCTTCAACACTCTTTTTCAGCTGATGCTACCTTTTCATTTAGGAAACCTTATTACTCATCTCAAAACCAACTGATTTACATTTTCCAATATTTTAGTCCCTCAGGATCAGTCAGTTATGGTCAGTTGATAGCTACACATGGCTTTTTCTTCAACAACTCAGTTTTGCTCATCTGTAAGTTTTACTTGTGCTCCTTTCTAGATTTTTTTTCTTTTTAAATGTCATTAACAGGAATAGAGACATCAGACCCAGGATACTCAAACTTCCCAAACAGCCTTCATAGGGCCCAATAGTTCCTTGTCAGCAAGCTGGTTTTGTCCTTTACCGTTCTTTGTCCACCTTACAATGATTTTCTTAATCCCTGCACTCTCTAGATGAAGTAGTAATTTCCTATGTGGCCCCATATCAAATACTTCAGTAAATCGAGTTTGCATTTCCTTCTGTAGAAGAAAAACATTATCAGAAAAGGATATCAGATTAGTCCTGCCTTAATCAAACTTATGTTGCATTTTCTATTCTATCTCAATTATTTTATTCAGCTCTTTAAAAGCTAAAGCCTAGCATACTAGTGAGATCAGAATAATCTCCTCTTACCCTTCTCGTTCACCTCTGCTCCTTTATACCAACTCTTGACATTTCCTATCCTGTAATCTTATGGCAGTACCACTGATTTGATAGATTTCTTTAAAATGTTTACCCCCTCCACATTCAGATCTCAGAGGTCAGAGTAGTCAGCAACTTTGGTAATGAGTTCCCTTAATTTATTAAGGTTTGCCCTTTTGAAACCCAAGTTCTCATTGCAAACCTACTATAATTTAATTTAAACTGAATCAGTTCACCATCACTCAATCAGACTTTATTTGTAGTTTCAGGCCTTTTTATAGCAACTTTCTTTAGACTTTTTTCATGTATGGTAACATCATCTTTTGCTGGTTCAAGATTTAATGGATTAAGAATGTAATAACAATTAAACACAGAACATTTTGCTGTAGTACATATGCTACCTGCTCAAGCTCACAGGGACTTTAAAGGAGAAATTGAAAATAACTACCCAATATTCCACCTGGATGTCCAGCCCAGCTCTGAAATAATGTGAGACTGAAAGTGTGAAGGTGTTTTGGTATTTTCTGTCTGGTTTTTATTTCAAACTGTTTTTTTCTCTAGATAAGATGGACAGAAATGAAAGTACATTTGTATCTGGAACACAACTGGAAAGGACAAAGTGAACTTTGAAACTATTTTTTCCCAGATTTTTTCTCTGGAAATTAAGCCAAGATATGATACTAGTTGCTCCTAACTATCTTCCTTCAGTCTTCTGTTTAAAACTGCTCACTCAGTTTTGGACTGACTTTATGAAATAAAATGGAATTTCTACATAATGCTTCTTCTGCTTGGAATTTTCTTATCCAGAAGGAGAGTTTTGAATTTTATATCCCATAGTGGATTTTATTTCCTTGGATATAACCAATCAGTTATCAAATCCATATATACTTATAGCACCTGCAGCTTTCTGTTGCAAGCTGTATTATAGCTCAACTATATTTCATCAGAAATATTTCCTTTCTTTGAATGCACTGTCTTGGTTGCATTTGATACCTTCCTGGAGAGGTGCAGTGAGTAGCCTCTTGCTTACTGTCTTCCAGGTCACTCAAAAATTTTTGGACTATCTTATCTCTCTGTGGTCATCCCTTTTCTAACATGAAAAGTTACTATTTTATCTTAGCTATTTTCTGATATACAAATTACTTACTCCACTTGAGTTTTAGTAAGCATGTACTGCACTTATAGAAGCATGAGTGAAATTTTAAAATGAAGAGAAAAAATGTTTTCTACCAGAACCAGGAAACATTACTGCCAATCTTTGTTCTTTTCTCAGTGAGCAAACGGATGTTTGAGGAACACAATTATTAGTGGCTTTTTGATACCATATGCCCTTATTGCTGTTACCTAAGGTCTCTTTGAAAATCTAGTTCAAACAAAAGCCATGACAGATCAGCTGTGTTTCTGAAAGATGTAAAGAGAGAGGTCTTGCAGGTGCAGTGCCTCTTAGGAAACAAAGAGAATCATAGTACCAGTCAAACACAGTCTATCCTTAACATTTGCCTGAGGTTAGAGCTGGTATGAATCAAAAAGCTGGCATAACCAAAACATGTTTTACCAGGCTCATCCGCTTTGGCCTACAACTTGTACCTCAGCAGCACAAAATGTGACAAATGTGTGACAGTGACAAATGACACTGGATAACTTAATACACTGCTTTCAATACACAGCATTTGCAGAAAAGTTTTAACATTTCATCCCAAACTACTCCTTTTCCTTTGATGAAAACAATTCCACAATAGAGAAAGCTCAGGAGAACATGTACCAAGTGTCCCCAGGAAAAGTCCTGCATAACATAATGCAAAAAAATCTCAGCACAAGCATTTTAGTAAGATGAAACCAAAGTGAATGAATGGAAAAATGGCCTCAAGCATCTTATTTCATACAACTGTGAGATCAACTCCAAAGCGTTGCATATGTGAAGAATCTCGAATTTAAAACTAAACCTTCCACAAGACAATTTGCCTAGCCCCAGCTTCATGGCTACATGTTGGAATTTGAGATTTTTGTATAAAATTTAACACATACATCTGAATAGAAATATTAGTCCGTGAAAATAAAATAGAAGCACTCTTTATTGGAAATGACCAGGTAATCTGTACCTGGAAGGTTACCCTGTTGTTCAGTAGTGCCATGCATAAGAAAGAGGAGGTGGCACATGAAGGACTGTGCTCACAGTAGCACGGCAATTCCTAGACTGATGGAATAAAGCTAACTTCGAGTGCTGAATTTAGCAGGAATGATTTGTTACCTTTCAGTATAAAATATTCATTTGTTAACTATGAGCAATAATTAGCTCAAGGCACAATTAGTACAATAACTTCCAGTAATTTTGGTCAGTGAAAGCCCACATTTTGCTCATAATATTTAATAAAATATCAAAAAGTGTGACTACTTTTATATAATCTTCTTTAAAAACCACACTAAGTTATTTTAATCAATATACTTGTTTTAAGTAAAAGCCATTTAATCTTCTGACTTATGCATTAACCTTCCATTAAGTATTAGTGAAGAAGTTAAATGCACCTTAGTCAATAATGCTAATGCAGGAACTGTTGTATTACCTATGGAGAAATGCGTATTCATATTATGTTAAAGTGGCTATCCTTAACGATTAGCTATTATATGTCAGGAAACTGATCATAAATTTGAAATATTCTGTAGGAAAATGAATTATAATGTTGAAACTGAGTTCTCTGTACTGTAATAATTTTGAAATGAGGTCATCTACTTCTCCTGGTCAGTGCTTTTTAAGGCAATGATATTGAAGTGATGAAGATACCCTTGATGATACTTTGACCTCACCTTGTGGTTTCACATCTTGGTAGGTAATAAATGAGATGGGTAATTGTACTATACTAAACGAAAATATATTAATCTACCTGCAGGTATATGAAGAAGTTGTTTTAGCAAAAATTCTTATTGCTTTGTTTCTACCTAGAAATACCTAAATGTACCACTAAGATCATCAAAATGCTACAGTTACGCCAGAAGATTTCTCTGACTTTAGCCTAAATTACAGTGTCAAACTATCTGCTTACAGATCTTATTATTTCTTATATGATTTTTTCTACCTTTTTTGCCTTTAACAGGTTTTATCTTAAACCAGTTTGTCCTGCAAGATATATTTTTTACAGTAACCTGGCAAAATGCTTTCACAGTGAGATCTCTTTCCTCCTGTTCTTGTCTTTATATTTTTTCTGTTTTGTTTCTGTGAGATCTGTTGTTTCTGTGGGTACTGGGTGAGCTCATTCAGCTGCATGATCTAATACCAATTTTTAATGATTTTTTTTTTAAGAAAGAATATTTTTCTCTTGGGTCAACCATCAAAATCCATTTTTCCTTAGCTTTCCGATAACTAAGGCCAGTATGAAGGAAGAAAATCTATGGGCAGGGAATTCAGGAGTCCATATCTCTCTTCAGTAGCCAATTTTTAATTTAGTTTTTTTGTGGTGACACAAAATGGAACCTACATAATACATAGTGCAGGTGATCATGAAGGAGACAGAAAAAATTTCCCCAGGTAGCCACCCAAGTGATCCACAAATGTGTATTTTCAAGAAAGAAGAGGCAAAGAAAAAAAAAAAAAAAGTAAGTACACATACATTTGCAAATAAAATAAAATAATTTTGCCTGTCTTTGAGGATGGCCATCAGCAGTTCTCAGGATATCACTTTTTTTAAATTGTTGAATGTACTGCCTCATGATATGGTGCTGTTTTTTCTGATTCTTTTCAGATCTTTGTTTCAGCACTGTAAATGATTATTCTGCACACATTCACCTCTGCTTGTCCTTTTTCTATCATTTGAGTACCTTCTGCTGACTTTACAAAATTATGGCCCTGAAACCTTAAAGGTACATTTGGTGTCCTATGGATTCAGTACATTTGAAGGTACTCAAGATCTCAAGATAGAATTTAATTGGTTGCTAAATACTAAATTACAAACACAGATTGGCGTTCATATAGCAATATAATATATAACTATATAATAGTTCATACCAAAACACAGAAATCTCTCCTCTGAATTCTAAATACAACATAATTTTTAAATACTTCTGAATTTTATGAGCTTTTTTCCTACCCTATAGGCCAATCACTCTTTTTTTGTCACTATCATTCTTCTATACTTTAAACTAGAATGAGATTTAAATGATTATATAGAACATTCACACAATGGATTGAAGATTCAAAATACCTTCCAGTTCCTTCAAAAATTCCAAGATTTTCATTCAGCATTTCATTCAACATTAAAATAAAAAGCTAGACAAGTATTCCCACATCTGCCTTACCCAAATATCTAGTATTTACTTTTATCTGGGAGCTAATAATATTTCAGAATTATGGAATGGTCAATGTTGAATGACCAGCTCAAAGACAAGCTCTGGCTATGGTTGCATGGTCACCAGACAATTGCAGTTGCAGGCTCCTTGGAAAAGCCATTACTTTCTTACAACATATAAAACTTGCTACTGAAAGGTACTGGCTAGGCATTTTGTTAGTGATCATATTATAATTTTACTCTCTCTTCCGTTTGGGAA
>WBNO01016015.1:14109-56542 GCA_013400575.1 Peucedramus taeniatus | reverse complement strand
ATGTTTTTCACCTTCTCTAATGGCAAAGGAAGCATTTCTTATTATTTTGTGGTCATTAAGTGGAACAAGATATATTGCCCATAAATAAACTGAATTTGGGATATTTTTCTACTTTGGTAGGGAACTGGATTCCACCGAGAACACTCTGGAAAACAGTGAGAAAGAAGCAACAAAACTTACAACCCAATCCATCATAAAATCTTGGGCACAACTTTGTGGGTGTTTGAGAGAGCAAATTAAAGGGACATTTAGTCTTGACTTGATACTAAACAGTTTTCTTGTTACTTTGATGTGAAAACCCATATTTTAAATAAAATTCAGCCATTATAAGAAATGGTTGTAGAGAAATTATTTTAAAAATCCATACAGCGCTGACTCCCAGCTAACATACAAATGTTAGATAAAATGTACAGATGTTACTTGCTTTAAAATGTTGCATTGCATTTGAAATAAAAAACCTGGGAAATTTGTACATGCTTGGAAATTTCAAGTCGAGGTGCAGTATTGATGCTCTTTAATAAAAATTCACAGGCTCCACAGAACCAATGTCTGTCCTTACCCAAATATGTTAAACATATGAGATTGGACTCACTCCTCTATTTTTAGTTTTCCACAACTTCTAACCAGCTACTCCCTAGGAGCTTTCCAGGCTTGCATAAATCAGCTTAATTAGCAGATACTCAGCTGAATTGTATTCTTTGTCCACTTTTCACCTTTAGAAACAGACAAGGACTTGTAAAATGCACACACAATGTCATTTTACCTAGGTGGATAAGACATCACATTTTCTAAAATGCAATTCCTACTAAGTCCTTATTTGACCTATTCATTTTTAAGGGGTATATCCAGATTTAGATGGTGGTAACAGCTCTGATTCAGGAATATTTGGGATATCCTGACTTCAGTTACACCAGAGAAATAAATCACAACCCTATCTTAGTCAAACCAACCTGCTCCTCCTCTTTCATGGCCTAAAATTTCAGGTGAGAAGATCAGGTGAGGACTGGCTTATCAGTACAGTTTTAATTAGTGTTATCACTGTCATAATGAAAAGTTTTTGAAATTACTAATTTCCCATTTAAATCTCACTTTGGTTTGCCTAGATTTCAGTTTAAGGTATTTTTTAATTAGCTTCTACAAAAGAGTGTGACTGCACAAGTAAAGCCAAACTCCTTTTACTAACAGAAACTCAAAAAGGTCACTGCAATATGAGCAAAACTCTTTGATTCAAAATAAAAGCCTGCATGTCTCTCAAAAAAAAAAAAAAATCCTACTTGATAGAATTCTGAGATGTCTGACCTTCTCAAGAGACCAGATTTAGAACTGTGTCACTCTACATTGGCAGCATTTACTTTGACTTTTCAGGGATATTCTTTCCAGCCAAAATAAACCTTCAGGTGTTGCAATCTGAAAAACCGCTACAAAAAATCCATTTATTTGGCGATTATATTGTGTGTCTAACATTTTCTACCTTGCAACAACAACAACAGTATACAAATGTCTGACTCTGTGCACAAAAACCCCAAGCCATACATCCAGGAATAGCATTGAGATGGCAGGACATGCTAGAGGATCTATTTACTATAACACCAAGAAATAAATTATTCTTTCTCCACCAAAATGTTATTTTTGTCACTGTTGTCAATAAAATATTTTTCAGTGTTTCTACTTCTCAAAATAGTCTTCAGGTGATTGGTCAAAGCATAGATGGACACAACTACTTAACTTCACTGTTTTCATCTACCATTTGCAAGAAAGCATACAAACATGAAGATATAGGCAGAAAACAATCTAAAACTGAACTTAGACAAAATTACTGGTGCATTGGTGACATTAATTCAAATTTAATATGCCTTGAATTCAACAGATGTGCAACATTCAAAGGCAAAAAAAAAAAAGGCACACATAATAGAGACCACAGGCAGTGGACACAAAATAAAATTGCAAAACTATAGAAGGAACATAAGAATATTTGCAGAGATAAGCCATTTCTGCAAGCAAAAAGTTTCTCTGCCGTGGCCCTTTCTTTTGAATCACACTGATAGCAGGTTCACCTTTCCCTCACCCTTTTCCTCCTAATCATCTTGTTTCACTACAGTTAAGGACATATTTGAAAGAAATGTTTCTCCTGACGTGAAAGTAAGCCAATTTTATAGAATTTCTGTCTCCAGGAGAAAAAGCAGCCATCCAGAGTGCACTCCACATTCCTTTTGGGAGAAAAGATTTTAGAGAGAAGAGGGTTAGTCCACATCACACCCAGTGAACAAGGAGCAGAAGTCCAATACTTGATCATGGAATAATTTACTCTTCCTTGGTCTTACTGTCATTTACATCAGCAACACCAATCCCAGCTGAAAAAGGGAAAAAAATCTCCACAGATCTTCCCCCACAAAACCCTATAGGGAAACAGGAT
The DNA here is from genome assembly GCA_013400575.1 of Peucedramus taeniatus. Classification (NCBI taxonomy): domain Eukaryota; kingdom Metazoa; phylum Chordata; class Aves; order Passeriformes; family Fringillidae; genus Peucedramus; species Peucedramus taeniatus. The sequence goes on along the minus strand of WBNO01016015.1, from coordinate 54,129 downwards.
GGGTGGTAATTAAAAATGAGTAATCAGTTAAAACACTGTAGTAAGTGCAAGACATAACTGGACAAACCAGGGTGTAAGGGCTGTGAACCACAGCAAAGAACATTCCTAAGCGTGTGGAGACATGCAAGGAGAACAAGCCCTTTCCAAAATACACCCAGATATCTCCAGGTTAGCCAGACAGCATTCAATGAGGCTAAAAACCTGAATTTACAGATTCCCAGAACCATAGAATATTTGGGGCTGGCAGGTTCCTCTGGAGATGATCTGGCCCGGTTCCTCTGGAGATGATCTGGCCCGGTTCCTCTGGAGATGATCTGGCCCGGTTCCTCTGGAGATGATGTGCTCCATCCCCTGGGCAGTGTCCCAGGACCGTGCCCAGCTGGGGCTGGCCTGTCTCCACACAGGGACACTCCAGGCCCTCCCTGGGCAGCTGTTCCAGGGCTCTGCCCCTCCATGCACACAAGTTCTTCCTCCTGCTGGCCTGCCCCTGGCCGGGCTGCATTTGATGGCCACTGCTGCTGCTGCTGGCCCTGGCGGCGCCGAGCAGAGCCCGGCCCATCCTCTGGCAGCCCTGGCAGATGTTGGGATGGATGGATGGGATCCCCTCTGGCCGTTCCCCTCTCCGGCCTGCCCAGGCCCGGCTCCCGCAGGCTCTGCCCAGCACCGAGATGCTGCAGGGCCCAAACCCTCTCTGGGGCTGCCCTGGAGCCTCTCCAGCAGCTCCTGGTGTCTCCTGTGCCCAGGAGCCCGGGGCTGGAGCCAGCCCTGCAGAGGAGCCTCAGCTGGGCAGGGCAGAGGGGCAGGATCCCCTCCCTCAGCTCTTCCCACTCTCTTCCCTGTGCTCCACAGGTTGTTCCATTCTAAAATTCTTCCTCAATTGGAAGATCAGCAAAAGGCACTTTTTTTTTTTTTTTTAATGTCCACACACAACCAACCTACATTACCTACTTTTCTTTGAAAATTTAAAACTCCTGCCAAGCATCTTAACTTCAAGATACATAATCCAAACAGGCAGGATATTTAAGCTCCCCTATTTTTTTTTCAGACATAAAATTGTAAAAATATTAGCAATGTGGATTCATTTCTATCAAAATCTAAATAAGAAAAATACCCATTTTTCAAGCAGCTGCAGTCTATGTAAGGTAAAAATTTCATTACATCCTTTAGTAGATTATATTTTGCTATCTGTGCTGATTGTGCCTTCTGGGAGATCCAGTTTCCATTTTAAGATCTGTCTAGCAAACAGCTTAAAGAGTATCACTGTGTACCAACAGATGCTCACAGCAAACCAGTAAGAGATTTACACTAGACTGAGGAAAAAAGGAACTACACAATGCTGAATAGGATTGTGGGATGTAAATCTTATGTCTTTGGGATATAAATTAAAGATAGATGCAACGAGCCAAGGATTAGACAATTCTGGGCTCAGGAGCTGATTTTTTGTGGTTTTTAGCTACTCCCAGTAACAAATATTTACTGTGGGGCATAGGACCATTATTTATAATTTTCTCATATGTTAGTAGATGAAAGTTAGTGTTTAAGGAAATGGAAATGTTCAAACCATAAAAAGGGTCTTGCTGTTAAACATTTAACCTTGTCTAAATAGCTTCTTGACTCTTACACATGGTTATCACAGCACTTTCCAGCACTGGCAATAACTTGACTGTCTCCCAAAATGTGTCGTCCAGGACACTTAAGCCTTGATTTTAGTATTAAGATACCTCTTTCAGAAATTTAGGCTGTGTCTTGTGGTGGTCTAAACTGTGTTCTTGCACCCTCAAGTGCATGGATAACTCACCATTTGTCATATGAATATTTCCTCCTAACAACTTCCTGTGATAGTTTAATCACTGCTGGCTATACAGGAGTGTAAACTTACTCTAAAACATCTGCTTTTCAAAAATATGTGAATCAAATGTTGATATTGTTAGAACTTTTTTCTGCATTTAATCTCTATCCTCAGTTCTATGCGATTAAAAAATTCATTAAGGGCAGATGAAAAAAATAAAAAAAAAAAAAAGAAATCTTAAATAAAAATTTCTCTGAGCACTTCTCAGATCTCTGGAACTTTGTTGTTTGAGATTCTCAAGATGTGAAATGGAAACAGACATGGTAGTCAGTAGTGCCTTGCAACACTGCCTGTCCCCATTCCCACTTGTTCTGCCACATTCCCTAACAAACTCTGGAATCTCTACACAGTTGTCCACACAGTAGATTAAACACTAAACCACCCAGACCTCCCATTTAGGAGAGTACATCACTGTTCAAACTCATTCCTGCTGATATCCCCAAGCAGATTGCTTCCTCCTTTCCTGCTCTCCCTCCTCATGGGTGGGTCTGGCAGAACAGACAAGAAAAGGCAAAGGGATAAAGAACATAAAATATGGAATAGAGAGGGTGTTTGCAAGGTAACCTGATTTCAAATAAACATCAACAAGCCACTGTGGTCATTCTCATGTTTCTGTCTGGGCAACTCCTGTCAGCAGAGACAAAGTGATGAGAAAAATACAAAAAATCCCAGCAGGGCAGGCTAAAGAAAATAATATTGAGTGCAGAGTAAGATCTCTCCATCCCCATGACTGAATCTTTACAGAGAGACAGACACTAGTAAAATCCTTGGAGGGAAGAAAAATGCTTTCATAGCTTTTTTCCCTCAGATTACTTGTTCTGCTCTTGCCTGCTGGGTTTTTTTAGAAAGGAGTACATTTGTAAAGGAAGACTGGTCCTCTGCCTTAGAGGTTATCACAAAATCTATATTGGACACTACACCCTCAAGCTTCCAGATATTTACTGGTTTTTCCTCTTTCTTATCTCTCTAAGCAAATGAATTTTTTTTCCCTAAGTTCTGCACACCTTTTCTTTTTTTTTTTTAGTGCAGCAAATTGTTTCTTTTGGTGGTAGTGGTGGTAGAATATACAAGAATATACAAGAAATCCTTCCAATCTTTACTCTTGCACCAGTCAAAGAGAGTAAATTAATCCTGGTTTCATTCTAAAAGTGGCACCTCCTCAGCAGGGATCCTTCTTGGATTGTCATACATATTTCAATTATCATTTCAGAACGTCCCTGCATCCCCTGGAAATTAGTAAGACAGAGGAGTACATGCTACACCTGAGTGGCTGACAGCCATGGCAACACTCTGAATTGCCACCTGAGAGCAGAACAGGGGATTGATTGGCACTTACTCATGAACCAGCCAGACTCTCCCATGATTACTTTATCTAAATATCATTTTCCTCTTTCACAGTGCATCACCTCCCTGAAATTTTCACAGCATTCACTTTTAAGAGATAACTTATCATACCCACTGCTGCAGCTTGTAGTTTGTCCACACTTGCACATCCATCAGGGGTTTAATTGTAACAGATCACTCCATGCATGGGCAATTTCATGCATTTTAGATTAATCTGTAAGAGATATTGCTATACAAGTCCATGTGCAGAGAACTCCTCAGCATGATGAGACACACAACAGCCCTTCCCTCCTCTCTGTGCTCTTCCTCTCGTATTTATCTTGATGCTAAGATAAATACTTGTCTGTTGTGAGTCTCTGAGAGAACTTTTTTTTTGTTTTTTAAGCAGATGAAACAGAAGTAGATGGTTATTTGAATACAGAAAGTTTTGGTTACTACTTGGTTTTGTTGATCGTATTGTAACACCATGAAATTTAATAAAATAAAACAAATGCAAAATATGCAGCAGAATTTAGCAGATCAGGTTGGAGATAGCAATTTTATTGGATTTGTGCTTTCACTGGTGTTTCTACCAGCTTTGCTTGCTGACACCCACAATGAAACCATATGAGAAACCCTTGTCTGCAAGGAATCTGAGCCCCCAGATTCCAGTCTCTCAGCACCCTTTAACCAGCTTGGTTCTTCCAATACCTCCCCTTCTCACCACTGGATGGAAAACATGGGTTATTTTCTCTCTGTGGAAAATCAGGAGTTTATTACTTTCTGGTACTACTTGAGCAGAAATGGGTGTGTGCATCTATATGAAAGCCAGCATACTGCAAGATATAAACTCTTATTTCTGGATTTAGATACTAGACCTGCTTGATATGGACAGAAACATTCTGACAGGGATTTCCAAAATCCTGCTCTAAAGCTTTGTCACATAAAAGAGTGTAAGATTTTAATACCCTTTTACACTTCCTGCTAACTCACCATCAAATAATCCAAATGTGTATTGCCTGTTTTCTGGTATCAGATAACTGTGAGGATCACAGCCTTCACAAAGCCAAAACACCCAGCAATTCTGACAGCTGGGCAAGTGGAAAGAAATAAAAAATTTCTCTCTCACTCACTCCTTTGGATGAATCAACACAAACTACCTTCCACATATGAGTCTTGGATGGAGCTCTGCCATTTGCAGCAGGATTTTGTGGGGTTTTTTTTGTCACTGCTTGCTATTTAGAAAAGCCTGAAAAGCCTGAGAAGTCAGGAATTTTCATACAGCCCTTCTGGGGCTGTTGTGTCTGTGTGCTGGAAGCTGGTGGGCAACCAAGGTGTTTCAACACCTCCAAAAAAAAAAGTACCACAATCTGAGAGTGTGTCAATAATCAAGACAAACAATTCTCACCCCAGGGGTGGAGTTCTTGACAGAGATATCTCAGGGAAACACAAGGAAATGCCCTATAAAAGATGGGGTAGGCAGCAATAAAGTAAGTAATAATAATAATGGATTTAAAAGTTGTGGATAACAAGCATCACCAACATGAATCTAAGGGCTGCTTCTAGCTGACTGTTGGAAAAACCATGGGTTTCTGCCAAGAAAGTACTGATAATTAATATTTTAAAAGAAAGTCAGTCCAGATTTTTAATGGGAAAAGTCTCAAATGCACATGGAAGGAAGCAGAACCTGCATCAAGGGTAAGGTGCTGTGGCTTTAATGCCCTGACAAGAACAAGTCCTTGTCTGTAAACTCTGAAATGCAGAAGCACTTACCAGGAAGTTTTGCCAATTGTTCTCCATATTAAAATCATTTGCATGTCAAAATGAACAGAGGGAATGACCCCCAGTGTCTGTATCAACAACAGCTCTGCAATGATACTTGATAAATATGGGTTTATATTTTCCTTCCTGTTGACTTTGGCCAGGTCAACCACTCATTCACAACCACAGAACCTTTCTGGACTGAAATCTTACAGGTTTTCTACTTCAGACAGTATTTAAATGAAGGAAAATATTGCAATCATTTATGCCAATGAGGCGAGTGAAAATATGTTTTGTTAATTCATGGTGAAAACACAAACTGGAGCTCCTGTGCATCATAGCTGAGCAAGCTGAGTTAAACTGTAATAGAAGATTAGCTACTCATGGAAAAACAGAATGGGCTGAAAATTGTCAATTCCAATTGAACTTCAATAAGAATTTGGACTCCCAGAGGAAAAATCTTAATGTTTTCAAGATGGCATAAGTATTTCCAATTTGTATCCTGAAACAAGATTTCATTTTGAAATGTGATTGCTGTGGTTTCCTTAGCAAAGTGAAAAACACTCCAAAACCACAGAATGTATTATTACAGGAAACAAAGACCAACATTTTTGGTTTGGAGGGAGAACTTTTTTCCTCCACTTAGGTCAGCAAAACAGTTATTCACAAAACCTACATCATGAATCAGTGGTGAAAGATATTGGAGATATCACTGTGTTTATATTTACTGGAAGTGCCACATGATACAAAGTGATTGGCACAGGTAATCATAGGAAAAGGAAAAAATTATCTCACAGTTAAAAAAGTAGAATGAAACCTCAGATTTACCTTGTCTTTCACCCAGACTGCTTTTTAAGAGTTGCTACCTGTGATGCTCATTTTGTGAGCTCCAGACAAAACTGATGAGAAGGTGAATTCCCTTGCAATAAAAGTTCTGCCAGCTGAACTTTTAAAACTCTCCTTTAAGAAGTGGAATACTGTGACAATATCAGGCAGCCAGGGTGCCCTGCCTCAGTTTCCTATTCCAGCAGGTGCAATTACCTTCTCTTTTTTCAGGGGGTTGTTATATAAATATTTTCAGGTGCATTCGGGAAGCTTGCAAGGAGACTTTTTCAAAGATGAACACTGATGAGGCCTGCAAGGAAATTAATCATGCTATTCCAGGAGCAGGTTTTGAATAGTGTGCAATAAATAATTCCTAACTCTACTGTGATTAGGAGGTAAATGGGTTTTGGAGGCACAACTCTGAGATAAATACCAGGGAAAAGAAGCCCAGCTTCATGCAGGTTTGGGCTCTGGACAGGTATTGTCCCAACCTGCCAACCAGAATTGCACAGACAGAGTGGTCTGAAGGGCAGCCTGAGAAGCATTTCTTGATGAGGCTGAAAAATCACTGCTCATGTGGAATGGGACTAAGTATTTGGCAGAGAGGAGATCTCAGCAGAATCAACAGCAGTTTAGAGCAGAGGCTTACAAAATCAGTGAAAAGAAATCCAGTACTTGGACACTCTGAGTTTCCACCAATTTACAGTTAGTGACTTTTCTTTTGTGAGTATGTCTGTACTGCTTTTTGAACCTAAGCAAAGCCTGCAGCAATAAAACATGACAAAAGACCACATTTTTTTACCAAGATACTGGATTAAGAAGTGCTTCTATCTGCTTTAAACTGAGATCATCTTGTCCAAGGGCACAGGGAACTTGATGTGTGCCCACAACAAAATGATTGAGTCCACTCTGATATTTTATCACAACCTGTCTCTATTTTCAAGTCCTTTAGGTTCTGCCAAAACTTTTAATCAACTTCCATCCAGGAAGAATTATTCAATTTCCAACCAGGAAGAATTTTGAATAAGTTTGATCTTTTAATTTTTTTTATTTTTTTTATCACCGAACTGAAAAAAAAAAAGTTTCACTTTACCTGAGCAACAGGTACACATGCTCACATATTTGAGAGGAAGGGAGGACAAAAATATCTGGCTGCATCTGTAAGCATTTTACACAGCTGCTATCTTCTATTCTTATATTCAAAAGAATTCTGCATTGCTGCTGAGATCATTTGCACAATGAGCGTAATAAAAAATGCAAGGAGATGCTGAAGAGTCACCTGTTACTGAATGAGGACATGCTCTGCTGAGTGAAAAAACATTCACCTCTGCCTTGTGGCATAAGGAAAAATATCCACTTTAAAGACAGAAAACAGCATGGAATAATTTATTACATCATACGACAAAGATAAGCTAAGTAAAGGCCATTCAGACAACATGAATTTTGTGTTTCCTTCCTCTGTAGTGCTTGCCTAACTCTGAAAATTTAATATTTCTTTAGCTTTTTTTTTTTTAGATACTTTGCAGCTGAACAGGAAAGAGGCATAAACTCAGAGTTTACCAAAAGATATAGAAATTGAAGAACACTGACAAGCAGAAAACACTTTATTCCAGGGACAGAACAAGTTAAAAATTTTCCTCAGTTACTAAATTTGGTTATTTTGGTAAAACTTTACTTTAGACTAATATTTAAAAACTATTAAAATAACCTATAAAATTTACTATTATTGTGTGGCTCACTGGGAGTGAAGCACTCAACTGAGAACACATTTCTGAAGGAAAGCAAATTGAAGTGAAGAGCAGGAAGAGCCCAATGCTCAATGATTTTTAACATCCTTCAAGGTGGCATCATCTAACTAATTAAACTGATTACATTTGAGAACTTCAGAAGCCTAGAGATAAATTCCTAATCTTGAGTAGTCCTAAAAACCTTGATTATTAATCTGCTAATTGTGTGAAGGCATTTGCTATTAACTTCAGCAGTTCAGGAAGAGAAAATAAAACAATCTTTGTCCATGGCTCAAAGCCTTTTAAAATAGTAATGTGAATTTTTAGGCTCTGATTCCCACTGCAGCCACAGATAGAAAGTAATTGCATTTTTATCAGAAAGAAAATTTAAAGTTAACAGAAGAATAGTTAAAACTATCCTCAAACATCCAAATATAGGGTTTTTTTTTAGTTTCCATTTGAATATTATTGGGAGTACTGTTCATCATGAGACCTGTGTAGGAAGGAATCTATCCCCAGTGTGGCCATGCTCTTCTTTACTGTAAGAAAGAGCATTTTACACTTTGTTTTTTAATGTTTTATGTTATTAACCCTATTTGTGACAAAGACTAAAGAAGCACCATTACCACTAAGCAAGGAGTATTATGTGAGTTAAACAGAAGTGACAATGAGCAGAAGCAGGAGGAAGAGGAGGATGAGGAAAGTACCAAGAAGAAGGCAACAGGAGAAAATGATGGATTCCTCACAACTGAAATATTCCATCACTTTCCACTCTATTCCACTCAAAGGTGAGAAGCAGCTCAGGCCCAGCTCTCCCAGCTCCTACTCTTTTAAGGGGTTTTTTACCTCATTGCACAATTTTCCTGCAAGCTTCAAAGGCAGAAATTTCATTCACACAGATCTGCCACATCTCCCTGCTCATAAGGAGGATTCTCCCTTGGTTCTCCTGCATCAAGCATGAGCGAGGGAAAAAGAGAGTTTTGATTTCCCCTGTTTGTTTTTTTTTTGTTTCAGAGTACACCACAAAGAGCTGTGCCCTCTCTTCCCACACAGTTCATCTCCACCTTCCACCCCTCTCTTCCCCCAGGGCTGACCTGCCAATAAACCTCTATATTAGCTTTATATTCCTTCTGGGTGTAGCCCTCCTTCTTGAAGGATGAAAGAAGGATGGAGGAAATTTGACACATTTTCATCATTATACAGACTAAAGCTGTCTCTTCCAGGAAAGTTTCTAAGTCAAAAGGAGAGGGGAATATGTACAGAATTGGCTCAATTTTTTGTGCAGTGTCCCCTGCCTACACAAACATCTAGAGCTTGGATCTACAGCTCCTTTTGGGTGTTTTCCCTCCCAGGCATAAATAGCACCTTTCCTTGGTATGGCTGGTCAGGCACTCCCACACCTCTCTGATTTCCAAGAAGTGTTTTCATCTGCTTTCCTAAACAAATATATGTATGCATTTTAATTGGATTTATTTTTAAAATGTGCATCAGTTCACTGAGTGGAATATTAAGAAATTCAGAATAGTTGCCTCCTTAGGAGGTGAAAATAGCTGGCTCTAGAAAATTTATTCCACATCGTGTCCCATTCCATGCCAAAATATACAGCCCAATTATCCATCATCAGTTATCAGCCATCCCACTCTATAAATATGCTAAATACCAGTAACAGTTTAAAATCTGTTCTTGCAATCAAAATACATAACTAGAAAAGTTTTCACTGAAGTATTTAAATATTTTAAGAACACTTTCTTGACAAGCCAAATGTGATATACAGTGGGGACACAGAAGAGCACACACTATGAGCTGGCTAAAAATAGGGGGAAGAAAAGCTAGAAAATGTATTCACATTTGTTACTCACTAAATGACATCTGAAATGATACAGATATTTAAATGGAAGAAGATTTGCTGGTACCTAAATGAAGGAACTGAGCCCCATGCAAGCTCCAAACAAATACTGTGCCTAGTTACCAGCTCTCTGTCAAAGGTCTGTGAGGTGCCAGTCAAGGGTTGCACAAGAATTCTTAATATCTTCTCTTCATTTTTTTTAAAATGACCAGAAGCAGACTTTCTCAATCTGCCAGTCTTTTCAGAGCTAAATCAAAAGGCTCCTTCTGACATCAAGCCTTGGAACCCTCTCTGATGGAGAACGGTGCCTGCCACATGATTTAAATTTTAAAAATTAGTTACCTCATTAAGAACTAATGTGTGTTCAGCAGGAGGACAATCCTGCACAGAGAGGAATGACATGGGCCAGGGGATTAAGCTGAACAGCCAGCAGAATAAAATGTGTTCCATTCCAGCAGGTAGAATTCCTGAGCTAAAGTTTCCAACTTAATTGTTCTCTTGCTTTCAAATCCCAGTTTTCACTGAGGAATTACTACATAACAGGCCAGGTGAGGGTGGAGAGGCTCCAGTGAGTAGGTGAGATTAAGGAACACCACAACTTCTGAAGCAGCTGAATGATCTCTAGGGCTAGAGAAGGAAACAGGGAAATAACACACTCCAACATCTACTCTGTAGTTATCCAGCATTAGGAGCCCACAGATACAAGCTCCAGGAGAGCTGGAGAGGGACTGGGGACAAGGGATGGAGTGACAGAACAAGGGGAAAACTTCAAACTGAAGGAGGGCAGGGCTGGCTGGGAGACTGGGAATTGGGAATTGTTCCCTGGCAGGGTGGGCAGGCCCTGGCACAGGGTGCCCAGAGCAGCTGGGGCTGCCCCTGGATCCCTGGCAGTGCCCAAGGCCAGGCTGGACACTGGGGCTGGAGCAGCCTGGGACAGGGGAAGGTGTCCCTGCCATGGCAGGGGTGGCACTGGATGGGGTTTAAGGTCCCTTCCAACCCAAACCATTCTGGGATCCTTTATTCTCAGCAACCTCACATCAATCACATTAGCAGCTCAATCTGATTGTTATGTGAGCGGGGCTCTGAAACACAGCTGCTATGACAAAAAAGCCCAAAACCCATACCAGAAAGCCAGGAACCAAACAAAAAAGCTTGTTATCCAGAAAAAAAAAAAAAAAAGTATTAAAAAGGTATGCTCAAGCATAGTCCAGCAAATGCTGAGTGCAGAAGATGGAAGTTTGTTTTCATGTGCTTCATTTCCTGAATCTGTCCTGACTGCGTGCTCAAACATTTGAAAGGAAAAAAAAAATGCTGAAAATTTACATCAAAAGTGAAAGCCACAGACACAGGTTCACTGCTGTTCAACCCTTTCTAAAGCAAATTGTTTCTTTCTGCAGTTTACAAAGGGGATGTAGGGAGGCAGAGTCTGTAATACTGCAACAAAGACCCAGAGTACCTTGGAAATATTTTTACCTTTCTTAAACTCTGGCCCTGGAAATAGCAAAATTCACACACAAATCAAATATACACCAATAAAACCATGTACAAAAAAAAATGTTTTGCACACATAGACTACTTGGGTCCAAAACCCCCCTGTTTTTCTCATATTAAATATAATGTATTAATAGGAAATGCTGTGAACTCTGTTATGTCTTTATGTCTGTTACTGTGCATTCTTTAAATATAAGTGTATGGTACATTCTAAAAAATGTCTGACCAGTCTATTCCCCACACTCTTTATGCAGTTTGAGTGTATTAAACCACATGGAACATTACATTTTACTTCCACACATACAAACCCCATGACTGTGCTCCAGAAGCTGCCAAATACCAGTCCTCTGTGGTTCAAGAAAAAAAAAAACAATTTTGTGAAGTTCAGGAACCCACACAAATGCTAATACACATGTGGGATTTTCAGAAAGAATGTGCTACACCTATTATTTTATGGTTATTTTTCTGGTTTTCATTATTCTTCCCTCAGATGCTAAAAAAAATAGTATTCTACTTTAAAAGCTGTTTTAGGGTCTAGATTAAATATTATTTCCCCATATATTATGAAACATATCACCACTACTGGTTTGTTGTGGACTTTTTGTAGCCATGAAGAAATGAAAGGTGCAAGAGGTTTTTTACCCCAATACATTATGGGAAAAACTGAAAGCAGTAAATATTTTCTGAATCTGAAAACCTTCCTGACATGTCATTGAACCCAGCAAGACCCTTTATAACACAAGAAGTGTGCTCAGGATTAGGTTTAAAGTGGGAACTCATTCTACAGAGCTCTCTAACACTGTTTGTGGCTGTTTTGTCATCCATGCTCCATGGGCATTTGAATTGTTTAGTGTTTGCTTGCTGACATAACCCATGGGTGGATCAGGTAGACAAGGAAGAGAAGAAATGCTATCAAAAAGGGAAAAAAAAACAGCCTAATGTGAAATTTTGCAATGTTTTGCAGGAATGTTATAAAGGAGTAGCATGGAAGAAAAAGAAGATGGATCAAGTGAGAGAAATATTCCTAATGAGTGATGGAGAATGTTATGCAGATTCTGGTTGAGATAAATAAGTGTCTTTTAAGAGGACAGAGCTCCTGATAAAATGCAGTTTAATCTTACAATTTATCACTGCCCCAAAATGAGACTCAAAATTATCTGAGAGTGGGTGAGTATCTACCACTTCCCCTGTGTACTTTTTTAAGCTGAAGCCTTTTGTTGTGCTCACAACCACCTTCCACCCAGATTTCTTTACTCTTTCACTTGGAGAAGGAACACTATTGTTCTACCTCCTCCTCCCCACCTATGACTTTCCTTCACTAAACAACAAATTAGCAGACAGAGCTAAAAGTAAAACCAAGCTGAAGACCAGAGAGACATCTCACTGTGTCACTGCCTGAACATCCCTTCAAGGAAATCTTTCACTGTGGTAACACATTTTGTGTTGGCACCATTCCCCACTGACATGCAGATGACAGTAGCATTTATGAGCACATCTGCACTGCTCTTTTAGGTTGTTGGGTTTTTATATTTTTCCTTTTTCCTACCAGCTCCCAGGCTGTGTCCATAATTGTAGTGGACACCTGGAGGGACAGCCATATGTCACAGATGCTTTCTCTCCCAGAGCCATCAGAACCCTCAGCTTTGCCCCTCACATCCCAGCTATCACAGGCATGCCAACACCCATGACAACAGACACCCTGCCTGTGCCTCCCAGACTAATTAGAAGTGTCACTTTTCTGGTCTCAGACACTGCAGTGAAATTCTAATGAGTCTAATGCGTGTCTGAAGCCACCATCCTTTACAGCAGACCCCAAAAATACATCATTACCATAACAGGTCAGCTCCATCCTTTTTCTCCATGTGATTTAATTGCGGCTGCTGCTCTTTGTGCAAGGTGCTGGAGGACTTGTATTCACCAGCTCTGTGTTTGCAGGGCCTCCTGTCAGCATCATTAGCACAGGAAATGCAAAGTGAACCCGGACTCCACGTGGATAATGAGCGTGCTGGAAAAGAGTGGCTCCAGCAAAGAGCCACTTGCTGCTGGTCCACGCCACTAAATTAGTGTTTTAGCATTTCCATTATCAACCTTGCTGCTGATACAAAGCTGGGGGATGCTGTCAATACATTGATACAGAGGAGGAATAATTGGAGGGACTCGGGGAGCACAGAAATACAGATGGGAGAGCATTTAGGAGAAAAACGTGCCAGTTCTCAGCATGGAGGTATTTATATGTCTCTCTGGGGTATGGACTCAAATATCTAATTGATCATACTGGTTTTATCCCATGGAAAAGCAGGTGGCACACTAAGGATGTATTAGATGAGGTATTTCTGATAGAGATGCCAAAAATCTGATTCTGGAAGATCTCAGTGAGTTCCTGGATTATACACAGTCATGGTCACTGATTAAAAGTGAGTTTAGGCACACACAGGGGGCTAGACAGCTTACCACAAACATGGAATCCTGAATAAATGGATAAAGCAACAACACATTCTGGTGAATTTCAACCACTGTTCCTTCCTCATGCTTTCCCCCCATGTTTATAGCATCAGTACTGACATGAGCACTCCTGCATGTAAATTATTCATACTTAGCAGTCTGAAAACTGGAAGTGGTTTTTACATATTCTTTCAATATTTTGCATATTCTTTCAATGCTTGCTAATACCCAGCTCAGGAGCTACTGGATTATTGCTCAGTACACACTTTAACCCAGTCAGGTGAAGACAGGAACATATTTCTCTCGTGTTTATGTGAAACACACTGGCAAAAGGGGCAGGTCTATAAGGACATTATTTGAATCAGAGCTGGGCAGGTCTGATTTGGAACAAAATCCTCTAATCTTGCATTTGCTGTGCATCCAAAATTATGTTACTGTGGTTTAGATAACACAGCCTGACACCTGGAGTTATATGAGTAAAAGCCTTCAAACTTCTGCTGTTAAACAATCCTAATGATCTGGACTTTACAAGAAAAACCCACCCCAAACTAGAAAACCACCAAATAATAATAGCAATAAGAAAAAAAAAAATTATATATTAGCTGTGTAATGAGAAATATATCCAGTGCAGGTCCTGCAGTCCCTATTTGACATCACAGACAACTTTGGAGTTACTCTGTTCAAGGTGTCTGCAACTTATCTATGTCACATTCAACTTAATTAAATACATGTGCCTGTTCCACCTTCTCAGTCTTCTCTGAGCCAGTTGATTTTGATCAAGGGCACACATTTACTTTTTTTTTTTTGGCTCATAAGCAATCCATCTGGGTAAGGACAGCACACCTGATTGTTACCTCTCCTGCTGCAAAGGAGTAGAGAAAAGGGGTGTGTGTTAAAATTGCAAGCGTGGCTTTCATGAACTTGTCAATTTAAGGACTGATGGCAAAGCAAACTCAAGGCATTTTGTACTTTTGCTGAAATTACAGCTCTCAGAATGATTTCTCTCTGTCCAAACAGAATGTACAGAAAGGACCTTTAAAAGAAATTTGTAACAAGGCTATCACTGGATGCAGTGTTGAATACAGATATTTCCACGACCTCCCTCCATATGCACACAAAAAATCCCTAAAATAGATAAAACTGTCCTGCCAAGCTGTTTTCCACTACCTGAAATAGTGTATATAACCTGTGTAATGCTTAGAGGGTTTGCACTTTCAAAAACAACTTTAACTTGCACTTTGGGTTACTTAGCACCTCTAAAATAATGTTTCTCCTTCAGACATGACTAACAGGAGTAACTAAAATTCACTTAGTGATTTTCATCATTAAAAAAAAAAAACCAATCCTAAGAAACCCCACATGGTTGAAAGTGGAAAATTTTACTGAGAATTTACTTTATTTGCTTCAAATACACCCACATGAGACCAAAGAACTGTGTGAGAAGCACAGCCAGGCTATTAAATTCCTCACATTTTGTGACATCTCAAACCCCAGGTGACCAAGACTATCAGATTATGGAAAGGGCAAGAGCAAGACAGTGAATTCAGAAGGACACAAATCATTGCTTCACTACAAAGAAACAAATAATTCAAACCAGGATTTATCAGATTAAGTAATTTCACTTTTTTCTAAACAAAGAAACCAATCTGCAACAAGTGTGAAGTTTCATTTTGTTTTGTTCTAAACACGGAAAAAATTGCTTGTTACTAACTGAGCAATTAAAACAGACAAGAAAAATGAAAATTTCACACAGAAATAGATGGTTCTATTGAGATATTTTATACTCTGGTATGGTTTCTAAGTACCCAATACCTAGCAAGACACTCTAGGAATTAACAGCAGACATTCAACTGTCTGATAACATGACAAGCATCTCTGATTTTACACAGATAAAACAGCCTGGTGATCTTTTTTATGACAGTCCCTCCTGTCTGCTGATTCATGGCTTATGAGCGCTTGGCAAAGGGCAGCTTTCAAATTTCCTCCCAGGATTCTATTCCAGCTCCTTCTGTCCCAGTAAACACCCTTCACATTTCATTACTAAACCAAGGATGTGTCTGTTTGTGCGATGGGAGGGAGAAGGAACCAAGGGGAGGGGAAAAAGGAAGAAAAGGAACAAGAAAGCAGAAAGTACAAAACCCTGGCAGTGGTCTGTGCCTTCTGGCACAGCCCCGAGCTAAGAGTAAAACTGGGATGTTTTTTGCAGATGACACAGCCCTGTGTGAGGGGTTTTTTTCCTCTCTGCATCCCACACCAGGGATGTGCAGTTTGCCTTTGGCACTGCAGTGCTGAGCACCATCCAGCCACTGCTGGACCACACAACACAGAGGGGATAAATGTGTGCAGCCTCTTTGAGCTGGGCTCACAGCAAGGGCTGGGCTAGGGCAAAATTGGGTTTTCCTTCTCAACTTTTGTAGTGCACAGTGTTATCTCTTCTTGTGTGTGTATATCTGGACACATCCCCTGTTTGTTTATTTTCTTTAAATAAACACAACAAACTCAAGAAATCTGACTGCCTCAAAGCCTCCCATGACATGCCAACTCTTCATTTTAAGAAAGGGCCTGCTCCACACAGACCTTTTGCAGCCTTCCATACCACTGGCTAATTAATAAGCATGTTGCCCATAAATCAAAGAGCATGCTCCATATAATCAAATATTTCTCCAGGTGTTATTATTTAATGCTGGTAATTATGTTTAGTTATGAGACAGCAAATGCTATTTATACTTTCCAGGTTATTTTCCTGTTATGATTGGTTGATTTTACTAAAGCAGACCCAGAACTATTTAGAGCAGGTCTGTGCTGCCCAGAGTTTCTCAGGCAAATCTGGCAGCTGAGGAGAAGCTGGGGATTGCAGGATGCAGCACAATTACCAGGAGCAACTTGCATAAGGAGACCCAAGAGTTTTATGGCTTTGAAAATGAGACCCCAAGTTACCAGTCCACAAATGACCTGCACTCACAGTCTCCAAAAAGACCCCAGGGAGCTACAGCCTGGTTTGTCTACATCTATTGCTCAGGGTATAATGAGCTGTCCAAATGGTTTACTAGTCCTGAAGTAGGTCTTCACCATGACAAATGCTTCGGGAGCACAAAACAAGAAGTATTCCCAAAAGCAGACACCTGGAGTCCCTGGATAAGGTTCTCGTCCAGGAAAAGGACATTTTCATCAATTACCCAGGTCTGAGTGCTTCATGTGGAATGTGGAATGTCCCAGTTAGATAACCAGTCTTTCATTAGAGTGCTGCTTTTTATAAGCAGTCACACTTCACAACTGAAATGTCCTCAGTCTTCCTAAAAACCTCTGAAAGCTGCACAACCTTGAGCCCCACCTCCTGCTGTTAGCAAACAAGGAGAAGATGACCACTGCAATACAGGCAAGTGCTGCAGGAGGTCTTATGAACAGACCCATCAAATTTATTTATAGACTCATCTGCTGGTGTCAGGTTTTTTCTTAACAGACTTAGTTTCACCCTCAACTGTAAGTTTGTAGTACACAGCTGCAATTTTTTCACTGGTTAAAGTGAAAAAATAACCCCAAACCCAGCTTACATATTTTGAGGACTGCTTTTACTTAGAAAGCATTTGACTTACTCTTTAAATACCTCAAATGATATCATTATTGTCTGTACCTTTTATCCCTTTGACTTCCCTGTCCTAGTCTATCATTTTGATGATTCTGCTGTCCCTAGACTTTCCTGCCGGAATAGCCCTCGACTGAAATACTGCCAGATGATTTAAATCCTCTTGTGGCAACACTAGTGAAAGAAAAACACATTATTCCCATTTCAGATAGCCACATCACTGCTGAACACGGAGCACTCTCAGGTCAAATAAGCTGCTCCTGAAGTGCAGCCAAAAATTCAGCTTCCATCTGAAAACCAACAGAGGGAATACTGGAATGACTGGGTGTTTGTTCATTAATCTGCAAGGGAATTTATCTGTCTACCTTTAGGAATAAATGAACTCAGATATTAATCATTTTCAATGGATTTGTACTACCTGATGAATATTTGAATTTGGAACCTTGATAACCATTAAGGCTTTGGTGAGAGATCATGACAATTTTGATTAGGCACTGTATTCAAGAAATATCCCAATTCTTATGGCACATCCAATATAAATTCTCAATTTTTCTTTGCTCTCTGCCTTTTATGAAGAGCAACAGTTTCACCCTTTGTAATAAGACACTTACCATATATATATATTCATTTCCTTCTAGAGATAGTTATGGAAGTCTGAAAATCCATTTGCTCCAAGAAATTCTTCTATTATATTACTCAGTCATTTTAATTGCAAATTTTAAGCTGATCCACTATATACATCTAATTATCTTTAAATGAAAAATACTTGTAATTCTAGTGCAGAAAATTACTATTTCTGTTTAATGGAAGCCTGTAATCAGTATGATTTACTTTCTTACTCCTAAAAACTTCAGTAGCTGTGAAGTGAATAAAAGAAATGGGAAATGGCTTAAAAATAACTCCAACACAGCTGAAATCAATGGAGTGTATTTAAAACCTCTGATTTTGAAGGACGAATATATGAAAACTGTAGGTCTTGGTGATCAAAAAAACAATCCCTTCAGGTATTAATCTTGGAACTATCCCATGTTTCTATACCAATTCGATGGGTTTTACTTGGGTTTAGTGACTTTGGTGACTTGGGCAGGGAGGAACACCACCAGAATATCAAAAAGAAACAGGAGAAAGCATCATGGAATCTTTATCAAAATAGCGTTGAGGAACTCAAAAATACAGATGACCTCAAGAAGTTGCCCCATCTTTCTCCATAGATTAGCCACATAATTTGCCTGAAACATAATTTAAAAAATGAAAACAAGTTTGGTTTTTGTTTTTGGGTTTGTTTTTTTTTTTTTGTAATTTACTACTAAAAAAAAGTATATTATGATTAAAAAAATACAGAAGTTTAATTAAAAGCCACATCTCTGCTCTCATTCATTGTTAGATCAAAATTCACTCTTGCTAGAATGACACAGAAAAATTTATCCTGGCCTTTGAAACACCTTCAGTTTTAACCTTATGGAAGAGTAAGAAGCAAACCTACAGAGAACCATATGGAAAACACAGGGAATGCAGCCCCAGCAGGAAACTCCCCAGGCAGGCTGATTCTAGTAAATATCATCTTTAGATACCTTAAACATTGCTCATACAGTAAGACTTTACAGTATCAACACAGTCAAAGCCAAAAAGCCAAATAAAGCCAAAAAGCATCTTGGCTTTTATTCTACTATTTTTTGATGTTCTACAGCTATTTAACCTATTTCCAGACTTTTCTCTAAAGGTTACATGGAATTATTTGAACATAGTGGGGGTTTTGGGGTAAGTTTTTGTTTTGTTTTGTTTTGGTTTGGTTTGGTTTTTTTTTGTTTTGTTGTGTTTTTGGCTTGAGGATGGGTTTTAGAGGGGTTTATTGGGTGTCTTAGTACTGGGTTTTTGGGTTTGTTTTTTTTGTTGTTGTTTTGGTATTTTGGAGTTTTGTTTGGTTTTTTCTTCAGGGTTTTTTATCTATTTGTTTGATCTGGGGGGTTGTTTGATTGTTTGTTTATTTTTGGGGTTGTTTGATGGTTTGTTTATTTGTGTGTTGATTTTATGATTGGTTGGTTGTTTTGTTACCCAGGTAGACAAATGCTCATGAATGGTACTGCACAAACATACAGAGGCAGCAAACACTGGCAAAAAAAATGACCTTCCTGCATGCACCCAAACTTTGCACATCTCATGTCTGTAAAAGAA
The DNA here is from genome assembly GCA_013400575.1 of Peucedramus taeniatus. Lineage (NCBI taxonomy): Eukaryota > Metazoa > Chordata > Aves > Passeriformes > Fringillidae > Peucedramus > Peucedramus taeniatus. The sequence continues at coordinate 35,110 of WBNO01016015.1, read as the reverse complement.
AGCAGAGGAAAGGAGCAGCAGGGGCTTTAAGGTGCTGCTCTCTGTCAAAAACCTGGGGCAAGACTCTCAGCTGGTGGAGGACAGAGGTGCTCCAAAATTCTGGCTCCCAACCAGAAGCAAGCAGGGCTACTTTTAAAAACAGCAACTGCTGGCAGCAGGGTATGGAAACAAAAGCATAAATAACCTTAAGTTACTTTTACCTCTCTGGCTCATTTCCTCTGAGACTCTGCTATCTCTATTTCCACAAAGATGTTCTGCCATTTTATTTTGTCCTGCAGGACTGACCTAAAAAAGCTAACCTGTGCAAGATCTGTCTTCCATTCTATGTTTGCTCTGAGAGTAAATAGTGTCCACTTAAGGTCTTTTCACAATTTGAGATGTAAAAAGTTAAGAAGGACTAAAAGACTTATATGTTCCATCAGCATTTCCCAAAAAAGCCAGGTAAAAATTACAGATATTTAAATGTAGTTTACTTTTAGCTAGAGTTTAAGGAAAGTCATTGCTATCTGAAAGAGGAAACAGAAATTAATTTCAACTGCTTCAATAATTGAGTAAATTAATGCTTTAATTAAAGTTTTTTGAACACTACCCTTCCTTGAGTTTATGCAGACAGGGGATATAATGTAAGGAGACACTCTCTCAGAGTTCTATTATTTACAAGTCAAGTCTTAATAGATGCAGCTTTTCAAATACTATTTAAGGACAAGACACTAAAATATCCTGAAAAGGGGAGCTAGAGAAAAAAAAGGACAGCTTCTCATCCTCCTCTGGCAACACACACTCTGCAAATAGAACACAAATAGAAGTCAGGGTCCCACATCAAATTAACTCACAATTCTTGTTTCCCACTGGACAATTCTGACTCTCACATGTACAAAATTGATTAGAGATCTGTTTCCACAAAAATTCTCCTATATGGTCTCAACTGCCAGTAAGTACTATGATCCTTTCATGTTCCAAAGAACCTGCACTCTTTTTTTTTTTTCTTTGTGTGTATGTGTTTTTCTTTTGTTTGCTTTTTTGTTTGTTTGCTTTAAGTTTCTAAGGATGGAAAAGCAGAGAAAAACAGGTTTCACTAATGGGGAGCAATGACCTCTCCCTGTGGCCTAAGTTAGCAGACCAGTGCCTCAAACTACCAAGACGTGATGCTCATCACAACCCATTCCAGAGATGTGCTTCTCCTCCTGCAGGATAAATTGGAACCTGACTAATGTTGCCTAACATGAAATCACATTCCCTCCTCTCTTTCTCACGTGAAACACGCTCTAGTGCCCAATGAGCTCATTGAATCTTTACAGATGGCCATCTAAAACTTCTGTGGGTATTGCCTGAAGTAAATAATTTTCTAAGTTGGTTCAATTAAATCATGCACCAGACTGCTTTTTGAAGGCTAGTGAAACTGCTGAGATCTGCATGCAACACTGATCCAGCACTCTGCTTAATACTATAGCATATAACATATTAATTCACTTGAAAATGATGTGAAAAAAGTTTTTTCCTTCCCCTTTTTTTTCCAAATGACTTACACTTTGACTTTCATGAACTAAACCTTAAATGATCTCTCAGCTGAGTACATGACTGTCCCCTAATTCAGTCCCCTAATTACCCACATTAAATTGGAGTAATTATGGAGCAGACCATAGGATCTGGAATTCCTTGGAAATTCCTGTCCTTGGAAATGACTGCAGAGGAGGAGGCCATGGCAGCACGAAGGGTTAGGGGTTTTCAGATCTCAGCCCAGCACATTGCAATACCTGTACACACTCTTGGGTCTAAAAGTGTGGAATTTCCCCAATTTCACCTCATCTCTCATTTTAGAGCAGAGTCTCTCCTGTTTACCCTTTTATTTTGAAGAAATACAGGCGGTGGAACGTGGACTAAAATAATTTGGATTTTCCTCCAAGATCTTTATAACAGATTCATTGCCTCTTGTTCAAATTACCATTTTTCAGTCTCCATCAGCTCAAGCAGTGTGGTTACAACACAGATTTTTCTCCCACACAGTGAAAACTAGAACCAGCTGGACATGTTCAACTAGTTGGTTTAGAAATTTCATCAGGGAAAGTTTTTTCCCTTTTTCCTACACACTTCAAAGGGCAGACAAAAGAGCTCTTCCTGACACACACTTGGAAGTTCTGGATAGAGAGCTGTGGATAAAGGAGAACAAACAGTTGAGCCCTAACCTTCACTGTCTCCAAGAAGCACATTAAAAAATGAACTACTCCCCCCAGGTCTTCAGGGACCTTGCATTTCTGCCATTATATGAATTATCCTGAATTATAACAGCTTATCTGGAACAAAATAACATTGAAATACTGACCAATATTACTTTGCTTGCCACTTGATTCTACAAGGGGTGAGAGTGAGGAGGTGGCTGACATTATCCCAGTTTTTTCCTTAATTATTCCCCCAGGACACCTCTTTTCCTAACCACTGGCACAGCTAATCACCCCAAGTTCTCTTCTGCTGGCGTGTGTACTAATTTGCCATCTCTCACTCAGGCTTTCAGAAATGGGATAGCAGCTTTCCAAACGCTGTTGCAGAGCACTGCACAGGGCTCTTGTTTCATTTTGATCATTAGTATCCTTTTGTGTCTCCATTTTCTCACTCTCTCCTACCACGTCCCACACATGTCACCCCTCTGTGTTTTCAAAGCTCTTTGAAGCATCTCTTAATGAATCATCAATTACTCAGTAACAAAAAGTCCAGCAGAACCTTCCACGTATTTGAAAATTTGTCACCAAAGCACTCTGTGTTTCCTTCTCTCCCACGTCGCCTTTTAGCTTTGGAGAGATGGTTTTAAGAGGTCCAACAAAGCTGCTTTTCATCTTCTCTGAGCCCATCCTTAAATCTCCCTGTGTCACACCACATCCCTGACCTTTACTTATATCAGGGGATTGCTGTAGCCACTTGGACCATCACAGTCTCATTTTATCAGCCTCCATTCTGTGCTCAGGCAGCATTTTCTCTTATTCTGAGGCTGCAAGGTTTGGACANTTGTATGATTGGCTAATACAATCCATAGTATCTGCCAATACATCCCTAGAGGCTGTAAAAACAGAATTAGGCAATTTACTCAACCATGGTCTCAAAGAGATGCCATGAAACCTTTTGCCATACCACTGGCACAAGAATTCAACTCACATTCCTATAGAAAGAGAGACAGAAGTACCACTCAACCCAATTATTGCTCTTAATATTTGCAAGGCAGTTTCATGCTCAAGATCAGAAATTGTATGAGCAGTAATGGGATGTTTGCACAACAAGACTTTGATCCAATGGATAAAAAATAAAACACATTCTTGTTCTTGCACCTGCAGCACTTCCTGCAGGACTCAGAGGGGCTGCACATACAGGAACACAATGGCAAATGAAAAATCTGTTTTACAGTTAAGATGTGTACCAGGTAAAGGAAGGAAACCTTATCAAAGGAAGTATATCAATTCTCTTCCCTTATTCTCCTTTTTGAGCCCAGACCTGGACCAACCACGTGGCAGGACCAGTGTGGAATCTAAGGACTGGTGATCCTTGTTCACTTTCTCTCCTGACACCTTTATGTCTCTCCTCTCCTGCTTTGTCCAGGCATGGTTATCCAATTCTACCCCTTACTCCATACCCAAGTTTATTAAGAGGACTGGGAGCTTGTCATTTATAATTGTATTGAGATCTTAGTACCTGAAGTTTGTTGCTGGAGCTTGTAAAATTTAAGGCCTTATTAACCAAAGCTTTTGAGAGTTAATAGTGGCTAACTGCTGGAGTTGAGGCAACTAGATAATAAAGCATAAGAGTTGGTGTTTCTTTTCAGCCTGATGAGAATTTATAATGAACATCTGGCCCCCTACCAAATGAGTCAAGACATTTGGGAATCTCTCCCTCTGGGAGGGTATCCTGGTGTGTAAACATGTTCAAAAATCTGAACATTAATCCTGAACACAATCCTCAGCTGAGGATTTTGGTGATAAGGGTGCAATGTTTACATCTCAGGGTGCACCTTCCACAGCACTGCAGGGTTGTGCCTTTTCCTACTTCTAAGTTCTGCTGAGTGCTCTCAATCTCTAACAAAGGCAATCACAGGCAATGAAAACTGCCTGGCTTATTGGACTGAAACATTTTCACTTTTCAAGCAAAAGAAACATTTCATACCAAACACAGCTCATGATCAATGGTCAGTAATCAAGACTATTTAATTCACGCATATTTTTATTTCTCTGCTTATGCAGGTTGCCATATACTGATCAGCTGTGTTTACACACTGCTTTCATTAATAAAACAGTGCAGGGTACATTCATTTTACTAGCTAATTTGCTTGAAACTGATTTCCTGAGGCAGAGCCAGTGAACTGAAGTGCCTATAGTTTTTGTGAAAAATATAAAACCACTTTCCATTAGTTTTAAAGATCAGCTGCTTTATTATACAAAATACCTCATTTTTTACCTCAGTCAAGAAATAGGGAGGTTTTAAATTAGATAATTAATTATTAGAAAATGTCTGTTCCTCCCCCAGAGTGGAACCAAAATGAATCACCAATTCAGTTCATTTTAACTTCTTCACTCAACACTCAGCAGAATTGTTAAACTCTTCACATGATCACTGCATCTTAAATCTATAAACCTCATCATCTCAGCAGGAGGTTTTCATCTGAGATCTCTTGTGCCAAATCCAGAATTCATTTTAAAATTCAGGCTTATAACTTCATTCCAATGTGTTTGAAAAAGCCATGGTTTTCTCTCACAATCTGGAAATTGGACATTTCTATCACCATCTCTAGGAAGAAAATGTACAAGATGAGTCTCTACATATTGCTACCCATTTCTTTTTCCACTTGGATTTCATAAACAAAAATAAAGGAAAGTTTATAATGCAAGCAAATCTTTGATTTGGGGTTCTTACTGGCAGCCAACACAACTGCAAGACTATAAAGTGAAAACTGCAGAATGAAAAAAAACCCCAACACTGAAAACCACAGCTTGTTTTTTAATGTTGCTTAGTCTACTTTATTAAGCATAAGCAACAATTACAAAGCAAATGAGCAAAAAAACTTAAAAAACAGCAGATGTATCCTCCATGTCTTAGATTTTATTTTGGCAGCATCTACATAAAATACAACCCTATTCTTTCCATTGACAGGAGAGACTGTTCTGTAGTATGGAATTGAACAATGCTTTATCTCACACAGATACTCAAAATGAGGGTGATGAGAGGAACAAGACTTCATCCTCACCCCCAGTGAGGGTCATATTTATAGAGGAAATGACTGTGATCCTCCTGTCATGCACTGCTGTCTCTGTCTCCTCAGTCTCACCCTTCTGCAGGAACTCAGGATTGAGGATTTCTCCTCAATCTGCCCCTGCCATGACACAGCCCAGGTCCCACAGGTCCCTCTGTTTGCAGGGCAGGAGATTCAGTCCCCAATAACAACAAGCTCCCCTTGACTTCACACCCATTTAAACAGTCCTTTCCTAAACTGGGGATCAAAAAACTAAACATCCATGCACTCTCAGAGGTTCTCCTTTCCAAAGACAGGACTTGCCATTTGTAGTTGTTTGCGGCTCCTTTTGGTTTATTTCCCCAGCGTGGCCCCTCTTGGTGGCACCGCAGCCCTTGAGGCCATCCCTGACCACCTGTAAGGGGCACCTCACTCAGGGCACCCATGAAGATGTGAAACAAAGGAAGCCCCAGACAGAGCCCACTTGATAGAAAACTCCAGAGTGATGTGACTGATCATCTACTGCCCTCTGAGTGCCGCCACTGAAACCAGGATTTTTGTCTGTCCCTCTGTCCATCCCCTGAGACATCTCCGTCCACGTGGATGTGGGAGCAGTGGCAGTGCCCAGGCCCCTGGCCCAGCCCAGGCTCAGGACACCCTCTGCTCTCCCCAGACCCTGCAGTCAGCTCTCCCCAGCACAGCAGGAGGCTCAGGGGGGATTTCAAGCCCTGCTGACAGCCCCGGGCCCCTTCTCCATCCCACGCCCAGCAACGAGCTCCGTGGTGTCCCCAGCAAGGCTGGAGCTTCCCCTTCAGCTGCCCTTTGGGATTCCTTGGAACAGGGCTGCCACATTCACCTTTGGCCACGAGGGCCATCCCTGGGTGTCCCAGAGCTGACAGATGTGTCACCCTGCACAGGAACTGTCCAGGTCCCAGCAGCCTTGGGTGAAATCATCCTGTCCATCCTGTCCCACTCACCTGGGGGAAGTTGTATTATTTTCCCTTTTATCCCCCTTTGCTTTGACTCCTGCAGCTGCAAAAGCAGAGGTGGGGAAGAGGCCTGAGATGTGACATCAGAAATTATGAGTTTCCAACTTCCTCAGTCATGGACATTTCCACCCACAGTTTATTTGGGGCTGCTTCCTTATGTTTCCCTCCTGTCTCACAACACAGGACTGGAGCTGTTGGCAAAAGTAAACATCCACCTGCAACACCTACACTTGAAAGACAAGAAGTGTTCATCTGGGGACAAATAATGTTACCCAGCTGGAACATTGCAAAAGGGCAATCTTGCCATTTTGTATTGAAAAAAAAAAAAGAAAAAAGATAAATATTTTACATAATTGCTGGCAAGCAACTCAGATTAAAGGCCCCAGACCAGATCATAAAGAGACTCCCAGTGGTTAAGGCATGACACACCTAATTCAGAGCTGGCAGTTCTTATCTCTGTTTTTGACTGAAAAATAGGAATCCAAACCAAGGAATGTAATTTAGCAAGCAAAAATTCCAGCGAGGTTTCAGCCCACTCTCCAGCAGGCTGTAATACAGTTCTTTTTTTCCCAGTGGTTCTTTGAAACCATAAAATCCTAAACTATGTCTATAATAATAAAAAACTGTACATCTGATCTGAAGATTTAATTATTTAGTTTAGACATAAAGTGACAGCTTGCAATATAGATAATAGTTTTGGCAAAGCTGCAGACATTAATCTAGAGGCAGCTTCAGTGTAAAACTGTTCTGGCTGTATTCAATAGAAGTGTCATTGCATTATTAAAATCAAGAGAAGCCACAAAAATCCATATTTCTCAAAAAGTTAAATCTGAAAAGCAACCTACTTTCAACGTCAGGTTTGGATTAACATCTATCAGGGCCCTTGGTCTTTGAACCACCAACTGAAAAATCAAAAGTCCTGAAGTTCAATAGAGCTCAAAATAGGAAACAAGAAAAAAAAATAAACCAAAGAAAAAGGGATAAAAATAATAAATCAGAGAAAAGCAGTGGGTTAGGGTATAATATAAATCCAAAACCTGAAAACGTTTTCAAATATCATGTTTGACAAAGTGAAGCTTTTTGTCTACATTTCCTGCCCTAAGTGTACTGCAGCTGCACCTGGCTCCAGTACTTGGCCATTACAACTTGTAACATGGCTAATTATCAGAATTATTAGGAAAATTTCAATTAATGGAAGAGTTCCATGAAAAGTGAAAAATTCTATGCAAAGCCTTTGTGCAAAGTAAGAAATCATGATTTCATTAAAACCTCAGGCCTGAGGAAACAAAAAATCCAGACAAACAGAAGAGAATTACACTTCTTTCCACAAAAGTACATTAATAAGTAAGTAAATACAGGAATAAATTTATTTTTTACTCTGCTAGACAACAATACATGCAGTCAAAAAATCTGAGGTAGTTAGTGATAAACAAACTAGGTCACTACACAGATACCAAGGAGAAATACAGTTATTTTTAATGCAGGGGAACATTCCCAGACAATTTTTTGACAGCCTGAGATAGCTGTACTGAATGCAGAAACTTGTTTTGTCTACAAACATCACCACCACTCTTCACTTTTTGGTGAACACTTGCAGAATGTAAATACTGGATGAAGATATCCTGTGTTGGTTCTTACAGATTTCTTAGGAAAAGGCAAAAGCCAAAAAAAAAAAAAAAAAATTGCACGGTAGTACAGCAACAACTCCTCCTCCCCAGCTAAATAAATTCTTGTACAATTCCTGCCACTGCCATTTTCAACCAGGCTCCCCATGAGGTCTGACAGGACCATGTGTGGATACACCTGTGCTGTCCCAAGAACACAAGGTACCACACCACAAACTCCAGAGAGATTCAATTTCTACAAATTCCTCAATCCCAGCAGGAGAATATGGGGTCTGTTATGTCTTAAAGAGTATCAAGACTGAATACTCTCCTTTTTCACCCAGACAGAAGAAACAGGAATTCCTCAATCACTGGTGGAATGATGGCCACCCCTCAGGTTGCTTCCTGAAGCATAAACCCTGGATGAAGCCAAAGAGCAGGGATGATTCAGGGAGGGTAGGAGGCAAAAGAAGTTGGTATTTTATTTTTTAAACTACATCAACTTTGAAGAAGCACTTTCCATAAGGCCAATTTAAACAGATACACACTCTAGCCTGTAATCTACTAGAACAGCAATTTTGTGTCTTTTATGTTGTTTTTTTTTTTCAAAGGACATATGTACTATCTCTAAAATCTTCAGTAATCTTGCTTCTGTATCTTAACAGAAAATGGGGCAGAGAAAAAACAGGCTCTTTCCACAGCTGCTTTTCCTACAGAAAATTTGTTCTGAAACCCTACATAAAAGGCTTTTAAAAATTAGCCCAACTGTTACAAGATACATACACCATGTTGTAAACAGGCCAGGCATTTTCAATTTCAATTGTAAAAGCTTCTTACACTTCATTTTGAAAACTAAAAAGAAATTAGTATCTCCTGCATGCATGGTAATAAAATGAGAATAACACTGAATTACATTAACTGAGAGCTCTCCTGAAGCAGCATTTCCAGATGATTCCCTTTTTGTGAGAAAATCTGGAAAATCTGGAAAATCTTTGGGTGTTTCCATTATACCAACATTTCTCTCACAAACACACAAAATTAAATGGATGTTCAAGCAGCTATTGTGGCTGCAATACTGGAGCTAACAATACAGGAGACCCAAAACATGGCTTTTATCAGGCATAAGTCATCAAAACTCACATTTTCTCTTAAAAGTAGATGCCTTTTTCTACTTGAGGCATCAACTTTTGCTTCCAGACTTCAGAGATGGAAGGTACACACACGTCAAGGATAAGAGTTGGGTGGCAACGAGGAAAAAAAGCTTGATGTGACAGAAGGGACAAAAGATTGCTAGGAAAGATGCTAGCACAAGACTTCACTATTATTATTAGAGCATTAACAGAGTGGCTTCCTGAAAGAGTGGCTTCCTAAAACTCAGAAATCATTAAAAGTATAGGTTTTTGCTGCAATTCTTCAGCTCTGTAAATGGTGCTACTCTAGATTAAAAAAAAGAAGAAGAAAATTAAAGATTACATACCAGTGATTTTCATTCCAGTGAAGTTGGGGTACAGTTTTGGGATATTTCTGCTTCCCTCATCTGCCTCAAACGGAAATGTTTAGATGGAATTTAAAATTCTGTTCAGATTTTTCTGCAAGTATAATGCTCTAACCAGAATTCAACTGGAAAAGAAACCAATATACTGATTGTTAATTTTTTATTATTCTCTATGGGAAATTAAAAAAAAAAAAAACCCACAACACCTCAGGAATTTGTTTATCAAAAATCCCAAGCAATCAAGCAGCAAGCTAATTGGTCAAAATTAGTCAGTCACTAGTCTCAAGCATTTTGAAGAGTTTTCTCTTTTTCCTCTTGAAGTAACTGAAGTTTACAATGCTTCAACCCATTTTGTCTTCTTTCTTTCTTCCTGCTCAGCCTTCAGCTAGTCTGAATGAAGGAGCCAGAACCACATTGACTGCCTGGTAGTATTAAAACAGATTTCTTGCTTGGAATTAAGCCAGAGCAGGATTTCTAAGGCAGGCAGCTCCTCCTGTTTCCACTGAGAGCATGTGGAGAGCTTCTGAGCCTCTCCTGCTCTGCGTGGCTCAGGAGCGATCTTTATCCACAAGATAAATATTAGCAGCAAAATAATTAGGGAAGAAAAAAAAAAACAAAACACTGTTATTTGTCCTCAACAAAATAACCTACTGGAGTAGACTAGTTATTCAACACTGGATCTGCCCCAGGATGATGAGATGGCCACTTTGGACTGGGAGATGTCCAGGGAAATGTGGAATTTGCTCCTCTGCCTTCATCCATGAGGAGGCAAAGTAGACAGGGATGTAAGGGATGCTCATGGATCTGATCTCTGTACATTTCCACAGGGGGGAATACACAGCTATACTAGAGGCAGGGGGAAACCTGGCACCCTGTGTCTAAGGGTTGGTCCAGAAATATATTTCTTGACAAAAAAAAAAAAAAAAGTGTAAAACTGGCACATGTGTAAAACTGGCAAATCATACTTTATTCCAACTGAGAAAACTATCCATAGCTCACCCCTGAAGGAACCAGCTGAGGACACATCCAGTGTTCAACATCCCTGTCCATGGCACTTTTCCTCCCTCCTTGTCCCCATCTCCCTTCTCTGCACCATCACTGGGACTGGCCTGCTCCTGCCTTAAGCCATCCCAAGAAGGCAAACTGCCAGAGAATTTCACTCTTCTGCATAAGACCACCACCAGTGCTGGAATTAGGGAAAAGCCAGTGGCAGGGACATTAGATGGGCTTTGGCCAAGCTATCAAATCTCACAGAGTTGCTCATCTCAGTTTTGTCTTACAGCAAAAAAAAACAAAAACAAAAAAAAAAAAAAAAAACTTTGGCGGCTCGGGAAGTTTCCTACAGACCAGATACTTGTTCCACCCCTCCCTGACCCAACTGCTCTGACCCACAAGTGGGAGCTGCACCTTTTAGTGCTCCACTTTTACTCACACTCAGCATTTTGGCTTCAAGCTGACAGACAGTAGGTTTAGAAGAATTATGAGGAGACAATTCTTCCCTGGCAGGGTGGGCAGGCCCTGGCACAGGGTGCCCAGAGCAGCTGGGGCTGCCCCTGGATCCCTGGCAGTGTCCAAGGCCAGGCTGGACACTGGGGCTGGAGCAGCCTGGGACAGTGGAAGGTGTCCCTGCCATGGCAGGGGTGGCAGTGGATGGGGCTTTAAGATCCCTCCCCAACCTAAACCATTCTATTATTCTATAATTCTTTGGATTTAAATGCACATTTTTATGTAATTAGTCATCTATACTGAAAGATATTGAGGCATACTAGAGCAATCACTGCTCTTGCTGTGTGAATGAATATAGATGTGGTACTAACTTTAAGTCAATATATACAGTCAATCACACTTTATTCCAGCTGATTTCCAAGCTCTTGTTCAGAATGTTGCTTTGATTTTTTTTCTTCCCCCATGGATTTCACAAAAGAAAGGATACATCTGACCCTATATTCCCAGCTATGCCTGACATTGCTTCAATTATCTTTTTTTTTTTTTCTTTGTGATTTTAGTGACAGGCTGAACCACAAGACCCACATTTGGAGTAGAGTTTAAGGTTAAGCAAAACCACCTAGGAAGGAACCAGAGCATATCTGTAACTGTGCCACAGTAAAAAAATGCAGCATTTCTAAGATGAATTTCTGAAAGAATTTATGTCCCTGAATAAGGGTACCAGGTTGAAGAGAAGCCTGGTGAAGAAAGCCAAGGAGTCAGAATAGGATGGGCTTGATCACACCCAAGAAAATGAAAGCCATTATCAAAGAGGTTGATCTTTATCCTGAAGGGCTATCTGTAGGGAGTGCATCATTCTGTACAAGGTCTGAGGGTAAAGCATAAAAAAAGACATTAAAGAAATTACACAAAAGCATCATGAAAGAAACTTATATAGCATGCACCATAGAAGGGAGCTACTAGGTCATTTCAGCTACTTCCCATGACAACAGCACATCATTTCCCCATCCACACTGTACATTATTCACAGTATCAAGCTAATCTTCCCTTAAAATTGTTCAAATAAATAGCACTGCATGGTTTTAAAATAGTTCTGGAATGGTATCTGAAAGCAATCAGCTAGTGGGTCTTAGTTTTTAACCTAGAAAAGACCTTGCAAAGCAATCCCATGCAATTCCTCACACAAGCAAGGAATCTGACAAGTTACATTGCATGTAATAGTTTCTCCATCTCTACTTCAAAAGCCTGAGCTGGAAAAGGAGTAAAAAAAAAAAAAACCAAAGAAAAAAAACCCTGGCAAAAAAACTTAAAGCAGGAAGGTCTACAGAACTGTAATACAGAGTAATCAGGAAGGAAACTTGGATTTCCAGGGTTGGTTGTCTGCAATGACACCCAGCAGTTATAGAAGCTCTCCTACATGAGGGAGAGACAGACTGAAAGATGTAAACAAATGCTGAACATAAAAGAAATCTAATTTATTTTATTATTTTCCTATTTTTTGTGCCTCTGCTTGGCGCATGCAAGTCTTATCTGTGTTTCTTGTGTGATCTGTTGTAGCTTCACTGTTGCAGAAACCTAAGACATGAGTAATCAGATGCCAGAAATTACTGTTATTTATGCTCTGCTGTCACAGCTCTCCATAATTATGCAGGTTGACACAGCATCTTGACAATGATAGGGAAAAAGGCAGTTTTTGCAGAGATTTTTTTTCAGCCTCCCTACACAGAAGCTCAGCAAATAAAATTGCTGCAGCTAAAAATTAGCAATGCAGTCATCTCTTTCACGTTTGGTTTGGGTTTTTTTTTGCCTGTCAAAAAGTTACTATTGTGAGAGTATTCAAAGATATTAATAAAAAGCTCTCTATGTCTAAATGGTAACTTTATCCTACAGTAGGACCATAATCTGACTCTGCATAAACAAATGCCTTGTGTTGTTTAGAATTGAAAACAATCAAGGAAAAAATTAGATGCAAGGGGTGAGGGGCAAGAAGAAGGTGAGAAGATTATTTGCAAAATGCTGAGAAAACACCCTGCTTTGCATTAAAATTAAAAATTTGAAACTGTGGGGTTCAAATCCATAATGTGAAGCACTTAAAATTCACCTGACCTCGTCCTGTCCCAGGGGTGGAAGTTACACCCCAGCGTGAGGCTGTTCACTGGTTAAACTGCTGTGTGCACAGACTTGCAATATTCTGATAGAGCATTTTGGGGTTAGGAAATTTCTCCATCAGCTTTAATCAAGAGCCACCACTTGATGCAGAAACTGCACCCTGGGGAGGGTTATGCCTCTGTATCTGACCCCACTCTCCCACACATCACCTGGGAGGGGAGGCAGCAGAAAAATCCCACACCCAACCTCCCACCTCCTCTGGGGGAAGCTTCACTCCCCTCCCTGTCTCCTGCAGCCTCTGGGGTCACAAATAACCCACTAATCTGAGGCACATTTCTCTTTCACATCGTCAGATTCCTGCTGGGATGTGCCAAGCTCCTGCACTGGCTCTGCTGAAGGAGAGCTGATCTTCTTGAGCCTCCTTATCCATCTGCTGCTCCTCCCTGCTGTCATCTGCACACTTCAGCTTGCTGCTTTAAATACTGCCTGAAATCCTGACTCCTAAAACCCAGAACTTGTCGTTCTGCTGCCGCAGTTGGGAGAGCTGAGATAATCCAGGATTCTCCAGTTAAACAGCGTAGGCAGAAGGATGGCTTGGCTGAATATTGAGGAATATTCTCTTGGAAGTAATGCAGCAAAGGAAGGTGTGTGCCCAGTGTGAGCAGGGCCAGGGGGTATGGGAAGAACACAGAGATACTGCTGCCATGGGAGGGAGAAAATTGTATGGCCAAAGCTCAGATGGAGCTGGTGCTGGGAGAACTCTGGGGGACAATAAAAAGAGATTTTCTGAATAAAATAATGGCAGTAGGCAGTGCAAAAGTACTGTTGGCCTGTTCCAGGAAGAGGATGGTCACTTCACAGACAGGGATAGGGACAAGGTATTCAGTGCATCCTTTGCCTCCTCCTTTGACACGGATGGACCAAGAGGGTCACAGTGCCCTGAGCTGGAGTCTCATGACTGTGAGAATGACCAAACCTCAGTTAACCCCAGTGTGCTGCTCCAGCTGGATCCCTACAAATCTATGGGGCCTGATGGGATTAATCCAAGAATCCTCAAGCAGTTGCTGATGTCATCACAAAACCTCTCTGGATGATTTTTGAGCAGTCTTGGGAGTCCAGGGAAGTCCCAGGTAACTGGAAGCTGGAAAACATTGTCTCAGTTTTCAAGGAGAGTAAGAAGGAGGATCCTAGAAACTACAGGTCAGTCTCACTTCAGAGCCTGGTAAACGTATGGTGAAGATTATTCTGGGAGGTATTGAAAAACACCTGGAGCACAAATCACTGTTCACAGCCAGCATGGCTGCATGAGGGCAAAGTCCTGCTTTTCAAACCTGATTTCCTTTCAAGGTGACCCACTCAGTGGAACAAGGGAAATCAGCTGATGGAATCTTTCTGAATTTCAGGAAAGCTTTCCATACTGTCTCTTACAGGATTGTTCTGGACAAACTGTCCATCCCACAGCTGGATAAACACACCATGATGTGGGTGAGCAGCTGGGTCATGGGGTCAGGCACAACGGGTGACAGTGACTGGGGTGACATCAGACTGGAAACCCGTCACTAATGAGGTTCTCCATCCTCAGCCCTGTGCTCCTCAGCATCCTCATGAATTACCTGGATGTAGGACTGGAAGGGATCCTGAGCAAGTTTACAGATGATACAAAACTGGGGGGAGCTGTTGACTCCCTGGAGGACAGGGAGGCCCTGCAGAGAGGCCGTGACAAATGAGAGGCCTGGGCCAGCTCCAGCCATGAGAGGTTCGGCTACAGAAGGTTTGGGATTGTGCCCCAGGATGGGGTAACCCACGGACAGACCGGGGAATGAGAGGGTGGCAAAGGGAAAGGGACGGGAGTCCTGGTCAGTGGCAGAGCCAGGAGCCAGGAGGGACATCCCTGTCCTGGGGACACCAGGCCCAGCATGGCCGGCCGGGCCAGGCAGGGATTGTCCTGCTCTGCTCCGGGCCGGGGCGGCCTCACCTGGAATATTGTGTGCAGTTCTGGGCATTACAATATAAAAAAGGCATTAAAGTGTTTCAGAGTGTGCAGAGGAGGCCGTGGGGATGGTGAAGGGTCTGCAGGGGCCGTGTGAGGAGCAGCTGAGGGCACTGGGTGTGTTCAGCTGGAGAGGAGGAGGCTGAGGGCAGACCCATCCCAGTTACAGCTCCTCAGGAGAGGAAGAGGAAGGGCAGCTCTGATCTCTGATCCCTGATCTCTGCTCCCTGTGGCACTGGCAGGACCTGGGGGAAGGGATTTGGGGTGCATCTCAGGGAAAGGCTCTTTCCCCCAGAGGGTGCTGGGCACTGCCCAGGCTCCCCAGGGAATGGGCACCAGAGGCTGCCAGAGCTCCAGGAGTGTTTGGACAACACTCCAGGGATGCACAGGGTGAGATTTTTGGGGTGAGTGTGCAGGGCCAGGAGCTGAGCTGGATGGGTCCCTTTCAGCTCAGCATATTCTGTTGTTGTGTCAGTATTTACCTGCCCATTCTCAGACAACTTCATCAAAGATATATATATATATATAAATCATAATATGTAAGTCTTATTGACATAAATCTTTTATATACAAGCCATAAAACCCCCTTTTGCCCACAAATGACCCCTTCTTAAAAAGGTGTGGGGAGTGAGGAATGCAAAAAAAAAAAAAAAATCCTAGACAGTGCTGTTGCTGCATGTAAAGAATTCTAACTTCAAATACAGAGCTGTGCATCAAGAATTCATACGATGATTAGGTCGTATCTAACATTTCCTAAACTTCTCAGTATCAGACCAGATGTGAGGCACATAAGTGGCTGCAATTCCTCAGTATGGTCTCTGGAGTGTAGATATACCCAAATTATACCCAAAGTGCAGTATGTTTGCACATAGCTGCTATACATTATGTAAAATTAAGATGTTTTTATGTGTGTTTCATATGATAATGCATTCACACACACACACACAAACACACACACACCCCCCCCACATAGTTATTAGCTGGATTAGCTAGAGACTTTATTAGATAATTATGCTTCATTTCTCAGCTTTAGGAACTTAAAATAGAACACCCCCACTGTGATGAAAGGTAACACAGCTTGCTGATTAGGGGGAAGAAAAACCCACACAAACAAATGAATCAAAAACCCCACAAGTACATTGAGTATATTCCCTCACCAGCAAGACTGAGATTTGATAAATCTCAAAGCACTAAGGTGTGGTGCAGGTTCTCTGCCTCCAGATTCCTGGGCACAGCTGCTCATTCAATCCCTGCCTTCTGAGCACACAGACCCACAGCTGCAGATACTGGGTTTGGACAGATCCTTGCTCTGTTCCCACAATATGAATGGCAAAAAAGCTGGTTTACCCTCTACAAAGATTGTTAGAAAATCAGCCATACCCGGCTGTGACTACACATGGTAAATTGTTCTCCCTCAAACATAAGATCCAAGTTTCCTATAAAAAGGGAAACTTAGACCCATTGTTCCTCAGACTGACATAACACACTGAATTTAGGCTAAATTTTCCTTTCCCTCGGTTGTCTCCTGAATTTTAAATGCAAAATGTGTTTTGGTCCTCCAAGATAAAAAGGCATTTTCCAGAGGTTTTAATTTTGCACATGTTAATGTTCTTACAACCCTACTTTGGACTTGAATCTTTTCTTTTCTAATGCATCATCTGACTAAGATTCCACCGTATTTTGACTGTGAACCTTTTCTGAAACTTAAATTAATACCTGTTTGTTGTTCAACCCATATTTATTCAAACTCAAGCTGGGCTTTAGGCATGCTACAACGATGCCCAATATCACAGAATCACATAAATGGTTTGGGTTGGGAGAGACCTTAAAGGTCACAGAGTGCCACCCCTGCCATGGCAGGGACACCTCCCACTGTCCCAGGCTGCTCCAGCCCCAGTGTCCAGCCTGGCCTTGGGCACTGCCAGGGATCCAGGGGCAGCCCCAGCTGCTCTGGGCACCCTGTGCCAGGGCCTGTCCATCCTCCCAAGGAAGAATTTTTTCATCACATCAAACCTCACTTGTAATACAGCACTGACCATCCTTTAGGATTTCAGAAATCTGTGGCTTACCTAAGTTTGAGATGTTTAAGAGACTAAGATGAAAACAGTAACACACCAACTTCTATGTGACTCACAATAAATTTGAGAATAACAGAGATTTATCTCTGATTCTCGCAGTTTCTTAAACATAGCTTGCCCAGGTATCTTCACTTAAGCTGAAGGGGTTTCAGGCTGTGAGTATGTTACTGCTGTTGTAGGGACATGTGCTGCATAAACAGCTAATTTAAGGCATAAAAATGTTAATTAAAAATTACTGTCTTTTGAAATAACTTCCAGAATGGATCATTTCCTTGATTTTCAACTGGGTGGTAATTGAAAAAATGTGGAGGAGTGAAGATAAGACAGTGACCCTTTCCCCTATGGTGCCATTGATACACACCCTTTAAGAAGTATATCCTTTGAAAAGAGACATAAAGGATAAGGACATAAAGGGCAGTGAAATAGGAGGCTGGGCACATGAGAAAAAACCCAACTAATACTACCAGAACGATTAATTCCAGTTATAATAATGCATGGCTTGACATCAAATTTTGTCCTAGGCTGACCAGACACGTACAGAATACAACAGTATATCCACTATATGCTTTCTGGAGGCTATACGAGCAGTCATGGAAAATCAATTTGAATACAAATGTAATTTGTTAAAAGAACAGTGAAAATCATTATGCAGGGTCACACTGTCAGCACTTTGTACAGAAGCAGATGCTGTCCAAAGATGCAAAGGCATTCAGTAAAACAGAGGAATCTTGGTCTTTAAAAGCCTCTGTGATCTTTTCAGCCTTTCAGTATAGATACATGAGAACAAAGCTACAGTTTACCTCTCTTGTTTCTCAGCACTTTTGCTCCTTGCAGCTGATTCCAGCTGCAGAAAGGGGCTTTATAGAAACTTCTAAGCCTCAGAGAGAGTGAAGGTTCCCACTGTAATGGAGAAAAAGCAACATCTTTGAAACACTTCCTTCAAAGTTCCAGTTTTTCACTCAGGCTGACAGGATATGGTCATAAACCAGAGAATTAGATTTGCCTGCTTTCAGCAACGTCAATATCATTTTTAGGCAAACCACACATAAAAACTCAGCAGACAGCTAAGTGGAGAAGCATGATACAACCCAGGGAGCAGCTTCACTATAAAGACAACTCAAATGGTAATTTTTCAGAAGGTGATGTTGCAAAAATGTTTATCATGAAGGTGTGGGATACACTGACCTGCTGTGCACCTACAGTCCCATTACTGTTGTTGATCAGCTTACTCCATGGTCAGAGGGGTATCTCAGACCCAAATCAGCCACCACTTTTACATCATGCTCTCCTTCCATCTGATTCCAATCTTCACTGTCTGTTTGTAAAGCTGTTGGCTTATTTACCCCTAAAAAACCCATACAGTGGTACTCATGAACCTGTATTACTGCAGGTGGGATGGTTGCACTGTTTCTTCCTCCTGGAATAATCTCTAGTAGTCTCTGTAGTCACTCTGGTAGTTGCTGTCTGTCCATGCACAGTAAAGCACCAGAGTGCCTGGCATTCAAATTCGACCAAGGAACAGCAGCAGCAGCAAATGTAAAAGATTATAGCTGTTTTTAAATATGTATAAAAGGACATTGCTTATTAAAAATGCACCTGCATCTTTCTTGCAACCTAAGGGCTGGAAGTCATTGCACCCTTGAAGGGTGGTTTCATCATGTGCTTGCATATAAACACATCTCTGAAGATCAGGCTCCTGTTACAGTGCATGAGATTGCAAATTCATCGACTGGCCAGGAAGCACAAAATGACAGTCTCCCATTGAGATGGCTTTTTCCATCCATTACTGTCTTTCAATCTTTCTCACCCTTCTCTCTCCCTTAAAATCAACAGCAACAACAGCAAAAAGGCAGAAAGGCAGAAAGAAACCTACCCCAAACTTGCTGACATACTATGTATTTGCTCCAAACACAAAAAGCAAAAGGAGTTTTTAAGATACCATGAATAAACAGGATTTTGACCTCCACCAATACTTTGCAGAGCTCCAACAAAAGAAAAGTAGTTGGTCATTTTCTTTAACATCAGGCTTGCAATGCAGGTCAGTAATGAAATATATGACTTAACTTTGATCTGCACTTGGAATTTACCCCGAGAGGCAGGTGGGAACCAGCTACTGCACAGATTACACTTCCACTGGTTTTCATTCTACACCATTATGGGAATGGACTCATAATGTTGGGCTAAGTTCTACACTGTTCAAAAGCTGCTTCTGAAAGAGTTTTGGTTACTTAGAGTGGTTAGAGTCATTGCAACTTTGAGAGGATCTATTAAAAGTAAATGTTATGACAGCCACCAAAATTAACCCACAATATCAGACTTGTCAGGCAGCATTTTGCTCCATTTCAGCTCCAAAAAAGACTCAGTATAATGTTCTTCTGTTTCTATTCAAAAGCCAAGGACAAACCTTTAGCTGAACAGTCACAGCTTAAGCAATCACAGAGCAAATGGATTTTTTTCCTTCCTATTTCACTTCTGCTAGAAAACCTATTAAGTTCCCTCTGTTCTGAAGTTACCTGCAAACATGGCAGAACTGTAGACTTTAATGAGAAAACATCACAGATGTGAGCTATCAGAAGTTCCAAAGAAGCCCAGTGCAAAGCACTTATGACAAGTCCAGACTTTGTGGCAGATACAGTTTTCTCCTGCTTAAAAAAGAGACTTTGGGGAATAAGCTGCAGGTACAAGGACATATTGCATAAGCTATCACATGCTCACTGCAACTGTGTGAATGCTACCGGATTTTGAGAAGCCACCGTGCTGAATAATTTAAGAGCTAATAAAATATTCAGTTTTCACGGATACACTGGTTTCATTTTGAAACACCAAAAAAAAAAAAAAAAGTTAATAATGAGGGGAAGAGGTCTAAAAGTCAGTGAGAATATTCTGGTACTCATCAGGACAACAGTTGTTCTACCAAGCAGGAGCATAGAGGGGTCTCCACGCCGGGTGGGATGACACAGAGACACAGAAAATCCGCGGCACAGGACACCGCTCGGAGCTCGCAGAGGACGAGGAGAGCCCTCGGGGGGCTGCGGGCAAGAGGAGGGGACCCACGGGGGTCGCGGAGCCGAGCCCAGCGCCTTCCCCGGGAGCGCGGAGGGCGCCCGGGCGGGACAGCCGGGATGGGCAGGACGCGACGGGAGGGACAGCGAGTGATCGCCCACCGGCCCCGGGCAGCCCCCCGAGCCTTCTGCGGAGGGGGGACAGTGCCCACAGCCCCACCATCAGCTCCTCGCAGCACCAGGTCATACAACTTTTCAATGCCAGGAGGGCAAACCCATGCGAGAACTGACTGATGTAAATAATGAAGAGAACTCCCAAGAGATCTAAAGTTGTCTCTTCGGGGTAGGGTCGGCGTTTTCTTCTTCCGGAGGGTTTTTTGTTTTGGTAGGGATTTTGTGTTTTGTTTTGGAAGGGGGTGAGACACCGAGAAGGCGCCGTGGGTGTTTCAGGATGGAGAAGACCTAATTAGAGGGAGGCAGCGAAAGGGTCGGCTGGCAAGAACTGCTCGCTGCTGCCGAGATGCTCAAGCCTCCCGAACGTGTTTGCAAACTGCTCCGCGGTTTGCTGGGTCTCCGGCTCGGAGCTAGCAGCCTCCAAATTACAAGGAAAACCGGTGGCTGGAGAGGGGTGGGGGGAGGACGGCAAAAGCGGTGGGGACAGCTCTGCGGATATTAAATCTTCCCAGTCGCTCATCTGGATTACCCTTAATCTCTCACGGCATTTCTCTCCCCTCTAATTAAGCACAGTTTCAAAACAGAATGAGTCTGAGGATGGATCGTCCGCCGGCTTCTATTTCTAATGCAGAGATAAGTATTATTTTTTTTCTCTTTCCTTATGCATAAAGAGAAAAGGAGAGCCCAGAGAGCTGCGAGCCACCTCCCCGGTCCCCCGCGCACTTGGACTCCGACTTTGCGGGAGCTCCGGCGCGACCCCGACCCCCCGTCCCTCGTCCGTCCCCGCCGTCCCCTCACCTCGGGCGGGGCGCGGCGCCGCCAGGCTCCCGCAGAGCGCCAGCCAGGCCAGCACCGCGCGGCTCATCCTCCTCCTCCTCCTCCTCCTGCTCCTGCTCCTGCTCTCCTCC
>WBNO01016015.1:0-14045 GCA_013400575.1 Peucedramus taeniatus | reverse complement strand
CGCCCCGCCCGCGGCCGCGCCCCCGCGATGCGGAGAGTGCGGGATGGAGCAACCACACCGAGCTGGGACCCCGCGGTGCGGAGGGTGCGGGATGGAGCAACCACACCGAGCTGGGACCCCGCGGTGCGGAGAGTGCGGGATGGAGCTCCCGCACGGAGCCCGGACCCCGCTGGCCCCGGCTGATCCCGGGGATGCTCCCGCAGCGCTCCGGTGTGCGTGGACTGCGGGCGCATGTTTGCGTGGCCGGGGTCCCTCTCCCGGGCAAATCGCATGCCCTGGGCTGGTTTGGTTTTGGGTGGGTGCCTGCCCTCGTCTATCAGGGAGCGGGCGCTGTTCACGAAGGTGTTTAACCCTCCGCGGAGGAATTTTGCCCTCCGCAAACTTCTGTCTTGTAGGTGCTGTCCGAGCCCTGCCGAGTGCTGCTTCGGCTTTAAATCCCTCCTGAGCATGCACACAGGGAACTCGCACGGAATCACAGGATTATGGCATGGTTTGGGTTGGAAGGGACCTCAGAACTCACCGCATCCCAACGCCCACTCCATGGGCAGGGACACCTTCCACCAGACCAGGAGATGCAAAGGTCCGTTCTTCCACCTCCCTCCCTCCTCAGGTAGGATGTCATCCTGCCCAAAACTGGAAGGGAGTCAAAGGAAGAATGAAAGATGCAGCGATATTTCAGAAGCAGCCCAAGGTAGAGGGTAGGAAGATCTCACGTCAGACCACTACATACTTTTTTAAATTTTCATCACTTTTCCCTACCCGGGTATATAGAGCCACGAGAGTGACAAAAAAGTATTAATTGCCTAGTGGGCGTCAAAAGGCTCTCTAGATATTTTTTATCTGTAATTTGCATCCCGTCTACATGCCTTCATGGTGAAAGACCACATATAAATATTATATTAAGCTTTAATGCACTTGCCGAGTGAGAAGGATGCACTGAACAGCACTAGGCTGTTGAGAAGCATTTCGGCAGATACAACCTGAAAGTCCGGGCTGCTTGCATGACAACGAGAAGAGACACCACGAAATTAGGAGTGGAAACGACCCGTTAAGTCGTCTGATCTCTTGGTTACTTTGGCTGGCACCTCGCAGTAGTTACAGCATTTCGTTTTGCAAGCCCTTTGTCTGCCATTAAATTCCTGCCAGTGACAGGGTGACAGCCCTTGCCTAAAGCTCTGGTTTTACATCTGAGCTCGCAATTAATCACATTTTTCTTTGACACTGGAAGTGTTTTGGTTTCAACACCTTACATTGTCAGCAAAGATTTGAAAGCACGAGGCTTTTTTGCTCTGGTTAAACTACAGAATTAACAGAAATGACGCACCTTGATAAAGAGCATTTGACACCCATTATCCCATGGCTTTTTCTGCTTGCACACAGCCCAGTGGTGCCCACACCAGGCGTGCACTTCACCCATCACAGGTGGGCAAGCTTCCTGATGGCACTCAGGGCAGTGCAGAGCTATCCAGCAAGCTAGGACAGATAACAAAAAAAATAATCTCCCACCATTTAGCCCACAGTAGCAGAAAATCTGTGTTATCATGAGGTGTAGTCCAGTGTAGTGCTCTGGACACGTAGGAACTTGGTAGCACCCACCAAAACTTTTTCCTGTCCTCACAACTCCCCTGGCAGCACTCAGGTGTGCTGCAGCCACGCCTTCATGAAGCTGCACAGGTATCCCTGCGATTGCATCACCAGCTCTACAGCAACTTGGATTTTATACATCAGTCTCCATGCCAGAGATCTCCCTGAAGAACCACTGCCTGGAAAGAAAATACTTCTCTTTCTCCCCAAGGGTAGCTTTGCTGTCAGTAAAGAGAAAGTAGAAATTTAGGGAGCCTTAACAAAGCTTCTGATATTAATGCATCGTTTCTCTGCAATGGTGCTAATTTTACTGCTTATCTCTGTTTTACAACCAAGAATCCAGCTGTCACAATTACAAGGCAAGCTGCACTGTAGCTGCTGTGGCAGCCCAGCATGCCTGCACCCCCAAGTGGCAGTCTTGCCTGTGATTTTTTTTTTTTAAATTTTATTTTTCTTCAGGGAATAATCTCATAATGCAGCCCCTTTATTTCCCCAATTAGGATAAATCTAAAGGGACTAACTACTCTCGGTACCGGGAGGCCTTTTTCCACGGAGAGCCTGTGACTAGCAGCTGATTAAAATGACACAGAAAACAGCTTCTTCAAAGCCAGGCATTGTTTATTCAACCAAAAGGGATGAAACAACAAAAGGCTTTTCTGCCTGGTTCTTACCTAAAGTGCAGTGCCTTTTTGCTTTCAGGCTCTCAATAAGTTTTACTCAATAAAACCTATCTTCCCACCTCAGAGTAATCAGAAGTTTTTGCTGCCCCACTCTGCTGGGCTCCTCTTTCTGTGCTGCTTCCTCCTGCTTGCTCCCCTGTGTTTTGGGGATGACCCAAGGTTGGGGGATGCTGCAGGAGATCTCTTCATCCAGCACCTTCCTTCTACCCCAGTTTCTCCCTTTAGCCCAGGGCAGCACAGCTCCAGCTTAGCTCTGGGAGGTTTTCTCTGAGGTACAGGCTGCTCCTTCCAACCCAAAGGTGGCAATCACCTGCATCTAGGTGTTCCTAAAATGGATTTTCTGGAGCCAGGCTGTGCTATTTGCTGCTGCAGCCTGGGTTTTACCCAAAACCTCCTTTGCTGCTGTGCTCTGGGCTCACACTGCTGTCACTGGGGTTGTTGTGGTTGCAGCATCTCGTGGCACTCCCCTCCTACAGTGACCTGTCGCTGACCTCACCTTCCTGATGAAGATTCTGGTGTCCTTCAATGTCCTCCAAGGTTCAGAAATTATTCATTTTTTACCATTTTTTTGGTTTTCTTGAAGCAGCTGCCTCGTTGACAGCAGGGAAGCCTGCCTTCTGACTCTACAAGTACTATAGGTATGCAAACATCAATTTTATGTGGGAAACCCTAGGACCTTCAGGCTCTCCTGAAGGTTCTCTTTTCCTTTTTTGAGTTATAAACTTGAAAATCCGTACTGTCATCCCAGTGGTGAAGGCAGTTTGCTGAAATATGGGTGGGACTGGGATGTCACAAGCCATTGCAGCTCCAGCTGACATTCTACCTTTTATATCAACATTAATATAAATACACAATATATAAAATCACATTTTTATGTTTGTATTTTGATATTTACCCCTAAGGCAAAACTCTTCCTCCTGTCATGTGGATTCATTATATGCTTTGTGGTTTGGAATTTAAGAGAGAAATGGACTCAAGAACTGCCAGATATTAATCCTTAATATTTCTATCTTCCTTTTTCTGCCACCCATAGAACTCAAAGACTACTTTTCACTTTCCACTGTTCCTACACTTCAGGATAATTCCTGCTTAATTTTACTTAGCTGCACTCTAAGACCCAAATACATGTTTTACTTGTTTACCAATCACTCAGGATCAAGAACTCTTTTGCATCCAAATTTTTTTTAAGTTCTTCCATCTAAATGATCAGCTCTGTCAGAATTTTCTGCTTAACAGGATTGCCAGACAGGGACTGTGGAGACTGCCTAGATCTGTAACATCCCTCCCTTAGGCTAAAGATTCCTGTAGACTTTCTGGAGTAGAAGAGGTTGAGTGGAGAGACAAATCAACTGCTGCCTCTCCAAGGGAAAAAAAAAATTCAACTGGGAAAGAGCTAATCCATGTCTGGTAATGTCCTCACTGTTTTCCTCCATTTTACTTTATTTAGGAGCTTACATTTCCTGCCTTATTTCCTGTCTTGCCTCAAATGCTCCAATTAACCCTTTGAAGCCCTTCACTACATTAAACAGGAAAAAAATATAGTCTGTAGAAATGTAGGCAGCTACACTGTCCTCACATAAAGAACCATCAGTAAAGGAACAGTGACAGTAATCTGAATCTATAACATGAAGATGATTTTGGCATAAGAGAAGAATAATGGCCAGTGTGTTTACAGTGACACCAGGTCTAACATTTGCTGCACAAAAGGTGAAACAAGATACTCCCACAAATAGGAGAGCAAGAGCTGATCCTTCCTGTTCGCCAACCTCTTGCCAGTTTCAGATGTCATCCAGACAACATGAGTGTAACCTGCCAATTACCCTGTAACACCTTTAGGGTATCTTGGATAGCAGCTTTGTGGAGGAGATTAGTTTTATCACCAGCTCCCATCACAGCACCCGCCAGATCAGAACCTCCTTAGAGCCAGAGATCAGGACAGTCTCAGACTGCACAGGCACAGATTATATTGCCACCTCCGTTATAATTAGGGCTCTAAAAAGCCTCTTCTGCATGCAGGGGAATTTCCTTTTATTTTTTAAATTTTTTTTCCCTAATAATACACACTTTGTTCTTGGGGGATTTGTCAGACGCCGTTCGGCGTAACCGGCGGCTCTGATTCTGCAAGTCATCTGTGTGTGTTTGACTCAAGAGAAGAAGAGATAATACATCTGTCTGTCACCACCACAGCAACACTGCCAGGATTATTCCTGGGGTTGACACTGCCTCTAAAAAAAGGGAACAGTTGGTTCTTTTATCTCTTCCCAAGCACAGCCTGATCCCCCACTTCTTGAACATGTGAGGTTTCCCATTAAGTCAACGTGGGTTTTGTGGAAGATTCTGCTTCCCTCAAACCCTTCTGATTCAAAAGCATTGTCATGTAATGCTCCATCACAGGAAAGGGGGAGAAGTGGCTGTGCAACACAGGGAAACAGTCAAACTCCATTAAAAACAAACAAACAAACAAACAACAATTTTCTTTCAGTCTTTTGCAGCAAAGATTTTTTTTTTTTCCTTTTTGATTATTTAGAGGAAGGAACCAACAAAATCAGTATCATGGCTGGGTTTGATTACTTTTATTTTTGGAAATAAGCTTTTACTACCTACAGAGGATAGTATTAAAGAATCCTGTCTAAATGCCTGAGTATGTTTTAAAATGAATCCTTTTCCTCCCAGAATGAGAACAAGTGAAGTGCACAAGAATACAGGAAAGGAAAGGAGTGCACAGCCTAAGGTGTGAGCACAACCCATGACATGAGACACTCCTGTGTTTCATTCTGTAAAGCCTTCTGCACACCCCTGAAGTTGAGAAACTGATTAACTTCAGTTGGGATTATTCCCTGCCTGCCTGTGAAAGGAAATTGGATTCATGGTGGTTCTTTCAGCAGGACTGAGGTGTGTGGAAGCTGAGTGCTGGTGCAGGTGTGCCTGTTCAGTGCCTCTGCAGACAGCTCAGCACCAGTGCCATGGGGTTCTCCCACTCTCTGCAGACCTCAGAAAGTCCTGAGTTAGAGATCAATGTCACTGCTCTGACTGAGGACTCACAGTTAAGGTAAAAAAGGCAAACTTCTGCCCCAATGAAGTGACACTTGCAGCAAGCTGCAAGACAGTGGGTTATAGAGTCATAGAAGCATGAAATGTGTTGGAAAGGACCTTTAATGTCACCTAGTGCCACCCCTGCCATGGCAGGGACACCTTCCCCTGTCCCAGGCTGCTCCAGCCCCAGTGTCCAGCCTGGCCTTGGGCACTGCCAGGGATCCAGGGGCAGCCCCAGCTGCTCTGGGCACCCTGTGCCAGGGCCTGCCCACCCTGCCAGGGAACAATTCCCAATTCCCAATATTTCATCCAAACCTACTCTCTCACTTTGAGAAGGTCTTCTGACATGGGAGCAGATTTCTGCCCAGGACCCTGCCCCTGCTGGTGGTGATGCTGTGAGATTGCTGTTCCCAGGAAAACTCAGGGGGTACCTGCATTTCTGAGAGGCTGTTGGGCACCCAGAGCATCCATGTGAGGGGTGCTGCTTCACCCCTCTCTCTGCTGTCTATATATTTTTTAAAATGCCATCCCACTCCATAGTGAGGAGGACTCTGGCACCTTGGATATCACATTCCCATGCCCTTGGTGGTCTGTACATCTCTTCCAGCTGCAAATATGTGTACTTTAGGGAAATCAGTCCATGGAAGAGAGACTATCTGACTGAGCAGCCCTCAGTTCCTTACAAAAACAAGCTAACACACACCTCTCTGTTTCTTGAGTTTGTCTCTCTCCACTGGTCCACAATTCCTAATTTTCCACTTGCACAGTACTTACTTTGTGCTAGTACTGCTCATTCTTCCCCCTCTCTGGATTGTTTCTGCTCCCTTTTACAAGAAAGCCAAATCACCATAATTAATGGGAGTTTTGGGTCATTTACACCATTCTACACAGCTGCTGAGGGAAAGGAGTCCAACAGCTCTTTGAGATCTCCAGCAAAGCTGGCCTTGCCTCTCATGCCTCAATATCAGAAATCATTTTCACCCTGAATCCTTGAAGGAGCATCTCTGAAGTGCAGCCCAGTGATCCAGGTGCACTGAAGGATTCCCTGGAGGTGGAAGGATTCCCTCTCATGCAGTACATATTGCAGCCTCAGAAGACCCCTGGTTTGGCCAACACTCAACTGAATCAACCTGAATTTCTACAAACCTCAGAAGAGCTGTGCTAGAAGAAATCTGCTAAAATTCCAAGCACAGCTCTTCAGGGGCTACGTTAAATTTGTAACAACCAAGGTGCTGTTTGGGTTTTAGTGCTGAAGTTGCTGTTTTGCAAAGTTAAATGTGTTGTGCCAAGGTCTTTATCCTACTGTTATTTATGCTAGGTTTTCAAGGAGAACACCATGAATGAACTTGGTGTAAGAGTTCATTTCAGACACCCACAAAACATATTTTCATGTTAGCAAGAATATGCTTCAACTGCTTAAACTCCAAGGAGTTTTTACAGTGTCTGAGGTTGTGTGCTTTTGCAGATCTTTGCAATAAATAATAGCAGGGTTTTTTTTTGTTGTTTTTTTTTTGTTTTGTTTTGTTTTGTTTGGGTTTTGTGTGTGTGTGTGTTAATTTATTTCACTCTGAGGGAGAAAACAAGAATTAAAACATAATTTTAGAAATGACTTTGTCTTACTTTCAGTGCTCATATTGCACCTTTTAGCAGCTCATTCACACAGATTTTCAGAACTCAGGGGAGGAACCATTAAATCACTATAAAGTATTTAAGGGCATGGTGCCACCTGCATTTCAGGCATTTAACTGCAGACTTTGCCAAAGATCTTGTGATTTCCAAATCAGAGAACATTATTAGAGCCAAAAGACTTCTGGCTCTTAGTCTGTCGTGGTGGGATGCATTTCAAATCAACATCACATACACATGAAAGATTTCAATTATTAGTTCTGTATCCATCAAGAAAAAAACTAACCAACATGGTTTCTTCAATCTTCTGATATCTGGCAGTCCAGCATGACAGTTTGTAGATAATTCATGTCAGAATCTGACAATGTGAGGGATTTTAGAAATAATTTTATGCCACTGCAGTGAGCTGACAAAGCCATCCTGCCTCAATGCATGACAAAAAAATGTTTGCCATAGAAAGTTATTCTTAAGTGTTCTTGGGTTGGTTGAAGTTTTTTAACTTGGTTGGTTGGTTTTATTGTTCTTGTTGTTACCTTCTTCAAGTTAGGAGCTAAAAATGTGTGTTAGAAATTGATATTTATCACATAACCACAAAAAAACAAAAAACAAAAAACCAAAACCCACAAAAACNAAAAAAAAACAAAACCAACCAAAAAACAACAACAGCAACAACAAACACAAGAAAAGAGAAAAAAAAAGGTTGAGGGAAGAAGATGTGCTAGTTCCAGTTACATTTCTGAAAGGTAATATTTTTCATGATTGGCAGAACATTTTTCTCCAAGATGGAAAAGGGCACACTCATCTAAAGGAGACTCAAGAACCCTCTTTTCTTTTCAGATTGTTAGTGGTACAGCAGCCAGAAAACTTGCTTGACACAAGATGCTGAGATTTCGACCTGCACCCTGACTCAAGCAATACAGCTGCTTCATTTGCCTCTCTGGTATATCAATTAAATATTTTGACTATTTACTTCCCCTCAGGGACTCTACTTTTCCAATGAGTGCCCTGGTTGTCATTATAATTTTGAGAAATCTTCCTTTTGTCTCATTTGATTTCATCTCGATTGACAATCAGAGCAGATTTTCCAGGCAGCTGCTGAACAGGCTGGGGTGCAGCAGCATCAGCCCCTTCCCCAGGGAATTTACAACTTAAGACTGGAGCCAGAACCACAAAGTGCTGTGGAGGAACAAAGTGAATGGGAAAAAGTAAAAGTAAACATGATTTTTTGTGTCAAAGTAAGATCCGTGCACACAATTCTCTTTGTGTTGTTAATTCTGTAGGATACTGGTCTGGGAAAATAAGAAATACAAGGATGACTTGGATTGTTTGAGTTAGAATCTCCTTCAGCCTTCAGACTGACATTTGTGTTCTCAAAGGAGGATTGTGCAGGCCCTAGAGAACCAATATATGGTGCTCTTTTTCCATAATCTCTTTTTCCTTTTTTTTTTTGGGCTCAAAATCAGGACGTCTCTCCCTGGAGGAGGAGGAGGGTGCTGCAGTACTGCTTTAGCAGTCAATTTTAATAATACAACAGCAATAACAACAACAGCCACCACAAAAATCACCACCAAGAAGAATAAAACCAATAAAACATCATCATCATCATCATCATCATCACCACCATTTTTATTATTATTATTCCTCTAATGGAAAGAATAGAATTTCTGAGAGAAAATTCTCACAGAAACTCAGGAAACCAACATGTATTTAAGTAAGGGAATGTAGAACAGACAATGTTTATGTCATGGGGCACACTGGCATATAATTCAACAGAATTTACAATGCAATGTTTTTAATAATGAAAAATCCTAATAGCATTGAAACATATACACATAAATGTTTTCCTCTTTTGTTAAGTTTGTACATTTTTCTGTCCATTTATTCCTTTTACATATTCTGAACTGCTGTCTGATTGGTGGTTCTGTCACATAAAAAACTATATTGTTTAAAACTGGGAGTTTTGTCTCTTAAGCAAGAACACTTTAAAGGGCCATTTTCAAAAGACATTTCTCTCAATCTGAAAAAGTTTCTCATTTAAATATTTTCTCTATGATGACAGATATTTCTGTATATGTTTAATTCTTAAATGTACTCAAGAACTATAACTTTCCCAAAGGTAATTTTTTTTCTTTCAACTCTTTTGGTTCCAGTCAGCTAAATGGGAAAGATTAATTACTGCCATAAAATTCAGTTATAAATTACATATGGATATATTATGGAAGCTTATTACTTGTCAAGTTTTTTGGGTTTTTTTGGTTGGGTTTTTTTTTTTAAATAAGCAGTCAAATATTTCAGTATCTTGTAGATTAGGCAAATCTGGTAAATTCATTCACCAGAATTGTAATGCTGTATAAACGTATTAAGTTGTAAGGATTTGTAGCTTTGGTAATCAAATTGGCAATGTTGGAGCACTGGAGCTGGAGAAGAACAATATTAATTCTCCAAATCCTTCTTTTCATGATGGGGATAGAAGAGGAGAAAAAAAAAGGCCGAAGCTGATTAGAGCAGCCAAAGATTCTTTTTGAAACAAAATTTTGATCATTAAACTTCGAAAAGTTGACTGAAATTCAGCTTTTCAGCCATACATATGCATGCAACTAAGAATGACCCATTTACACACAGATTTTTCTCTGTGCCAAAACAGCATCTTCAGCACTGACAAGGTTTAAATTCACTTTTACAGTCCTCAGAGTAATACAAAAATATTGTGTCTGGAACAGAAAAGAAAAAAAAAAAGAAAAAGAAATTATGGCCTTTGAGCCTGAAGAAAAGTCACATTCTATCAGTTGGATAGGGAAGAGTTGTGATTCCATGCCAAATGTTATTTGTTGACTCACATATCATTCCTACTTCTGGCAACTGAAGGCCCTGGAGATAAAATGAGTGCCCCCAACCCACCAGTCCTGTAGGGAGTTTTTACTTTTTCCCTGTTTGTCTGATTGCATCTGGTGATGCAGAATTGGGGGAGTGTCTGATCCAGCTGGAGGCTGAGCTGGCACTCAGAGGGACCTGGGCAGGCTGGAGAGTTGGATGGAGACAAAGGCAGTGAGGATCTTCCCAGCAGGGCAGGAAGAAGCCCCAGGGCCAGCACAGCCTGGGGGGAGCTGGGGGTGCTGCTGGGGACAAGGTGACCATGAGCTGACAGAGGCTCCTGGGGCCAGGAGGGCCAGGGGGACCCTGGGGAGCCCCGAGAGTGGGAAGAGCTGAGGGAGGGGATCCTGCCCCTCTGCCCTGGCCAGCTGAGGCTCCTCTGCAGGGCTGGCTCCAGCCCCGGGCTCCTGGGCACAGGAGACACCAGGAGCTGCTGGAGAGGCTCCAGGGCAGCCCCAGAGAGGGTTTGGGCCCTGCAGCATCTCGGTGCTGGGCAGAGCCTGCGGGAGCCGGGCCTGGGCAGGCCGGAGAGGGGAACGGCCAGAGGGGATCCCATCCATCCATCCCAACATCTGCCAGGGCTGCCAGAGGATGGGCCGGGCTCTGCTCGGCGCCGCCAGGGCCAGCAGCAGCAGCAGTGGCCATCAAATGCAGCCCGGCCAGGGGCAGGCCAGCAGGAGGAAGAACTTGTGTGCATGGAGGGGCAGAGCCCTGGAACAGCTGCCCAGGGAGGGCCTGGAGTGTCCCTGTGTGGAGACAGGCCAGCCCCAGCTGGGCACGGTCCTGGGACACTGCCCAGGGGATGGAGCACATCATCTCCAGAGGAACCGGGCCAGATCATCTCCAGAGGAACCTGCCGACCCCAATTATTCTGGGATTCTATGACTGGGATATTATTTGCTTCTCTGTTTATAATGTAAAAAAATACATCCTCTACACCAAGATTCAATGGAACTCATCAGAGAGAATAAAAATTACACCTGTACCTGATCCATCTTAGACTCCCACAGATGAACTGCCCCACTGCGAACTGCACAAAGGAAATCAGCTGCATCTGCCCAGTTCACAGAATATTGGAAATACTTTGATATGAATCACATATCAATGATGATCTGAATAAAACATTCCTTTCAATTTTTGGAAAAATATAATCACTTGACTTAACATATTCAGTTTTGATTGCAAACACACAATTTCGTTGTTAAATTTTAGAGAATTTGGAGTTGAATGGCAGCAGTCCTACCCAGAAGTTGTCCAAAGTTTTGTTCTTATCCTTCCAAAATTCTTCGTCTTTTAGGGTTTTAGGATGGTTTTATTTTGCTTTTTAGGTTTTTGGGGGGTTTTAAATTTTTTTTTTTTTGTGCGTTTCTGGTTTGGTTTTTTTTTTTTTGTTTTGTTTGTGTTTTTTTGTTTGTTTGTTTTTTGTTTTGGTTTGTGTTGGTTTGGTTTTTTTGGGTTTTTTGTTGCTTTTTTGGGGTTTTTTTGCTTGTTTTTGTTTTTGTTTGTTTGTTTGAATTTTATTTTGGTTTTGCTTTGGGGTTTTTTTTTCAGAAAGATCACTTTTTTTATATTCCTTTGATGCACATTTCTTACCCCATTTTCCTGTTTGATGTGAGACTTCTGGAAGGCCATACTCCCACAGTAACTTCAGGATTCTTATTTTCGACTATTTGAAATAACTTCTAGAGTCTAGATGTTTAGATGTCCTAAAACATTGGAAGATCAGGTAGCAAATAAGACAGTTTTGTCTCTCCATGGACAGGAAAAAAAACACACAATTTAGACAGCAGTTGCTCTCACTGCTGAGAAAGTGCAGAATAATCAAATTACAGGAGTGAGGAGGTCTTTCTCCATGAAAAAACAAATTAAATTAAAAAATAAAAATAAATGAAGAATAAAAGGAAATAAAAATAATGAAAATAATTTTTAAAATCATAAAAATAACAAGAAATAAAAATAAAAATTGAGATGTCTTCATGGGAAGCAGAATGATCAGAGGCTCCTTTTACTTGCAGGGCCACAGGAAAAAAAAACCAAAAACATCAACAAAGTCTGAAAAATGTAAAGGGAGGACATAAACTCATTTAAAGGAGACTGAAATATTGTGCAATAGAGCAGAAGTAAGATAAATTGTAAGAAGGTGGTGACCTGATGGTACTGCAGTCTGGCTTTACAGTGGAGGACAGATATTTTCATGGTTGGAGTGTCACAGAGAGATAGCAGTTAATTTTGTCAGAAAAAAATTTTAAAAAGCCCCCACAACACATGTAGAAAACTAGGCATAATTAGTTCTGTTGCTTACAGAGATTTTTTTTTTAATTGCTTTTTAATACAGATGCTTTGGAAAGGGAAATGTAACACATTTTGTAAATGGTTTTACTGGCTGTAGAAAAGGCAAAATAAACATTTTGGTCTGCCTTTAACTACAATAATAGAAGAGATGCATCCATGAACAAATGTTAGCATTAATGCTTTGATGAGTTTCAAGAAATACACATTTAGCCAGCAATTTAAAAAACCAAACAATTACACATAAACTTGGTGATATCATCTCTAATAAAAATAATGGAGACTATTTAACAGTACAGACAACCAGCAATTGCTAGAGCCCATAATTAGTGTTCTGGCTGAACTTCAAGTGCTTTATACATTCAATCTGCAGCCTGTTTTTTGGTTTATCACCTCTCATTTCCATACACTTAAAAACATTACCCATTGAGCTCATCCTTTGAGGACAATATTTTCACTTTCTATAATTCTGTTTCATGGAATCGTAGATCTACAAGTATTTTGGATTGGAAGGGACCTTAAATCTCATTTTGTCCCATCCCCTGCCATGGCAGGGACACCTCCCACTGTCCCAGGCTGCTCCAGCCCCAGTGTCCAGCCTGGCCTTGGGCACTGCCAGGGATCCAGGGGCAGCCCCAGCTGCTCTGGGCACCCTGTGCCAGGGCCTGCTCTGCAGGTGGGGTCTCACCTGAGCAGGGCAGAGGGACAGAATTCCCCCTCCCTTGATGCTTTTGGACTAGGGTAAAGAAAAACAGGAAGTTTGGAGTGTGAACTTCTTGCCTTTCCACAGGGAGCTCCTCCTGTAGCTTGTTGCTGCTGTCCCAACCAGATTAATCTGCAAAATCAGAAACTTTATAAACACAAACACAAGGCCATCGTTCCTCAGGAATTCCTCTTAAAATGATCATTATTACAACAAAAACATCAGTGCAAAGAGCAGTGTGATTGGCAGTGCATTTGTAATGCTTTGCAGGGTTAAATGGCAGCAGCTGGAGTAAACAATCCAAGGCAAGAATTCACTTTAACAGCACCCTTTTGTGAGTTGGACTAATTCATACATTCATGACAATGATCTTGAAAAACCCCATCTTTTAAAACATTCATTATGTTTTACATTCATTTATGCATATACAATGGCAATTATTACATTTGTTTGCTCTCTGAGAAAAAAGTGTCTTCCCATCTTTGATATCTTTGATATCCTGTTCAATTAAGAAACTGTAGTGGTGTGTTTGTTTTGTTTTGTTTCCTAAACTGAAAGGGTGTTTAAAACATCCTTAATAATTTCTTCCCCAACACTGAAATGTAAAAATACTGTTACATTTGATTGCAAGAAATAGATACTTTTTATTGTGAACAATCAAGTAAATCAAAGCTCAGAATAATCAAGATATATTCAAGAAACAAAATGTCAAAACACTTCCTTGAAATCTAAGCACAATTTTTTTTTTCATTCAGCACAATGGAAGTTAGATGGAATAATGAAGAACAAAAACCTCATTTAACCTAGGTGATATACACTATTTTAAAGGCAGAAATCTAAGAAATGCACTGATTAGAGAATGTGTATTTACTAAAACCTGTAATTTTCCAGCCTTTTATCTCTGCTGTTCTTGAAAAGGCATCATGATTTGATTGATTGATTGATTGATTGATTGATTGATAATTGACTGAGAGCCTCCCTTAACTTGCCTGTATCTTGTCATCTCTTCATCCACACATAAATGATCCTAACCCATGGTGTTAAGATATTTGTGCTGAGCTCTCAATCAAATTCAAACCAGAATTACAAGCAAACAATGTAAAAAAACATTGTTTGTTTCCACTGGGCAAATTTGAGTATGCTTATGACATATAGAAAATATAAATTAATTCTTACAAATATTGTATATGATAATATTTTATATTACTATAAATAATATGTAGTAGTATAAACAATGCATGTTAATATTACAATTAATA
>WBNO01016013.1:0-13798 GCA_013400575.1 Peucedramus taeniatus | reverse complement strand
ATTTGAGAGACCCCATGAGAAATGCCCCAGGGCCTCTTCCTTTATTCAAATAAAGTTACAGGACTACTCTGTCTCCTTTTTGGACATAAATCTCTGACATCGTGGATTAATTTTCTGACAAACATAATCTGGCAATCTGAATGAGTTTTCATCTGTGTCATAAACGACCCCTGCCAAAATCCTGGAGGGCAGAAAATAAAGGCCACTTTTTAAAAGAATTAAAGAAAAAAAAAAAAAAAAACAAAAAACAAAAACCAACCCAGAGCTCCTAGTTCAAATTGCTCCTTTGACCAGTGAGAGGTACTGAACCATGATTCTGAACGTTCACCTTATTCCTAAACCCATCCCACCATGGCCCAGGCTGCTTCCTAGGGTGCTAAGTCTTTGTCTCCCTGCGGCCTGACAGAGAGCTAAGGTGGGGCTGCCTGTCCGCGCAGATGCCCTTCCCGGTCGGGCTCCGCCAGCGCATCAAGCCTCCACGAAGCGACCCCAGGAACGGCTGCGGCCTTCCCTCAGAGCCGTCCGCGGAGCAGCCGGTGACGGCGACGAGCCAGTGCAGGGAAGACCCCTCACGGAGACGCACCCTACGCCACCTCCCCTCAGCGCAGCTTTGAAGGGGTTTAGCCAACCCCTCCGCCGCGCGGGCGTTTGAGAGGAGGGGCAAAGCCCCGGTCATATGCGTGCCAGGGTGGGCGGAAGGGCTGGTGAAGAGTGAAGTGTGCGGAAGGGGAGTGTGCTATGTGATGTCACGAGATGTCGCGTGGTGAAGGAGGGGGAGCCAGGCTGGTGATCACATGACTGTGGTGAGCACCACTGCTGCTTTGTGAGTACATTGGGCAGGTATCGTGTAGGGGGGCCGGGGCTGCCTCCTGCGGGGAGCGGGGGGGGAACGGATGGACGGGAATACGCGCGCGCCTGCCCCCCTTCTTCGCTGTTTGCCCCGTGCGCGCGGTGGCCGCGGTGGACTTGCGCGCCCGAGGGAGGCCTGGTGCCCCTTCCCATCTTAACGGTCCGAGGGCGGCTGTTGGACCCTCAACGGTCTGAGGCCCTGGGACGGGCCTGCCGCCTAGGGCCGGTTCCTCATTCTGGTTTGAGCTGTTGTCCGGCGGCGACTGTCTGCTAGGACCGCCCTTCCCCGCCGGGCCCGCTGCCCCTTCCCAGTTGTGGGGGGGGAATGAGGGTGGTGCCGTGAGGGGAGGTGGCTCTGCCCTACTTATGCTGGCGGCCGCCCGAGGGAAGCTTCGCTCTGCTCTAGATTACCACCTTTCCCCCTTCCGGTCATTTTCTCAGGGGCGCTATTAGGGGCCGCTGAGTAGGCCGCGGGTGCGGGTAGCTCCTGCCCCAGTCCGGGTTCGTGTGGGGAGGGGAAGCCCACCTGGTGGGTGTCGGGAGAGGTGGATTAATTTTCTGCCTTTTTCTATTCTGGAGAGGAGGTCTTGAACCCCCTTCTCCTAATTTCTCATCTCGTTACAGCTGGGGGGGGGGGGTCTCTCCTGAAGGATTTGTGCTTCTCCTGGTTCCTTGGGCTTGTGGGTGTGAAGAAAGGGCGGGGGGTGCCGTGGACCTTTCGGATAAGTGCATCTGGTGGAGGGAGGCATCTTTGGGTCTCTTTCTAATCTCGAGTTGGGCCAAAGGAGGGCTGGCAGCATGGGAAGGGAACAAGTAGGTGAATAACTACTGATTTGTGCCTTGTGTAGGGTGTTACTTTCATGTTTTCTTTATCTCCTTCTCCAGTGCTCCCTCACTGGTGCGGTAGGGTAGCTGTGTTGAGGTCACAGCTACAGAATTCACTGATGGCAACATATTGGCAGCAACACTAGGTTACTCGAGGACATGATAATGAATGAACTGTTATTTCTGTTAACCATTTCTACTTAGTCTTTCCTCACCCCTGACTATGTGTGCTTGTTGAGAATTGCAAGTCAGTGCAGGGCTTTATTATTGGACTGGCTTTTTTTCATTTAAAAAAAAAAAGCAAGCTCTTTTGTGTCCGCTATTGTTGCTGAAGAAAATTGTAGCAGAAAAGTGAGCTGGTAGAAACCATTCTGCAAGAAACTGGATGTAGAAAGGGACCTGGTGCACCTTTGAACGTGGTGCATGGACATGCAGAGCCCCCTTGGTTACCTTTAAAAGGAACATGCGGTCTAGTCGAACAGAAACTTCCGATTTGGTGTGGAGCTATGTAAGGGGAAGCTCATAAGGGCCAGCCTGCTTTGTCTCTAGCTACCAAGCAGTAATTGGTCCTTATTAATCTCAATTTGAATGACTACTGAATGCTTATAATACAGCAGCAGATCAAGGTGTGATAGCCTCTGGGGTAGTGGTGGTGCCTGGTGAAATGGAGGGGCTATTCTGGTGTCAGAGCAGCTGTTTTCAAGAAGAGAAATTGGAGCTGGATGTGAGGGGAGGGGAAGTAGCACTTGCCATTGAAACAGAGCTCCTTATTACAAATGGTAGCAATTCAGCCTTCTGAGGCTTTGCTTTTTTAATATTTACTAGGGCCTTTTAGTAATTCCCTCAATATTGATACCTGGGCCTGATCTTCTGTGGTGGTTTGATTTAACTTGTTTGAAGAATATATTTTTAACCTTACACTAGGTAACTTGAAAGCAAGCAAGGCTAAGTCATTTCATAGCTTTAATGATGTTTGGGACTCTTGGAAGGTTACACTGAGAAACTGGATTAACTAGTGTAAATCAATTTTGTGGAAAATGAGGCGCAGCTGTGTTTATAACCTCAGCAGTTTAAAGGAGGCAGGGAGGAGTGGGAATGGGGTAAGTGCTCTTCTAGTTGCAGTTTTATCACTATGTTGATTTTTTAAAAAAAGTGTTTCTAGTAATAAAAACAAAGGTATGGAAATTCAGAAATTTAGACTGTTTCACTTGCATTGCTTTGGCCAGTCCTCAAAAAAGCTCCTGGTGCCATGAATTGCAAAAGGATTTGGCAATTCACGAGGACTTTGGAGTTACAGACTCACCTCTAAAATCTAAGGAAGCTAAGGGAAAACCCAACCAAAAAATCTTGTCTGTTATCAGGAGCGTGTGTGTGTGTGTTTGTTTTTTTTGAGGTATGTATTTTTTTTGTTTTGGTTTGGGTTTTTTGTAGTTTTTCCAATTTTTAAGCTACCTTTATAGAACTTAGGAGTAGGTTTTTAGTCTTTTACATTTCTTTCATGGATTCTTATGTTGATGCTTTCCTCATAGAATGCCATTTCTTGGTATGGTTTACATTTGTTGGTGTCCTCCTAGTGATACTGATTGTAGCAGAATAGTATGCTGATTATTAGTGCTTGAGAAATTTATGTGTCATGGACTGTTAATATTCTGTTAATAATTACCATTGACAGTATTGCTAATGATAGTAATATATACTTGCAATTTCAGTGATGTTTAGTACCAGTACTTGAATAGGTACTTCATGAAAAACTAGGAATACAAATGAATATATTTAATTTTTTTTTTTTATTTATCTTTGACTCTCATTTGGTTAAAGCACATGAGCAGGACTCTGAAGACCTATTTTCTGTGCCTGGGTTTGAAAAGCCTCATATGACCTTGGTAAAAGAGAAGCAAAGTGACTTATCCCCTTTGTAAGCTGACAGATTAAAGAAATTTAGTCTTATATTTGTAGACTTCAAAATTATTGAATGGAAGGTGCTAGAGGAAATATGTGTTGCTATTCTGCCTCAGCTTTTTGTTGAATTCATAGTTGTTTTTTTTTCCTAATACAATCTGCTTGTTTGTAGCCCATTATGTCCTCTTTGCTTCTCAGAGACCTAATTTTGATTTGTACTTGACTTGACTTTCATATAACTTTCCTAATCAGGTTATGCTCATTAAAGTGAGCGCCAGGATGAAAGGTTGTGAAGTAGCTCCTTTATAATTGCCTCAGGTTCATATTTTACAAAAATAATACAGAGGGTTTCTTTGTTTTGCTCTGACGTGAAATTCCATACTCCTTAATTTTGGCCATCCAAACTGGGAGTTTGTTGGAATTACCCTTCTGCCTGGAGCTCCTGCAGGCTGTTTCAGGTGTGGTACTCTCAGCCCTTTTCTTCCCACTACTTTGCAATGCTGCAAAGAGTAAACAGTGACTAAAGACAAAGTAGAGGTGATACAGTCTGATGCCTAAGATCTCATGGCTTGCTCAGCTTGCTTTTGCTATAGCATAATTATTTTGCTGAGCATATTGTTTTATTTATGTTCCCTCTAGACTATCGCTTGTAAGATAGCTTATGTGAACAACTTTGCTCGGCTCCCTTGGAGTTGTTCCTGCTTTCAGTTCTCTTGAATTTTTGTTTTTTTGTTCAGCTGTCTGTGAAAGCTGCAAGACACTGTGGCTTCTTTTGAGAGTAAAATGGCCAAGCTTTTTTCCCCTCCCTCCCCAGCTTCTTAAATCAGTCTTCCAATAGATGAGCTTGGAGGAGTTCTTAACCTGCATGTATGTAGCATTTTGATTTAAAAACGATGAAATATTTTCCATATTGAGAGATCTTTGATCTTTCTCAAGACTTAAGGTTTGCTCAAAGTAATATTTATATTGTAAACTTTATGGTTGGGGTTTTTTTTTTTTTTTTTTTTGTTTTTTGCTTTATTGTACAGGAACCACTGGTTATTACAGATCTGCAAAAGATGCAGATTCAGTGGAATTTGTGTTACAGGATCATTCACTGTTTGAATCCAAAGTTAAATGGAGAAAACATAAACACTTTCTTGACCTCTAGATTTAAATTATTCGGTTGTACTTTTTTTAACATGGTTTAATGGGGGGGAGTACCCATCTTAATCTGTTAGGCAGCCCTATGGTTGAAGGTATAAAATTTAAATTCAGTAGCCATGATCATATTCCTAAACATTTTTAATGGTTAGCTGTAGAGAGAGGAAGTTTTTTCTACAATTTTATTCTGTGTGGTATAGGCTTCATCTAGAACATTTCAGTTGTATTTCTCATGACTAAAATATTGTTCCTGGAAGTAGGATGATGTTTTAGAGACCATATTGAGATTGCTTTTGAGCAAAGAAAATGAATTATTATTTGTAACTGTATTTGAGCAAAGAAAATAATTTATTTTCAACTGTATTTATTTTGTTAAGTTTTTTGAGGATGATGGATATAATAATATAGAATGAAGCATATGGCTTCTGAAAACCCTTTTGTTTCCTCAATTTGGTTTCAAATGTTAACTGAATTGTGTTTTTTTATCATAAAACACTTGTGCCCATTGCCTCTGGTCCTGTCACTGGGTATTGCTGAAAAGAGCCTGGCTCTGTTTTTGCACCTTCCCTTCAGGTATTTATATGCTTTGAGACACTCTCCTCAAAACTTTCTTTTTCTCTAGGTTAAGCTACTTGACATAGTCAAGTATGTAGTCTTTCAGACAAACTCAGGGCCATATGCTCTTACATGACTTTGAGAAGGAGGTGGATTAATGATTGAATTTAGTGTAGGAGGTAGTGGTAACAGTAATTCTTGACTCTTGATAGGTGGAGAGGTGGGTGGGTTTGGGATGTGTGTTTAAAGTGCTGTGAAAATGCAATAAGATGCATATTTCAAATCCAAATAACTTCTGTTATTGCAAATGAGTAATTGTTTGTCTTTGCTCTAGCTGAAATGAAGGCTATAATTTGGTGGTTCTGTAAGGAAAGAAACAGGTCAAGCATTTAATTGTCTGATAGTGATAAAATTGTCCAAGTCGTGTGTATGTTCTATTTTGGAATTGTGTGGATTGTAAATGATGGTTTAATGTACATACAGTGTCGCTATAGAGCGTGACACAGCACAAAGCACCACGACTCCATCAGAAGGGCGCAAGAGAGATTTATTATGGCAACATGTTGCTTTTATACTTTTTCAAGATATTTGCATTTACCTAACATACACATTCACTGCCCATTGGTTATAAGAAAGAAACAAAGTTCTCAGTAGGTGATCAAGGAGCCACGTCATTCTGTGAGCCAGCTAGAGTCCGTATCATTTTTCTCTCCTTCATATCACATAGCCACGGTGACAACCTTGGTGTCTTCCTCAGGAGAGATACGGGGGTTTCCTTATCTTCAGGAAGCCTTTGCTGGCTCACAAGAACAGCACAGAATGTCTTTCCTACA
This sequence comes from Peucedramus taeniatus, assembly GCA_013400575.1. NCBI lineage: Eukaryota > Metazoa > Chordata > Aves > Passeriformes > Fringillidae > Peucedramus > Peucedramus taeniatus. The sequence goes on along the minus strand of WBNO01016013.1, from coordinate 7,694 downwards.
ATACAGCATGTAGGATAATTTAGGCTGAGGTGTAATATGATTGCTAAAGCTGATACTTGTAATATTTTAATACTCTTGCTAGAATTGAACACCATAGTTAGCAAAGCATATATTCTAGATGCAGTCTCAGAATTCTAAGGGTGAGGTGCTGCAATTAATATAAATAAGCTGAGATGTGAAGAGTACAAGTCCCTTTTCTTTCAAAATTAATAACTCGATCTTGCAGCAGAGTGCTTGGTCTTATAGATTGATGGTAAAATAGGTGACTCATCTTCTTGGCATGTTTTAGAAAACATGCTTTCTACTTAGGCATTTTAATGTTGCGTTGCACAGCATATAAAGTCAGCATACATCTGTGTGGTCAAGGGCTGTTAGTTTAGTACAGCATGGTAATGAATGATCCGTAGAATACAAAAATATACTTAAAAGGACATATAAGCTTTAAAAAGAATGAGTGAATAAATTTCTGTGAAAAAAGTTTCTTAATGGTCTATCAATAGGAAGGAAGTTTTTAAGAAAAATTATTTGCTAATTCAGATTTTTCAAACTTAAAAAAAAAGATTCTTTGCACATTCTTAAGTTTTATTATAAGCTAGTCTGGTTTGGAAAGAAATGGTAGAGTGAGAACCTCCTTTCAGAGACAGAAAACACATGGCATCCAAACGACATATAAGCCCAGACATGCAGAAAAAGGTAAAGATGGGGAGCTGGAGCAATGACTGTTGGTCTAGGAGAAGTTTAAGGGTGGTTCACCCCCACTTCTGTTGGAAAGAAAAGAAATACTGAATTAAGTGCAATGAGGATTTGGGCAATTCAACATCATATGTAACTTGTCTCTTTGGTATCTTTAAAAAAGCATAATGAAATTTATCTCTCACTTCCTAGTTCGTTTCTTAATCTTTTTTATGCTAAACACACAATAACAGCTTGGATGAGTTTTTTTGATAAAATTGCATGGAGGGAACTTGATTTATCTGCTCCTTTTTAGCATGTAGTATGTTTGAAGTTGTAAAGATTGTTAATCCTTCATCTCTTTTGGATAGTTTGGTATCATTTTGGTGTAGATTGGATAGACCTGGCCTCATGGAAAATTCTAGGGCAACATAACAAGAATAAGTGAATTTACGCATGACACCAAGTTGAGAAGGTGTGATCATGAGAAAAATAATGCTCAAAATAAAGTTGGAAAACCTGGGAGTAAAATCAAGTTTTCTGACTGAAGCAGGTCAAGATGAGGTTTAGTATCAAAAGAAATTAATAAAACCCACCTTGTTTAAAGGTAGACAAAATGCTAACAATGGTTGTGACAACAGAAGGAGCAGTCCAGAGTTGGCAGATAAATAAAAACGATCTCTTACAGCTTTCAGTTCTTGGTACTGTTTCTGTGGTGACAGCTTGCAGTTGTGCTGTATTAGATATGAGCTGAAACTTGATTTTAACATAATAAACTGTTTGGATTCTACCTGTGCTATGGATTGAATTTTGAATGAATATACAACCAGGTCCCAAACATGAACTAAAACTCTTGTCATGATATTTTCTCCCAAACTCTGCTCAGCCATTCTTCACTTGGGTGTGACTTCAGGAAGGATGTTTTCTGGTCGCAGACGGTAATTATTTTCATCCCTGACAAAGCTGGTTGGTTTTTTTTTCCCTCAGCTAGAAAAACCTTTTCTTTTGTGAAGAACTAGTTAATGTTTTTTACAAGCCTCCTAGTTAATGCAGTGTATAATTCAGTCTGAATATTTATTGCAGGGGATGACCAGGCTATAGTTCTGCTAGCTGCTTCTTTGTTGGAAGTTGTAGACACTGTAGTGCCCTTTCACTGAATGCTACTAAGGAAACCCTAGGAGGGAAAATACCAAGGCCTTTACCTTTTCTGGTTTTCTTAGTTGAGAAACAGGTATGAAGAAATTTGCAATACTGATGGTTCTTCACCAGTGAATGTAGCAGTGATGGAATAAACAGCAGTTATACTGTGTATTGACTTGGCTAGTATTTTCTTTTATCTCCTTAGGCTGGAAAATGAGAGAGCAGAGGACTTGGAAATGGAGGTGTTTCTTTCCTCCTGTAGCAAGAGGAAGTGGAATGTGTGCATGGCTGTGCAAGCACCAGGGCTCACCTCTGAGCCACTGTGGTTTCTCTATTTCCTGACCTGAGATACTGAGTCAGTTCAGGACAGCATATGGTATGCTGAGTGATGGGAATACATTCTCTCTTCTATTTTGATAGTTTTTCATAGAATCAACTAGGATGAAAAAGACCTTTGAGATCATAGAGTCCAGCCTATGACCTAACACCACCTTGTCAACTAGACCATGGCACTAAGTGCCACATCCAGTCTTCTCTTAAACACCTCCAGGGATGGTAACTCCACTACCTCCCTGGGCAGCCCATTCCAATGCCCAATCACTCTTTCTGTGAAGAACTTCCTGCTGTCCAGCCTAAACTCCCCCTGGTATACCTTAAGACTGTCTTCTTGTGTTGCTGGTCACTTGGGAGAAGAGACTGATGCTCACCTGGCTACAACCTCCTTTCAGGGAGGGATTGCATAATAAAAGCCTTTTCTATGACAGAGAACAAGAAATTAGGTCCTTCTATCAAAGATGACAAGAACATGTATTTAATTTTTCCTTCAGGTCTTAGAATATCAGAAAGGCATTATAATTCTTCAATTATTACTCAGCAAAGAAACATACTTTAAAAATAAGCTTGCTGTTGCCCCTTCCTCACATGCTCCTCATGATGGCTGCCTCTCAAAAAGAATTCCTATTTTCTATATATTATATTTCTATGTGGACCAGTTCAGCATTTTTTTTTTCCCTTTATTTTTTCCTCTCTCTCTATTTCATGGCAATAGCTGTGGTCTGGTCTGTGTTATGGTCTAGTAAGATCCTCTAGTTCTGATGGTGCTTAGACATATAGACTAACCGCATGTTATTTTCTAACTGCGTTACTTAAAGTTACATTACAGTCAATGGTAAGTGCTGGTAACTAGTGCATCTTGCAGGTCCTTGCAAACATGAAGCTTATAATTAGGACAGGGATCAGGACTTTTATTCTTTTTGCATGTGGAAGTTCAGCTGGTTGCTATCTAAAATGGTGGTGTTCTTGCAGAACGGCATCAAAAGATGACAATAGTGACCTTGTAGATATTGACATTTGAAACATAAGGTTGAGCCCTCTGAATCTTCTAGGACATTCCCTCTCTTGATTTTCCAGAATCAGGGCAAATCAGGAATGTTCTCTTCTGACATCAGCAGAGCTAGGTGGGTTTTGCTAACCAGGTTTTTAGTAGTCTGAAGATAGCCTTGGTTGTGTGAAAGATAAAGCCTTAGGTTGAAGTTATTTAGGCTTCTCCAATTTTGGTGCAATTGTCCTTTGTTATTTTTTTTAATACCAGTGAAAGTTGATTTTGGGAAAATTTATACTCCTCCTTCAGAAATTTCTGTATGAATAAGCGTACTTGTTGCATCTGAAGTTTGAATGTTTATGAAGAAATTGAGGGCAAGTCTGTTGGATGTTTATTTGGTATAGCATGCAAATTTTGATTAAAACAAGGATAATCATCAGCAGTATATACTAAAATGTAAAGCATCTGTTAGGCAGAAACACTGGGATAATAACAAAGATAGATATTGTGAGATTAGAAAAATTTATTTTTTAAATAATGCTAATCATATTGCTTGGCTTTCGTGATTGAAACTTGCTCTACTAGTGGAAAACATGTCCTGTTCAGTCCCCCTTCCACATCATGCTTTTGAGAGGGGCTCTGAATGTGTAATCAGCCTTTGCCTAACTCCAGTCTTTTGATGGTGAACATTTCTTTCTCTTACAAAACACTGCTGTCATTTCTTTATTTGCAAGACCTATTTGTATATCTCTGTCTTCCTCTGTATAACATTTGTTTAGGAATAGGAATCCTTGAAATGAACTTTTTTTTTGCTGGTAATGAAAAAGTATTGATTTCTGTAGATTGGGGTTCTTAGGTCATTATAGATTGAATTGACATAATAATTTTGACTAACAACTCAGTAGGTTTTAAGAGTGTTCACTTGTTTATTCAGTATGCTTTGCTAACATAAGTGGAAGTGTATATGTTAGTTTATATGTTCGTGTTGGTACTCTGGCCACTCCCAGCAATCTTCTTTTATCGGTAAAACATGAACGTGTACCGATAATACATTTTCTCTCTCCTGTGATATTCTGCCAGTGATGCAGGTCTACTCCTTGCCATCAATATTTTTCCTATTTACCACAGAAAACTAAGATGAGACAGAAATCCTCACAGGATCCATAAGCTCAGGTTTGATGTTGTTGGCTTGGGACATTACAGACACTGAGTAATCAGCACCACTCCTGAGGAACATCTGACTCTTGGAAACTTTTTCCCTTTCAAGCAGTAATAAAGGTTGTGAAATGCTTTAGACAACAGCTACAGACATGTTTGTTTTCCTCCACTCTTTTTTTCTCATGCTTATATCATGCTACTGCATAGCAGTAAAATCTACACTCATTGTACATGTACAGTAGTCATGCCATCATGAAGCAGTATTCTGCAGCCTTTTCCAAGCCCTGTCATTGTCAGAAATCCTGAGTAACTTTGTGATTAGAGTATTGTGGTTTAGGAATGGTATTCTCCAATTTAGTGCTCCCACTAAAACTATGCTGCTGCTTGCTTCCCCCTCCCTTCCCCTCTCCCCCCTGTGGGTTACTGTAGAGGAGAATTGGAGGCAGCAAAGGTAAAGATCAAGGGTTGAGATAAGAACAATTTACTGGAAACAGCAATTAGATTAAAAAAATGAACAGTAACAGCAACAATATTAATATCAAAAGTGTACAAAAGAGAGAGAGTGATTCACATGCAAAATACTCACCCTGACCACTCCCTCTGTGTTGGAACCTGTGCTACCCAAGGGGTAAGGATAAAAAGGAATAAGGAAGACTCTTCTGTTGAGTCACAAAGTTGAGAGTAGACCCCCTTGCTGAACTGCGCCCCAGACTTGACCAACAGTTTAGGCCCAAAGGTTTTAACAGCACTTAATTGATAGCTTAAGTTAAACAATTTAACTAAGGATTAATGTAGAATTTACTATAGCAGAATAGTAACTCACCAGCCAATTTACCTACAAATCTAAAGTACTTGAGAATGTGAGAGCAACATTCCTAGTTCATTTGCTATAGGATATTTACACTCACACACACAGACCTAAAGAATACGTACAAAGTATATACCTGTGAAAAATTCCCTTTGAAATCAGTGACGTACTCACATTGGATGCCTTTGCATCTTCTCAGTGGGTGAAGGGTTGAGCCTTGAGGAGTGGGGGTATCAGCCTGGGATCTGTCATTGGCATTTAGTGATCCTCCAAGTATAGCAAGCTTGAGAGTTTGCTGGCTCTGAGAAGCCCCACTCAGAGGGAGGTTGCTGGTCACAGCCTGCTGTGGTCCAGGAGAGCTCAAAGGGTCTCACTTTGGACTGCTGTTTATAGGGCTTCAAGAGAGTGGGCTTCAGTAATAGTAATTTTCCATCCTGGCCACAATTTGGGGCAGTAACTTTCTTTGAAAGTTCAGTAACAAATGTTAGTCCACTTGTATAGTTATTCAGGCAGGAAAAATAAGTTTCCAAGGCTGTTTGTTAAAAAGCAGGAGCTCTTTAAACAGCACCAGTTTCTGGGAGCAGACAGTGTTTCTGATAAGCTCAAGAGGAGCTCAGCCCAGCATTTCTCAGATCATAGTGTGGCCCGAGGGTGGAGAGGGGATGCACCACCACACTCTAACTAGTATAGTGCACTATCTTTAAAGCAATTATATTAAAGCTAGAAAAAAACAATTATTAAGTAGAGATTGATATTACCCATACCAATGACTGTGGGCAAATCTCTTGCTCAGTCTCAAGGAATAACCTTGGGGGGGCATCCCCACTCAAGGAAGGAATCTCCACACATACTCCAAGAAAGGATATGTTAGAAGACCCTGCCATTAAAAAGTGGGACTGGGCTTTTATACTAGTGTTTAACTGTCAGTCCTGTTTCTTGTCCAGCTGTGTCAGCTCAGCAACTTTAGATAAGTAATCAGTACTATCACTTGTTGGTTCCTTTATCTCAGGTACTTTACCAGGTCTGCAATATTTTCACCTCACTATCAGGATGTTTAACTTTGGGGCTGATGAGTCAGGCTGGTTTCAGCATTTCTTCAACACCAAAAGCTGCATGACTCCCCCTTCTCCATTCACCAGCGATAGCTTTGCAAATAGGGTATTGTTCAAGTTGTTTTACCCCCCCACTCCAGACAGAGCATCTTGCTACATCCCCATCTTATTAGTAATATCCCACTAAATGCTCAAAATTGTAGTTACTATGGTAATTTGAAGGCAGTTGCTAACTGCCCTCCTCCTTCCTGTTGCTTTGGTACTTTAAAGTAGGTGTGGTAAGGTGTGAAACCTCAGCCCCGTGTGGTGAAGGTATGTCCATGCCAGGGACGTGCAATCTTGCCCTGGTCAGTGCACTGTTGGTGGTGGAACAGGGCCCTTCAGCTGCTTCTTGTGCTGGGACTGGGCTGGTTGTTGTGTCTACTGCCAATTGTGCTTTAGGATGACTGTATTACATCTGAAATGGATTATAACATGCCCATGTTGGCTTGATGGAGACCATCAAACTGGGGGTGTGTTTCCACAGTTGTCTGAAGGAAGTGCAAGTTCATACTGCTGCCAGGAAGAGGCTCTTACCATCACTGGTTTTCTGCTTCAGACCTGTTGCCAAATGGTGCTCCTCATGAGTTGCAGTCAGCAAGACGAGGACATTCTCTAAAGATCTTGTTATATTCAGGTTGTTTGGGCTGTTTTCACAGCAAGCTGATCTTTCTGTGCTGCTTCACCCCCCCAGGAGTTTCAAATATGTGTGCATGTTTTTTCCTTAAAGTACCCTTTCATCCTGAAAAACAAACATGGATTAAACAACAAATTGAGACCCAGTGGAGTTAACATATCTTAAATCACAGTGGGCTAACTCCAGACTATCATAGGTGAAGTTATTAGCTTGTCTTTCAGAGAGGCTAGTGCTGTCTGTCATGTTCTCTATTAAGGGTGCTTGGTTTTATTTTTTTCATTGCTTATTGTGGTATGCTCAAATTGTGATGAGTTGATTGATACTTTAATTGTTGAGTACCCATTCCTTGTGAATGCCAGTGAGCAGCTTGCACCAAAGCTGCTGCCCTGACAAGTTGTGTGCTGAGGCACGTTCATACTTCTGGACTGCAGTAAAAACACTTTGCTGCTTGTTTGCACATCTCCTCCTGCCCAGGTACACCACTTGTAGGTTGTCCTTACTTCCCTAAATTTGCAGGTTTTACTTCCCAGTGTCATGGGGCAGAAACCAGGCAGTCAACTCTGACCTGACCAGTCAAGAGATCTGTTTCCAGTTATCATAGTAACTATAAGCCATATTTGTCAATTAACCTTGTGTCAGATGCTGTAAAAACACAGGGGGAATAATAAATTTCTTGTTTCAAAGTAATTGTAATGATAGAGAATGAATTAGAATGAATTAGAATGAAAGCTGACTACCACAAATGGGATGGCACTGGTGGGTGTGTGTGGTTTGAGTTTTCTTTTGTTTTCTTTTGCTGCCATACAACCAATGTATGTTTAAAGCAGGGTAATAGGTAGTTTTGTTGTCATGGGTTGCAGTGCAAGA
>WBNO01016009.1:14248-28583 GCA_013400575.1 Peucedramus taeniatus | reverse complement strand
CCCAGCTCTCCCAGACTGGCTCCAGTGCAGACGGGCTTCAGCCCTCAAAACACCAGAACACATGGCCTCCTCTGGACTCACTCCAGTAGCTCCTCATTATTCTGATGTTGGGTCTCCAGAACAGAACACAGTACTCCGGGTGGGCTTGAGGGGCAAATCACCTCCCTTGACCTGCTGGCTACACTTCTTTTGATGCAGTACAGGATTTGATCAGCTTTCAGGGCTGTAAGTGCACATTGTTAGCTCAAATTCAGGTTTTCATCCATTGATACTTGTATCTCCTCAGGGCTGCTCTTGATCCATTTTCCACGGAGCCTGTGTTTGTGATGGGAATGACTGAACACATATACAGAACCTTACACCTGGCCTTGTTGAACTTTGTAAGATTCACACAGGCCCATTTCTCCAGCCTGTCCTCATCTCCCTTCCCTTCAGTGAAGGGAAGGTATCCCTTCCTTTCACTGCATCAACTGCACCACACATTTTGGTTAGCTGCTCTTTCTTGTTAGAAGGAAGTGCTTCCTGCCCCTTGCCCCCCTCATGCCCTAGTTTCACATTCAGTTTCAGGGTACTCTGGAAGTCTTACCGAGATGATGAGCTGGTGGCTCCTGAGTTAACAGGAGCCAACAGGGAAACACATGTGAAATACCATCAAGAAATTTAGGGGCATTCGTCTAAGATGATGATACAGCCAACAGTCCAGCTGTTTCTCTATACCAACGCATGCAGGGTGGGCAATAAACAGGAGGAGCTGGAAGCCACCGTGCTGCTGGAAGGCTGCGATCTAGTTGCTGGTGAAACTTGGTGGAATGAATCTCGTGACTGGACTTCAACAGCTACAGGCTGTCAGGAAGGGACAGGTGAGGAAGGAGGGGTGGAGGGGTTACCCTCCCCAAGAAGTGGATTGAATGTGAAGAGCTTTCTCTAAAGAACAGCATTTTGAAAGCCTATGGGTAAGAATCAGAGACTGAGGCAACAATGGGAACCCTTGTGGTTGGCATCTACTCCTGGCTGACTGATCAACTGGAGCCTTTTTGCTCCAGCTACAGGAGCCATTGCACTCACAGACTTATCCTGCTGTAGGACCTCAACCATCCCAGCATCTGCTGGAGAAGCAGCAGGGTGAGCTGTAGGCAATCAAGAAGGCTGTCGGAGAGCACTGAGGATGACTTGTCAAGCCAGGTAATAAACAGCTCTACCAGATGGGATGAGATACTGGACCTGATGGTCACAAACACAAATGAGCTAATCAGTGATGTCAGGACAGGAGGCAGCCTGGGTTGCAGTGATCATGCAGTCCAGGAGTCTGCAGTCCTGAGAGACATGGGTCAAGTGAAGAGTAATGAAGAATGAATTATCGGAAAGCAAACTGCCTACTGTTCAAGGAGCTGGTCAATAGCACCCCCTAGGAAACTGCCCTCAGGGACAAGGGAGAAGATCTTTTAGGAAATTTTCTAGAGCACAAGAGCTCTTGATCCTCAGGACTGGAAGGCAAGAGACCAGCATGGATGAGTTGAGACCAGCAGGTGAAACTAAAAGGCAAGAAGATAATGAAGGGCCATATTAGTACGGGCTGGTATCCTGACAAAAGTATGGAGACATTGCCTGGTTGTGTAGGGATAGGGTCAGTAAGGCCAAGGTGAAGCTGAACTTGGCAAGGGACACCAAGAATAACAAGAAGATCTTCTGCAGGTATGTTAGTCAGAAAAGGAAGGTCAAAGCAAGTGTACTTCTTCGATGAACAAGACTGGCAAAGTGGTAATAAGAGACGAGAAGAAGGCTGATGTACTTGACAAGTATTTTGCCTCAGCCTTCAATGGCAACCTCTCCAGTAGATGGACCACAAAACAGGAACTGGGAAGGCAAAATAGCTCACACTATAAGAAGGTTAAGTTTGTGACCACCTGAGAAACCTGAGTCTAAGTCTATGGGACCTGACAAGATGCACCCCAGGATCCTGAGGAATTGGCTGATGTAGTTGCCAAGTCACTCTCCACGACATTTGAAAACTCATGGCAGCCAGATGAAGGCCCAAATAAAAGGGAAACATTGCGCCCATTTTTCAAAAGGATGGGAAGGAGGACTTCAGGAGTTACTGACCTGCCAGCCACACCTGTGTACCTGGGAACATCATGGAACAGATTCTCCCAGAAGCTCTGCAAAGGCATATGAAGCAGAGGGAAGTGATTCAAGACATCCAGTATAGCTTTTCCAAGTTCTGCTTGACCAACCTAGTGGCTTTCCCTTGCCCATTGATGGAGTCACTTCATCATGGAAGGGCTATGGATATTGTCTGTCTGGACTTCTGTAAGGCCTTTGATAAAGTTTCCCCACAAAATCCTTCTCTGATAATTGCACAGGTAAAATTGGACAAAGGCATCAAGGAAGAAAAGTAGTGGGCATAAGCATAAAAAAATTTGAAAATTCAGAGCTAATTTGGCTTTTGTAAAGGAAGGCAAGGAGCGTAAGCAGGGGTAGGAACCCTACACAGAAGGGCTCTGAGAGGGCCTTACTTCATCTCTGCCTAAAGAGGCCACAGCAAATCTGGTTACCACAAAACACTTCTGAGTTCTGTAGCACTCCTGCCACTCACTGGCGTCTTGGGAGACACCTCTGAGTCTGATGTAAAATACTACCTGAAGCTTACTCTTCTTAACACATCAGCAGCTCAGAAGCACTCAAAACGCAACTGTGTTTGAGAAATTATTCATAAATAAAATACAGAACAAGACATAGAACACTGTTATGGTACAATAACATCTTAAATACTGGCTGAAGTTCCAGTTCTGCAGCTTTCCTTCCCAAGATGATACACTAAAACAGGAAAAATGACAGAGGATAAAATGTTGATTGAAAGCACAAAGCAGCTTCAGGAGTAGAAGCAACTAAGCAGTAAGATGTTTCCACTTGAAAAAAGAGATCATTAAAGATAAAATCTTAGGAGACATGAAGGAGAATACAAAAATAAAGGGATAAATGAACAAATGGAACTGGGCAGGCAGATTGGACAACATGTTTATACAATATGTAGGTAAACTCAGAATCCCCTTGCTATGTCTAAGAACTCCCTCCACAAACAGCTGGTCTTAGAATATTGGTCACGCTATGAAATGCAAACCCATGATGGCCATTACACAGAATCCAGCTGGACATAAGGAAGTCCCTTAGCTGAAGGTAATTGCTGAAGACAGGAAGAATATTCCAGAGAACTGTTGCTATGCATGTTACATTCTTCTCTTCTCTAGACAAATGGCTTTTAACAGAGATCGATTAACAGCCTAAGAAGACCTTTGGTCCAATCCAATACAAACTAATCTACAAAAAGCTTTGGGATGCTTCTTGTTGACTTAGTAAAGAAAACTATATCCAATTATCTCAAACACTAAAAATCCCCCAGAAAATGTTACAACATTGGTAACACAATAAGAGAACAAAAATCTAAACAAATATGTGCCCCAGAATCCAAACCCTGGGAGTTGAATTTGCACTCACATGGAACCCTGGGGTAGTGTTATCTGTCAGTATCTGAACAAGATACAGAAAGACATAAGCAGAAGTGCTTCCTCTGAAGTCCATTACACCGACAGAAAAACCTTGTTCTTTCCTAGACCACAGGTCCTGTCCCAAATCCTTGTGCCCCATCCAAGGCTCTTGATGCAGGTTGGTCAGCTGCTTCACAAGTTGAAATTGTGCAAGTAGACAGACCCAGGAAGGAACTAAAAGCAGGGTAAGCCTCAGGCTCCTTTTGGCACCAACTAGGCCTGATGTTACCACCTCCAACTGTACCCTGTGGTTTCCGTGGAGTATCTTCAGTGCCTTCAGGGCTTTCCATGCTCACAAACCCAGTCTTTGGGAGAAAAAAAAGAAATGGGGAATTTGCTAATAAACCAGGAGGGTGACTGTGATCCTACGTTGCAAGGGAAGTCTATTATTTCCTGTCCCAGCAACCCAACCTATTCCAAGCAAACAACAGAATGTCAATGTTTGGGATCACTCCTGGCCAGACTGTGCTGGCATCCTTAAATCTCTCCTCTGTTATGAGCTTGAAAGAGAGATAGAGGCAATAGTAGTGAATATAAACTTATGCAATAACCTACTCTTCCACTACACAGTTCTCAAAGCAAGTTTGGTCTGAGAGAAGCACCATCTGAGTGTCAGCATAGACAAGGAAGCTTCAGTAATGAGCTAGATGTCAAGTGAGCACTGCAAATCAGACAAAAAATTGAAAGTTGCACTTGCAAGAGTCATATTTAAAATCTGGCCACATCACAAGCTAGACACCCCACAAACACTCCAAGAACATTACAAGCATCTGGAAGGAATTTAGTAGAAGAAACTGAAGCTGAAGAATTCAACTCTACTGCTATGAACTGTAAACACAGAGAGAAACCCAGAAAACCAGGTATTTTTTCCTCATCTATCACAGAAGACAAGCAAACAAAAAGTTGAAATTAATTTGGTAGAATTGGTCATTGAAGTGACTGGTAAGGGGCAACTCAGTTGTCCAGACAACAGATGAGGGGGGTGATCCAAGGGAAAACACCACCTCCATCACTTCACATGCACAATTTTCCACAACAAGGTATTTGTAAAATCTCTTAGGGCTATCAAAAGTCTAAAGAACAGGCATCAACTGGATTCTCATTACCTGCCAAGTGAAGATACTTCTTACAAGGATACCTTAATCAAAACAGAGAAATACCATCTTGCAGAACATGAGAGGTGAACCAAATTCTCAGTTACTGCTGTTGCTCTCATATGGAGTTTGCTTTAAAAGCCAAGCAAGAAGAGTACCTGCTATCATAAGACAAGAGAGACAACCTTAAAGTCCACATGATGCCAACTGCCATGCAAAATATACTCTCCAAAATAAATGCCAAGACTGCTGGCCTGAGGCTTTGAAGAGGAAAAACAGTCCCAACAGGAACATCCCAGCAGGGCTGGGTGGGATTCACCTCACTGCACTTCAGAGGTTTTACAGCTGACCTAGTTACCAGAGGGGTTTTTCATGGTTAACAAAAGCTGAGCTAACAGACTCCACAAATACCAGCACACAGCTTGCCTGACCACATGCAGGCCTATGGTATTGGCTGTGCTTCAACAGACTTTACACCACCTCACTCAAATGCAGATGCTTACACTATCACTATTTCATGTTTGGACAGTTGTTTTAGGGCAAATTCCATAAATATCTCCAATGGCTGACTTTAAAAAGAGGGCCCAGCAGAGAAAAGGAACATCCAGTGATATAGCAAAATTTACAGAGAAAATGTGAAATACTTTATCATAAATCAACTAGCTAGACAGAAAAAAAAAAAGATAGGGAAGGGAAACCTTAAATCCTCTTATAACCACTTAGTTGAAAATGAAGAGAGATGAGAGACTTACAGTAGGCCTTAGTGGCACTGCCAGATGAAAACCTTCTTTATGGCTGACAACATTGATAAACAGGTGGTGCACCTAATGACCTGCTCAGGAAAAATCTGTAATTCCTGAATCTTATATATTAAAAGGTAGCAAAATTCCATTAGAAGCAAAAATTTATTTTTTTCATCACATATATTAATTTTTAAATGAAGTTTCTACTGCTAAACAGTATTTGATTACAAATAATTCCCATGGGAATTGAAATAATGGATTCTACTTGGCTTCAGGAACTAGTTTATTATGCCAATTCTCTGTGATGCAAACTGAACAGCAGTTTTAAAAAATTTAGTCAGTACAAGGTCTTCTCCCAGCACATTTACATTGTAGCTTCATGTCTTTTCAAGGCAACACTGCTTCCATATTCCCAAACTGTTCAGGGCCAACACTTTCCCTTTTCCTCCATTTCTCTCATCAGTCATACAGTGAACCAGACAATAAAAATCATTAATGAACCCTCCTTGGATGGATAAATCTTAATCTAAATCTCTTTCTCAATCCAGTTTACCAAGCAGTTGCACACATGTGCATTCATGTAAGGGGAGGTATGACAGGACAAAGCAGGCACAGCCATTTGTTTGAGTCTCACATCACATGACATTCATCTTACATTTACAAATACACTTGTGTATATACTGCTGGAATTATGTGCTCTGACCAGCCGTACCAACAAGCTGAAGAATTTTCCCTCTGACAAACCTGTATCTTCTCATGGATTTGCTTCCAAAAGGCGTTTTAAGAAGCATCATTAGTATCATCTCCACAGCAAATATTGCCCATTCTAATTGAAAGAAAAAGAATTGAATACTCTCCTCACCTTTTATTGAACTCCTCAAGTTCTGCTCTCAGTTTTCCTATTTCAATTTGTAATCTAGCCCTCTCTTTGGCAGTTTCATCCAGAACTCTTCGAGCATCGGCCAGTTCAGACTCATAGAGACTCTTGATTCCACTAACCTAAGGGAAAAAAGAAGTTTTGCGTATGAGAACATCACAACTATCAAAGAACTGAAACATATGACCAGGTTATACACAAGTTTCTTTGAAAAACGGCGTATGATAAGATTTCTGCCATTTAAGAACATTCTATATTGAACATTTACAATTAACAGTAATCCAAAGATTTAGTTTTTATTACCACTGCAACAAAACATACTATGTTTGAAATGTGCAAACCTTCCCAAGAGATAAACTGAACTAGATCAGTGCACCCTAAAATCTTAACTTCAATTATTTGCCCTTATTCCCAATACTGCTGCTTTGGGAGATTTTTTTTTTTTTAAACACTTGAAGACATTCTGTGGAATACAAGCCCAAGGGCCCATTTTGACTCTGCTACTCTTCCACTACAAAGCTACAAAGGGTCTGAAACCAGATGAACTACAGAAACTTGAACTGTTCAGAAATGAGCTTCCACTCTTGTTCTGTATCTCTGAGAATGAAGAACTACAGACTTCTCCCTGTCCCAAAATAACCTATCATATAATCAGCAATACAGACTGCCTGAGGCACCTCGAAGTCTTCTATACCTTTATATTTTTGATAAGGCAAGATTATCAAGAGATAAGATTGCTGCTTTTGCTTCTGTGAAAAGATACCAGAACATCTTTCATAGAATATGCTGAGTTAGACCTGTCAGGAGCATCGAGTCCCACTCCTGGCCCTGCACAGGGCCACCTCAACAATCCTACACTGTGCCTGAGAGTGTTGCTGAAATGCTCCTTGAGCTCTGGCAGCCTTGGTGCTGTGAGCACTTCCCCAGGGAGACTGTCCAGTGCCCAACCACCTCCTGGGAAAAAAGGAGCTGACCTTCTGACAGCCAAGCTAAACCTCCCCTAACTCAGCTGCATGCTGTTTCCTCAAGCTCTGTCATTGGTCATGAGAGTGTACAGACTGGTACCTGCCTCTAACCTCCCCTCATGAGGAGGTTGAAGACTGCATTGAGGTCTCCACTCAGTCTCCTCCAGGATGAACAAACCAAATGCTCTCAGCAGCTCCTCATACATCTTCCCCTCTAGACCCTTCCCCATCCTTGTGGCCCTTCTTTGGATGCTTCTCTATTAGCTTAATGTCTTTTTTATACTGTGGTGCCCAAAACTGCCCCCAAAACTCAAGGTGAGGCTGCTCCAGTGCA
This sequence comes from Peucedramus taeniatus, assembly GCA_013400575.1. NCBI lineage: Eukaryota > Metazoa > Chordata > Aves > Passeriformes > Fringillidae > Peucedramus > Peucedramus taeniatus. The sequence continues at coordinate 21,028 of WBNO01016009.1, read as the reverse complement.
GAGCAGAGACACAATCCCCTCCCTCACCCAGTTGGCCTGATGCCCCTAAGGACATGGTTGGCCCTCCTGGCTCCAGAGCACCGCTGACTCAGATCCAACTTGCCATCAACCAGAAGCCCCAGGTCCCTTTCTGTAGCCTCTCTTCAGCTTCTCATTCCCCAGTCCATCCACAGAACCATGGCTGCCCCATCCTAGGGGCAGCACCTAGCACTTGCCCTTGTTAAACTTCATATGGTTGGTGATTTCCCATCTCTCTGATTGGTCAGCATTTCTCTGGAGGGCCCTCTCTGCCCTTGCAGGTGTTGACAGCTCCTCTCAATTTAGTGTCATTGGCAAACTTTCTTAGAATCCCTCTCAGTCCTGCATCCAAGGATCACTGATGAAGATGCTGATGGGCTGAGGTTGGAGACCTATGGAACTCCAATGTCAGCCTGATGTTACTCCATCACTATAACCCATTGTGCCCAGCTCATGAGCCAGTTGCTCACCCAGCATGTGACAGAGTTATCCAGTTGTATGCTGGACACTTAGGTGGATCCTGTCTCTCTGAAGCAGTTGTGAAGCTTGAAAGACAGTTCCATGGTCAAAGAATCAAAGAACAGGTTGGGCTGGAAAACACCTTAAAGCCCATCTCATTCCACTCCCTGCTATGTCACCTTCCACTATCCCAGGTTGTTCCAAGCCCCAGTCTCGCCTGAACACCTCCAGGGATGAGGCAGCCATAGCTTCTCTGAACAGAGCAGGGGTGCAGAATCCCCCCTCTCCTGCTGCCCACATTGGGGGCTCAGCTCATCACAGAGGGAGTTTCTGGGGGCTAGTGCCTATGGTCGGGGCAGGTTGAGCCGCTCACCCACTAACAGCTCCAAGTCCTTCTTCCCAGAGCTACTCTCAATCCATTCTCTGCCCAGCCTAAATTTGCGCCTGGGGTTTGTTGTAGAATCCAAAACCCTGTTGCCAACAGCAGTTTGGGGAATCCAGAGTTGCTCTGCAAGATCTGCTTGGCTATCCTCAAGCCCTCTACTCTCCCCACACCATCTGGGCTCTGATGCCACTGACAATCACTGTCTTGATTTGAAAGACAGGTGTCTGCCAAGGAAGGCAGAAACCTTCCTTGGAATGGAAAATGTGACAGCCCTTCTACCCAAATTATTATAACTTTGAAATTATGGGACTTTCAGGCAAAGATATGGGAAAATGAATAACAGTTCTTTACTAGTATGTATATGTATAACAAGGCAAACAAACAGCAGCAGCAGCAGCAGCAACAAACAGAACCACAAATCCAGCGCCAGCCCGAAGCGCGGACCCAGCCCCAGCCTCCCCCGGCCGCAGGCACTTTCCCCTTTGGTGCAGTTCCGGGCACAGCCGGCAGGGGCGCCGGTGGCTCCCGGCCAGGTGGGGCAGGTGCGATGATTCCCCCGCGGCTGCAGGGGGCGCTGTGGCGCGAGCTCGGCTGCCTCTCCACACGGCCATGGGGTGAAAGAGCGAAGGGCCTTCCTTTGCAAACCCTCAGTGGGCAGCCGGTTTCAGAGCCACCTGGGAAGCTGAATGGCCTGCAGGAGGAACCTTGGAGCAGCAAGCTGGAACAGCAGCAGCAGGCACACCCAGGGTGGCAAACACAGTGAAGCAGAAACTCAGGAGCTGTGCCAGGAGGGGCAGGGGTCAGGCAGACCCAGGGTGTGCGTTAAAGTGTAGCAAAAAGCCGGAAGCAGCCGCAGAAAACAGCCAGACTGGGCAGCGGCAACTGGGAGACACTCCCTCGGCGGGGCTCAGGGTTCCAGGTTTTCCCCGGGGCGCCTGAGTAGATGATGAGGGTCCATCCCAGTGAAGTCAGATGTTGAAAAGGTCCCAGTTCAACAGCTGCTCTTAGGAGCAAAGGCTCACCCATGGTAGTAGAAGCAGTGCAGGACAGAACTCTGTGGCGGCAGTGAATTCTCCCTGAAGTAGCAGCAGCCCAACTGTCTCCCTTCTGACCCTGAGAGTGAGTGAGGAGCTGAACCCAGTCCCTGAACCCCCAGCCAAAATCTCACAGTGTCTCTGCCCTTCTCAAAAGAAAATCCCCCTACCTTAGGGACTGCAGCCAGCTGCACCCCTTCCCCACATCTTGGCCACATCCTTTGTATTTCTCAAGGATCTATAGTTCCAGTCTCTTAAGCAAGTAATGGGAGAAAAATTCCATAAGAGAAAGAAAAGGGGAAAAAACCAACCAAACCCCTCCCACCCCCCCAAAAAAGGCACCCACCAAAACAAAAACAAACAAGCAAACAAAAAAACCCCACAAAAAAAAAAACAAACAAACAACCCACAAACAAACAAACAAACAAACAAAAAAAAAAACCAAAAACACACCAACCCACAAAAACCCACAACCCACAAAAAAGCCAAACCAAAAAAACCCCAAACAAAACCCACCCCTACCCTCCAACAATCACTCAGAGACATGTCTGATACTCTTCAGGTCCCTCTTGCCACTGGCACTGGTCCCTTTGTTGAAGAGCAGAAGGGATAAAACTCATATGGCCATGTGAGCTTCAGCAGCTTCTCTACAATGTACAGAATACAAGCCCTGGGAAGCAGCAACAAACCTTCCCAGATGACAGGTTAGGCCAGCAAACAGGTCCCTCAACTGTTTGAGGAAAAATAGAAACCCCATCTGAAGACAACAGAAAAAAACTCAAAATGTTCAGCAGAAAACAAAAGGACAGGCTGCAGCCCAATCCACTTCATGTCCATGTGCGGCCAAGCGTAAATCTTCTTTCACAGAGGCCAACCTAGACAACCTTATTGCACTACAAATGTGTTTTCACATTTTTACCCCCACTTTTGCTGGCAAAAGAGCCTGCGAGTTTGTAATTGGGCAACATGGGGAAGAAGGAAACAGAAGAAGAAAGCAGAGATGTTTCCATAGCAGACTCTGAAAGACACAACTGCTGGATGCTCTCACCTACCTGTGCTGGAAGCATTCAAAGCTCACTAGGCAATGGGTCAAGGGCAGACACACCGACACAGACCCTCCCAAAGCAGCCCCACTTGAGAAAAGCTGCAAGATGTCACTCACTGAAGACTTGAAACACGTCAAGAAGGCACTGAACCAACATGCTAGGCAAGAAACATGTTCCAGCCAACCACAAGTGATTCCAGACAAATTTGCTGATGAAACATTAATCTCATAAGCATACGTTAATGTGCAAAATACAAGTGCATTCCCACCAGGTGTGGCTCAGTATGTTCTTATTTAGCCAGTTATAGATTGACAAAGGACTGCCAGTCAGCTATGGTTCAGACTCACCAAGAATATCAGTCAAGTTCTCAGGAACAATGAAGATGTGTGTTATGTCACCTCCCAGATGACATCTACAGTGCCAGAAAACCATTTAACCCAATATTTTAAAGGATGCAACCCGAGCGACCCAATGTCCACGGCAGCATCTAAGCATGTATTTTGCAGGTGACAACTAGGCAACACCAAACCCTCATATCCTGGTCATGACAGTAGCTCTGATCACCTCACATGGTGCACACAAAGGGCATGGTAGCTCCAACACTGGCAGGTAAGAGGAAACCACGTGAGATTGCAGCCACCTGCACTCACACCCACAGAGATGGGAAGACAGGGGTGAAGAGATAGATCCTGCTTTTGTTACAAGGGCAATTGCCATCAGCAGCTGAGGCTCCCAAGGATCTTATTTTTCTAATTCTCCTTTGAAGGGGTGAGCACAGAGGGGTGTCCTCAGAATATAGAGCAGTAATCCCTCCTGTCCCTATCAAAACACCCGTTCCAGAAGGCTACAACCATAAGCACTGCAGGAGAGGGCAGGGAGTTAGTAAAAGGGAATTGAGGAGAGCTCTAGAACTGTTCTCTTAGCTCTTCCAGTATGTCCCCTCCCAGCCTCACAAATTAGGTTATTGCAGCAGTGACCCCAACACAGTGAGAACAGCATCAGTCATGTACTAAGGATGTAAAAAAACAAGGCAATGAGCTCAATTTATCTTCTGTCACAGGCTAACTTACACAAGGGCAGTGATGGAGGAAAGCAAACAGAGGAGGAATGAGGACAGTTAGAGGTTCCTTCAGCCACATCTGCAAACTGGTTGTTAGCATTTGTCTGGGGGCTTACAGTATACAATTTTTATTTGTCTAGGTGCCTACTGCATACAAGTAAAGCAGCATTGGACAAGGTGAGGAAAAAGGCTATAATTAATAAAGAACTAAAGATGAATCAACTGCAAAGCTCCTTTTCTCTGCTGTTAAGAGATGGCAGCCCTGTGTTCATCAAAAAGAACGGGAATTATATTGTTCTAAGACCATGCTGAGATTGCCACACAAACAGCAAACAGCTGCTTTCTGCAATCTTGTTCAAATTGGTATTTGAAACAACGAGGAAAAAGAACATCCTGATCAGCTGATGATTAAAGAATCTCTGGCAGAACAATGACTACAGTCCTTGCCTAATCAGCAACATTAGAACTTCTCTCATCCAGAAGACACTACCCTAAACCAGAACTTTGAGCACATATCAAAACTGTTCCCATACATGCAGGGTGGGGGCAGGGGGTGTCAGGAATGGTCACTCATTACTCAGGACATGCCATGTCAGTAAATAACAGTCTCATCCAGCTCAGGTATAGTCCTGTGGGATACTGGTGTGACAAGCAAAGAACAAACATCTCTCTCATGATAACCATAGTTCTGTATACTGCTTGCCATAGTTATCCTTAACTTTGAGAAATCCACCTTTGATCATGGACCCCATCATCTGCTCTCTAGGCAAAAGTCTCCAGTAGTAACCAATAGCCCACTGGTGAGCAGTCCCTCCTGTCTGCTTCCCAACCCGTGCATGATACCACCTACCACAGTGGCAGGTGATGTTTTCTGCCATTACCAAAGAAAAGACAAAAATAACAGAATATTCAATTAGCTTTTATAAATAATAAATAAGATCAGACTCAAATTTACACACAGTTGAGGACACCAAATGGGAATTTTCATTTTGAACACTGTGGAAAAAGAAAATAGTCTCCTATAAGCATGTAGAGCTTAGATGCTTACATATATAAAGATTTAATAATGCAGAGAGAACAGCATGCAAATTTCACTGGACTAGGTTTAATTGTGCTTCTACTCAGAAGTTAGAGCTGCTTTGGGGTTTGTTTGGAGGGGAGTTGTGGGATTTGGAGGGTTTATTTTTAATTAATATCTTATTTCACACTAAGCCTAATCATTTTATGAATGCAAATTCCAACAGTTAAAAATTGTTGGAATTTGCTGGATTGTCAGCAGAAAATCCAATTTACTAGGTTGGTCCCAAAAGTGAAAGGACAGGATTCTCCCATTGCAGTAAATCGAAAATCTGACAACTACGTGAAGGTTTACTGCTTCCACAGTCCTAAACCAATGTCCACTACCCAGTACTACAACAATAAAATGACAAAGTTTCCTTTTTTGCACATAAGAATAAATAGACCTTCCTAAAGGGACAAAGAAAGTATTTAACAAAGATGGTCCAGAGACAAGCCAAAGCATCAGTGCCAAAGAAGAGCTAGATGAATCCTGAAGAAGTTTGTTAAGTCTAAGGATTAAGACCTTTTTGAAGTCTGGATGAAAAAACCTGAGGCAGAAAGCTCAAAGTAACCAAAAGGTTCCTATCAATATTCTCAAGTTTATTTTCCAATTACTGCATCAGAATACTTTTCAGAACTGTTCACAAAGAATGCTGTTACAAGCTGTTTTACGCTCATGTTAAGTCTAATGACATTATATCTACATTGTCCGCTTGTCCTCTTACTCTTGCTACATGTGTGCTGTCAACAGAATTACATTCTGCCTCCCATTTCAAAGGGATACTCCTTCTAGCCTCCAGCGACCTTCTTCTAGCCTACAGCTTAGAAGTTCCCTCAATGAGATCTGTTTATTTCGTTTATAGCATGATTTCACACGGCAAGTGACACTTCATGCTCAGAAATAGCTAGCGATTTTGAAAGCATGGAAGTTACAATATATCTTTAAGCGATACAAAGGGACTTTAAAGGTACTTCGGTTTTGGGCATACATGCACTGATTGCAGGTTCTCCAAACCATTCCCTAATAAGACATTATAGTATCTGCTCTGCTTAAACTAAATTAAATCAAACCCTCGTCCCAACACCCCGAGCACCATCAAATCAGCATCTTAAGGGGTGAAAAAAAGGAAAAAGAAAAAAAATTAAAAGCTACACAGTGGCACAGCGATCCATCACATCCCAGAAGTTACAGTCCAGGCTGTTTATTGATAGGCTTTCCACAGCACCGTAACATCATCTCAGTGGTGGAACACCGCACCTTGCTGAGGGGGTTTGGGCTTGCACAGGACGGGACTGTCCCCCGTGTGTCACGGACAACATCCTTCCGCCATAGGGGAAGGAGAGTACCGCGGAAAGCAGACACCACAGAATAGGGAAAAGCAAGGCTTAGGAATAATAATCATGCAGTTTTGCTTCCAAAACTCGAGGAAACAAATCAGAGTCGCTTACACGGACTTGATTCCGAGTATTTACGGAGTCTGTAAAAGATTTCCTACAGTCAGAGGGAAAGCCAGTCTAAACCCTGTCAAATCTCCCATCCCATTGCATCAGCCGTCAAGACAGAGGCCGTAGGGGACACCCAACACGCCGGTATCTGAGGACGCGTGTGCTGTGGGCGCGGGGCACTGGAAGGCTCGGACCGCCCGCGACCCCGGCCGAGCCTCGCCTGCGGCCAAGGGACACGCAGCGGCTCCGCGCTGCAGCCCGGCCGGCGCGGGA
>WBNO01016008.1:0-15718 GCA_013400575.1 Peucedramus taeniatus | reverse complement strand
CCATGAAATAAAAATCCTACCATGTCAACAGTGCCTTTACTGTTTTACCTTCTCAAGTATCTATGTTGAAAACCTACAGATTAAAAAACTGGTATCACTTACTATGTGACTTTGGTAAATATACTGTGAGCTCAGTTGGACTTGTTCTAATAGTGGGGGGAGGGGGAAGTGAGTTATATTTTCCTACTGAATGTCTGGCAAAACAAATTTTCATTTCAGATCAGGTTTGTTTTCAGTCCTGGATCGATTTTCATTAGTATTTCTGGTTTTTGTTTTGTTTTGTTTTTGTTTTTGTTTTTGTTGGTTTTTTTTACTTTCCTGACTTTCTAATAAAGTTTGTAACAGAGGAAAGGCTAGTATTTAAAGATTGGTGACAATACTGAATTATTTTAGTTGAATAGCATTCTGAAAAAAAAATGCTTAAAATGTGTTGAAGGAAAACTCTTAAGTAACTCATGTTTATATAAGTTACTTATGTTTATATAAGTCTTATATAACTTATGTTTGTATGGATCAAGAAGTATAACCAGGTAAAGGGAGGTTATTCTCACCTTGTACCATTCTCGCGAGACCCTACCAAGAGTACTGTGTCCAACTCAGTGGCCCCCAGCATCATCAGAATGTAGATTTGTTGGAGTGAGTCAGTAGGAGAGCCACAGTGGTGTTCAGAGGGCTGGGACAGCTCTCTCACGAAGACAGACTGAGAAAGCAGTTGGGGCTGTTAAGCCTGACGTCGAGAAGGTTTTGGGGAGACCTTTGAGCACTTTCCAGTACCTAAGGGAGGCCTACAGAAGGGCTGGAAAGTGAGTTTTTGCAAGTGCTTGTAGTGACAGGACAAGGAGTAATGGCTTTCAGCTGAAAGAGGGTGGATTTGAAATGGACCTTGGGAAGAAATACTGTATTGTGATGGTGAGGAGGCACCGGAACAGGTTGCCCAAAGAAGTTGTGGAAGTTGCATCCCTGGCAGTGTTCAAGGCCAGGCTAGGTGTATTTCTGAACATTCTGGTCTGGTGGAAGGTGTACCTGCCCATGACAGTGGGGTTGGAACTTGATGATCTTTGAGGTTCCTTCCAACCCAAACCATGCTATGGTTCTGTGTTGATGTCAAATGTATATAATTATTAGTCATAAAATACTGAGTTTTTTCATCTGTTCACTCTTTTATCTAATTGCTAGTTCGTTTTCAAAAATGAGTAAGAAGCCCAGTGGTGACTGAAGATTTGTAATACAAGACATTACCTCTTTCACTGGTTGGAAATAATAAAAGTACATCTCAATGCATCTTGACCTCTAGTGTGCAGTGAAGCCATGTAATTTAATAATTCTGTTTGTGAAGAGACTAAGTAATTATAAGAAATGGAATTTAAGTACAGCAGAGTGATAAGGAAACTGTTTAATGATGGTGAAAGCTTTTATAAAATGAAAAAAAAACCAAAAAATGTTCTTTTCATTCCCGTAGGCTGGCTATTTTCCTGTGCAATAAGGAATTTGCAGGCTGATCACAAAGAAATGTGAATATTTGTGCTTTCTTTCCGAGTGGGAGAATTCCATAGGTGGAAATAAAGTGCTACGATACTGAAATTGTTCTCTTGCATTTAATTATTCATCAGTGAAATGTCACACACACAGATGGGAAAAAAAAGAGGGTAAATGTAGGTAGTTTAGACTAATTGAATTGACAGATTGGATAACAAAAGATTTGAAAGCCTCAACTTCCTTCTGGTGAAAATAGTTATCCTGTGGTGTTCCCTACAATACAAAATCATCTTTGAACAGGAACAGAGGTTTAATGGTACGATGTTTCCAAATAATGACTAATCAGCTGCTGCTGCTGCCTCGGCCTTTTATTTAAGTAAAAAAGAAAAGGACAGATGCATTTTTCTGTTCATCTGGTATAGAAATTGATGATATGCAGCATACTAAAGAAGGTGTTTCTGTAAAATTTTTGTGATTCAAAAAAAGAGTGACTTGCACTAGAATTTTGGATATGAGTGAAGAATACTTGTGGAAAATAAATTAGTTTCAAGGATTAAGATAAGCTCAAAAGGTATGAAAAAGTCTCAGAAATAGATAGTTATAAGCAAATTGTCAGATTAAGTTAGAAATGCAAATTTTACAAATGCATGTAAGATTAATGTGGAGAAATTAATATATTTTACATGTGTTGCAACCTTTTTTTGAAATGTAGCATACTTATACTGAGGTATATATGCAAGGGTTACTCACTTTAATTACCATTATGGCTTCACTGCACAATTGAGGCTATTAAAAAAAGAGTTCAGATGCAGACCAGATATAATACTTAACACTCTTTTATATACTAAAGGAGTGCTAAAATAATATTTTTTAGGTTAATATCTATGCAATATCTTTCTAATTTAAGAACTCTTTTCCTTTAGGAAAGGGAAGGCTTTTGAAAAATTGAAAGACAGTTTACTATTCTAATGGATATGTATTTAATACAGTTTTTATTTCTATGGAAGCATGTAGATTATACAGATGTTCTTATGCCATTTGAATTAATAGCAATCTTACAAATATATGTGGTATCAGTTACTCTCCTGCTATGCAATAGTGTAACTCAATAGAGACAAATTTGTGTATATGTTAGTAACAAGAGAAACAACCAAATATCATGCAGGTTTATTTTCTACTTTACCTCATGGAATGGCAGTCTCAGTATAGATGGTATTCTAAAAAAACTTTCTTCAGAGCTTTTGATTTCTTTAATATTCAAAGTATGTGAATTCTGTTTCTTTTGAAAAGCATTAAAAGCATGATTCTTAAACTAATATAAAATCATCTTATCTCAATAATAGTTAGAAATCACTAAGTGAAATATATTTTCTGTTGCAGTACTTACGCTTGTTATTCATGTTATCCTCCTGGCATCTGCTTCTGCTACTTTTCTAAGTAAAGAATAGGATTAAATGAATTATAAATAAGGCATTGTGATTGAAATCTAATCTCAATGTTGAAGATACTTCAAAAAAGTATTCAGCAAATAAATACAGTGATGTAACTTGAGAAATGTAGCAATATTGTTGCATCCTGTCTTTCAGTCACATCAAAGTATATACACTTCTTACTGTTTTCAGGTTTATTCAGTTTGATACAACTTCTGCCATCTCTCTGCATTTTTCCCGTTTTTTATTTCCTCGGGATTAGGACAAATGTCTTAGAAAGAGCTTCTCTTCCAAAATATGGATTCTCTAACAAATAAGGGTTAGCAGCCTCCAAGTGCAGCTGTTCAGCATCTGTCTTACAGGCACAGAGCTAGACTGGTAGGTTTCATAAAGAAACTGGGGGATCCATTTACAGCTTGTTTTAATTTCATTTTATTAGACTTACACTGATTGACCTATTGATTGGACATTAGATAACTGTTCCATCTTAATAAATAAATTAATTTATAAATAATCTGAGAGGCCCCAGTCATGCAAGAACATGACAGAATAACATTTTCAAGTAATATTGTAGTAAGTGAAACTTTGGTGTGAAATAAGATGGTATTTCTATACTGTTTATCAGCAACCTATGTTATATTTTAGGCATACAGTAATAAATTCAAAAATAATAATGCATTTTTAAATTTAAAATAATGCATTTGCGTAATAAAATGTCCTATAACTACTGTAATGATATAAACATTCTTGATAGGTACTGTCTTTTGTAGAATAGATACATTTTTATTTCATTAAATAAATTACTGTCAGGTCATGCAGACACTTCTGATAGTGGCAGTAGCGTGACTTGTCTTGATAGCATTTCTCTTCTCTCAGCCTGGAGCATAATTTTTTGTGCATTCAGTCATTATTTCTCTTTCGCTTCTGTGCCACCTCCCCCCTACCTTTAACACAGTGTCTCATCGTCTGAGTCCTCACATAAGTGATTTTCCTCCTTTTGCTGTATTGTGGAGTACATATGTCAGTGCTACAAGACATCACAGAATGAAAAGGAGGTCAACCAGCAGTTACACCAGATGATGCAAGAGTATTTTCTTTCTGTTCTCCATCATCTATATTACTTCCTTGCATTTGAGATATGACAACTGTAACTGTCTTGACTTACTCAGTTTATTTATCTTTCTGGTTTTGCCCTATAACATGGGTCTGGACCAGTGGCAGCTGGAGAAACAACCTTGGTGGTTGGAATTCCCCTGTAGTGGTATACAAGCCTTAGTTTTGTTGGACACCAACCCAGACTGCCATGAAATAATTATAATTATGATTAAGAAAATTATACAGCCTGTGGATCAAGTTCCTTTATTTCTGCCTCTTTATTTTCAGCTGGGTTACCAATCTGCTAGAATCCTGTTGGTCAAGATGCCCTTAGAAATGAAGTAAGGTCCAGAACAATAACTATTGGGAAAGGCACTTAGCAGGCACTCAAGGCTTATGAAGATCACCTGGCATTTGCTTCTTTCTTAGATCCCTTCTAAAGGCTGCCAGCATCAATCAGCAGTGAATGAATATAAGCAAGCAAATGAATATAAGCAAGCAAAAATTTTACCTTATCGAGACACCTATATAATAACACTTAGAACAGAACTGCAATAAATTTAGATTTAAACTATCCATATATGTCAAGAAAAAAAAAACAGTGGCACAGAGAGAAGCCAGGATTTACTCTATGAGATTTATTTATGAAATTGATGCAGGATTTTTAGATAAAAATGACCATTTGACACATATATATATTGGTCGAAGTGTTCTAAAACTTTTTTCTCTTTTTACTCTTGTCTACACCTTTTTCTTATAAAGGTTTTTTGTTTGTTTGTTTTTGTTGTTTGGGTCTTTTTTAGGAAAGTGAGAGTAAGCATTTACCTTGTAAAGTCTATATTTTTGTAAAAGAGTCTTATTCCAATAAGTACACAAAGAGGGGATTATCTAAAGCATAGGAAATGTGGATGCCCGGTTCCCATTGAATTTTACCAGGCACTAGGAGTTTAAAGTCCAATAGAGATTGATCAGGTAAATTAAAATCACTGACAGAATCAGTAGCTGAATATGAAATAAAATGAGTGTCTGTTCTATTGGATTTTACGCTCTAGTTTGTCATGGGGCACCTTTCCATTTCTCATAGTTTTGAAAAGGCAGATGTTCTGCAAATGGGATCTCAAAAGGAAGTTTATAGGACATGAATGTGGAAGTGATGCGTGTTATGTTATAGAGGGGTAAAATTAGCCTATTTCAAGATTGGAATAAGTGTCTTACAGAGCTCTAAACCTTTGAATTTCATCTTGAATTAGTTTTTGAAATGAATCATTTGATAACTTATAATATTTCTGAAGTATAGGGTTAGGGTTGATGTATATTCTACACTTAGTTTTATTCGGTTTGTAACACAATTGTTGTTTTAACCTTGTAGATACAGCTAGTAAAACATTGCAAAAAGGGGAAATGAAGGGAAAAAAGGGCACTTTTGAGTTTTCTCTATCACATTACATCTGCATAAAAAAACTTAATCAGCACTATTGAGTGATTAATGAAAAGCAGAGTGGCAGCCACCTACCCAGAAACTCATCTGCCTTTGAAAAGATTTTAATTTAGGTACTGGTAGCTCTTTGTTATAGTTCCTGGTTTTCCTGACATTGCATTGTTCCACTGGCCCCTTCCCTCTTAAGAATTTTCACTTTTTTTTTTCTTCTTCTTAAGATGTGCAAAATTCTAAATGTTTGCATGGTTGTAGTTGAAAGATAGCCAGAGGGGTCCTAAGGGATGAACAGCTACTTAAGATGGTAAATAGATTATTGTCCTGAAAATGGTAAATTGATAAGTTGGTTTCCTTTGGGAATTAGTTGTGTGTAACCATTTGGGCTGTGCCTTATAACTCTGCTTATCGTTTGAATAAACCTTCTTCTTCTTTTGTTAGTCTCTTTGTTCTCCTTTCCAAAATACTTATCAGTAGCAGTTAGCCTTTATTTTTGTAGGCCTTTTGAGTCTTCTCTGAAACACAGAATCTCTTTTTCTTACCATGGTGCATCTTATCTCTGTATTTTCCATGTGGAGTGCACTTTGTTGCACATGGATAACTGAAATCCATGTAAGCCCTAGGATGTAATATTGTCAAAGAATGCAAATTTTTTTATACATTAGTATTAGTTTGTCTCCAACTCTGTGAGGAAAGTGTATACATATTCTTTACAGAAACTTCTTAGCCTTTGAAATAACTGCATTTTTTGGCTTTTTATAATTTCATGATTAATTAATATATTTATATGAATTTTTGATTCATATAAATGAATCATATATGATTCATATATGATAGCATATAATATGTATCCTTTGCAGTTGTCTTTAAGCACTTTACCTTGTACTTTTTACAGTGGAGACTTACCTTATTTCAGTTGTTTCAGTACTCTAAATCCAATTTCTTTAATGTGGTATTTAGATCCTTTTCTGTAATGGCAACAACTTCTATCATAGCAAAAGGCAATCCCTTTTAACTTTGTATCACCATTAGCACGTATCATTAGCTAATTCCGTTTTCTGCAGCCAAGTGAATAATTGGAATTCTTAAAGTCCCAAAGTTGGTCCTGCAAGAACAATATTACAGATTCATGTAGTTTTATAGGTAGGGTTCTTTTCCGCTTAGTTCAGGATATTTTGTTAAATGTTTTATGTTTCATAAAATAATCACAGTTTGTTTTTATTTTAACTATTAATTTCCCATTTCATTATGCTTTGCTGAAGAACACAGTGCCTCAATACAAATATATCAGTTGTATAATTTTCCCCTGTATCTAAAAAAATCAAATATTTTATGAAAAAGAGTAGATCCATTTAGCAAAGTCCAGTTTTGAGCAATCACTGGTCTGATTTATCCTGGTTGCATTATTTTTTGTGTTTTTGTCTATTATTTATGTCAAAGCTCAACTGTAACACATATGTATGTGTTCATACATATATAAACAGAGTTTATGTCCATACATATAGCATGAAAAATATACAATGATACTAAGTTTTTTTTCTTAATTGACCTACAATTGCATTAAATAGAGTCCTTTATTTGGATCCTCCTAGAGATACTGTGATAATGGCTTTTATTATAGTAATAATAAAATCTCAGTGTCATTGTGACATGATATAGTGTAGGAATATCTTTAATTTTTGCCATCTACTTGTTAAATATTTTTATTACACAAGATGTTACAAACTAAGGCTCTTGGTCTGTAGGAAACTCTTGGCATGGCTTTAAAGAATGTACTTAACTTGTCAACATGTAACATCCAGATGAATATAATCTGTTGCCTAAATTCATATCTGAGGAGTCCTGCTGAATTCAGTGAAATGAAATTTCATGTTAAAGGTCTTTTTGAATGCATCATAGAATTGTGCTGATATATTATACAATTGCTGGAATTCTGTGAACGGTTTTTAAAATTTATTAATGCTTGTTTAGTGCATGCAAAGATTAGTTTAGCTTCTTCATTAAGAGCATACACATGTATTCTGAAGAGATTCCAATGCCTTATTTCATTAATGATTAGGAGAAAAAAGGTCTGCTGTTATCCAGATGTAGATAATAGTTCTGTCCACAAAATGGAATACTTCTTTATAAAAAGGAAACTAGTATATTAAATATTTGGGTTTTATCTGGATTTAATTTTGTAGACATGAAATGGACTTTAGTCTCAGTAAATTTCATTGCTATGCTTAAGTGCAGTGGCTTAACCTTGGCTAGTTTATGGGTGCCCGCACAGCTGCTGTGTCACTCCACCTTCTCAGGGGCAAAAAATCAATACAGTCAGGACTTGGAAGAAAAGTATAAGAGATATTTACTCAATTTGAAGCACTCCTGTAAGGCTTGTGCTGATATGGAGTCAGGATTTAGGGCTGCTGTGTCAGGGGAGATTTAGGTTAGTCATCTAGGCTTGCTATTTGGGAAAGGTTCTTCCCCCAGAGCGTGGGTGAGCACTGGAACAGGCACCCCAAGTGGTCGTGGCCACTAGCCTGACAGAGTTCAAGGAGTGTTTGGACAATGCTCTCAGGTACCTGATGGGATTGTTGGGATATCCTGTACAGGGCCAGAACTTGGACTCAAGGTTCTTCATGGGCCCCTTCCTGGATATTCTCTGATTCTGTGGTACCACTATAAAAGTGGACTTTATCGACACTTTGTAGCATTGAAAATCTCTTGGGTTGTGTCGAAGTGATAAGCATATCTACTCCCTTTGATTTCCTTTTTCTTCATTTTCAAAGAATTGTGGAAACATGATTGTTTGGGTTAAAATGAATCTCTAAATATGATCTAGTCCAATCCCCTCTGCCATGGGTAGAGTTATCTTCCACTAAATCAGGTTTCTCAGAGCCCCATGCAACTTGGCCTTGAAAACTTCCAGGGATGGGTCATCTACAACTTCTCTGGACAATCTGTTTTACTATCTCACCACCCTCATGGTGGCTTCCACTTGATGCCATTGTCTTTGGATGTGGTCTTCTATCCAGTTTCTTTTTCTTCTGATAGTACATCTGTCAAACACGTCTTGCCAATTTTGTGGTTAGAATGTTGTGAGGGACCATGCCTAAGGTCTTACAGAAGTCTGCATAGATCATGAGTCTTCCCTTGTCCCACTGACACAGTTATTGTCAATAAATTAGTCTGGCAGCATTTGCACTTGGTATAATCATGTCTGTCTCCAGTTATCTCCCTGCCTTCATTTGTCTTGCTGTATCTTCCAGGAAGACTTTTTTCTTAATTTCGCTGGGCATGGAGGTGAGACAGATGGGCCAGTCCATGATGTTTCTTTTTTTCCAGTCACTGGACTTCACTTTACTCCCACAACTTTTCAAATACGATCTTGAGTGACTTGGCATCTCTGTCTGCCATTCTCTCTCTCAAGATCCTGGGATGTGTCTGCCCGGGTCCCATGAGTTGCTTAATACTTCTAATGTGAACTTTTTCTTATATAATTTTCTTTATTCAGGCTTCTTGCAATGCCTGGAATTAAAAAAATATAATCTTTTTACAACAAGAACTCATTTTCCTTCTGAAACAATGCATTTTTATTGTTGGTTTTTTTTTTTTTTCAAATTAAGAATTTAAATTTTTCCCTATGTGCTGGAATGCTAGATACTGAGAATTTTAGACTTCTTCTGTAAAATAACACAGATCCTCAAGAGAACACTACATTTGACCTGAGGCCATAGAGAAAGCTTCCAAAATTAAATGATAAAACTAGGATTATATGTGTGTAGTTTAAATTAAAGTGTATAATATCACATAGTAAAAAACATAGAATTTAAGGTTTTAGAATATAGCAATATATATAGAGCTAAAATAGAGGGTTTAGGGCAGCGACTAATCCTTCTTCTTCACCTTCTTCTTCATAGATTTAAGTGGTATATTCGACAAAAAGTCTACATTATGGGACACGAATAATTATGTTATTGGGTTAAAAATAAAAATAATTTAGTTGTCATTTCTTAATTGAATAGTTTTTCCTTAAAAAACCTTTTAAAGACGTTTTGCAGCTTGTTAGTGAAATGCTGTAGAACAACTTGTAAGACTATATTATGGACAAGAAATAATAAACATCTGAGTCTGAACATAAAATACCATGTCAAACACTTTCAATCTCAACCCTAACAAAAACAGAAAAAAAACAAGAAAAACCCACACCTATGGATTTCTATATTATTTCAAAGAACTCAGAGTATTGTGTTCAGTCCCAGGTTCTTTGTCTGTTCTTCATTCTGTTGAATTTTTTTAATTTCAGGAAACAATATTAAGACTTATGTATAGCAAGAACTACTTTTTTTATGATTTGCAATTCATTTCAGTCTAAACTGTCTTTAAAAATGCAGTACCTGTTTTGCTGTTTGTATATGTATTTTATTTTTTTCAGTGTCAACTGAAGTGCATCATTCAATTTAAAAAGCTTGGTAGCTATTTAAAATTATACAATAAGAAAAACCAGTTGAGAACAAAAAAGGTAAGAGAAGTTCACTAGGAATTTTTGCAGGACAGTTAGTCTATCATTCTTGCATTTTTAAGAAAAAGAGGCTTATAGCAGTTTTTTGTTTCAGCTGGGGCCACTTAGAGTGTGAAAGTCAAGTGTTACATTCTCTTAATCTTTTTCTCTCTCTCTCTTTTGTTGTTGTAAAGGCTGGAAGGCTTTTTTTAACTTCTCTTACTTCCTGGTAACTGCATGAGATTCATCTTAATACTAATAGACGTTCTTGGGATGTAGTCAGATTAGTATTTACAAAGCGTATTTTTGTACTTTACTGAATATTTGATTGTATTTACTTTAGGAGATGTAATTACAAAAAAAAAAAAAAGCACCAACAGTATTTCATACCACTTAAAATGTATTCTCACATTTAATAGCCATTTTCTTCATATGAAAAATAATCAGAAAATAACTTATATCTGTTGGCCAAATGCTGCACGTTATCCATGAGCTATCAGTATGCCCTCATGGCACAATAGGGTGCATTAGGAAGAGCATTCCCAGGAGATCAAGGGAGGTGATCCTGTCTCTCTGCTCAGTCCTGGTGAAGCCTTACCTGGAGTGCTGTGGGCTCCTCAAGACAGGAGAGACATGGAGCTCCTGGAGCAGGTTCAGTGAGGACTAACAAAGGTGTTTAAGGGGCTGGAGCATCTCTCTTAGGAGGAAAGGCTGAGAGAGTTGGGCCTGGTCAACATTGAGAAGAGGCACCTGAGAGGGGACCTCGTCAGTGGCTATCAGTTTTGGAATGGAGGGGTGATTAGAGGATGGAGCCAGGCTCTGCTCAGTGGTGCCAAGCAATAGGGCAAGAGGCAACAGGCAGAAAATGATGCACAGGAATTTCCACCTGAACATGAGGAAGAACTTTTTTACTATGCAGGTGACTCAGCACTGGAACAGATTTCCCAGAGAGACTGTGGAGTCTCCCTTACTGAGGATATTCAAGAATTGAATAACTTAATTGTCTGAATGCAGTCCTGTGCTCTGGGATGATGCCGCTTGGGCTTGGAGGTTGGACCAGATGACCCTAATGGCAGCCTCTTCCAACTGTACCCATTCTGTGATTCTGTGATAAGCTTTACTTACTACTTATTTGCATTTTGGTCTTCAAGTTCAAGAATGAACCCTTATATATCAAAAAAAGTATAGCAACCTCTTCAAACAGTAGTCTTAATTTTATATTAAAACAGTGCGTCTTTGTATCTTCCTCTTTTGGTTTCTTCTTTGTAAGAAGACAGTTAAAGCTGACTGTCATAAAAAACTTTAATCTTGAAGATTGAGTGAAGTAAATCTTGTGTGTACTCTCCAGAGTTTTTGTAATAAATAAGTGGGATTTAATTATTTTTGGGAATAGATTCTGAAAACTGTTTTGTACTTTTTTTTTTTTTATATAGGGTATGTCCTAATATTTTTGAGAAGTAAAGATCCAGGAAGCACTTCATGCTGTGTTACTTGAAATGTTTAATTGCAGGTATCTCTTTCCATGATGCTAAAATCTTCTAAAATTCTTTAAAAATAACAAGATTTTCCATTCTTATCTAAAAATCTAAACCAAAGGTAAAGCTATTGTTGTAAATGTGATGAAGTATTTTAGCAAACTGATTTAATTTCTTTTCTTCAAAACAGATTTTGGAAATTTGCCCCTTTTGCTTTTTTTTGTGTGTGTATTTTTTTTATATGTGTGTGTAAATTTTCACATCATGAAAAGAAATGCAGTTTAGTGTTTACAAAATTGTGCAGAGCTCAAACCATTCTCTGGTTAGTAGAAATGTAAGCTTCTGGTGCTTCTATTTTGCTGCAAATTCAATTCTACTACATACATG
Organism: Peucedramus taeniatus; assembly: GCA_013400575.1. NCBI lineage: Eukaryota > Metazoa > Chordata > Aves > Passeriformes > Fringillidae > Peucedramus > Peucedramus taeniatus. Next base: position 3,940 of record WBNO01016008.1, on the reverse strand, counting down.
TAGAGAAAGATTTCTATATTAGAAGAGTAAATATTGCATAACCTCCAGTTTCTAGTTTTTTATAAGAAATTTAAAAAAATGAATTAATCAAAATATCCCAAATACCAACTTCATGTAAGCATGTACGTGGTACAAGTAAAATTTCTAGTTTCCAGAGTTTGGAGTTTCACAGTTGCAGTAACACTTCAGTTACTCCCGAGTCTTTTTGGTGTAAAATCAATTCATTATGCAACCTGTATTCTCCCTTCTTTATACCTATGTAATTCATCCCTTGTAAATTCTAAAAAAACACAACCCAAACTAAAACAACATTCAGGACTACCTGTGTTTGTAACATCCTTTACACAAGGTACTAAGTTTTTTGACATGATGTTTTTATGAAGGGCTTCTTTGTATTTATTTAGCTTCAAAGCCTTTCCTGTTCTGTCAAGGAATATATAAGAGGATGTACGTTATCAGACTTATGGAAAGGATTTTTAATTTATACATGCTCTGTTTCCATATCACAATAGGAATATTTTCCACCTTCTTATTGGATGTCTTTTTGTTTATCTGTTTTATCTTCCTAGCTCTAGAAAATTTTTGCTTTGTAAATTCAGTTATAGGCGTAACATTTAAGTGCTCAGTCTGGTATCTTATGAAGTGCTGCAGAGGTTGTTTTGAAGTATTTGAAATAAAGAAAACTAAGATGAAGGTCTAGAGAAGTAAGTAGTCCTAGAGTTTGCTTACAGTATATGAAATTCTTTTTTTCTGATTCAGCAACATGGGTTTTTGGTGTTGAAAAATTAGTATTTATGGCAGTCTTCACACATGCACAGTAATTTTCCACAGAGTAAAGAAAAACTATCAGAAGGAAAACCCTCTTTCATGAATTATTTGAAGGAAGTTATCATTCATAAGGGCTCTTTGACATTGCTGCTATTGCTAAACTCTTGGATCAAAACACAGTCTAAATATAAGCATGGTTTAAAATCTAAAGTACTTTTTTAAAGATATTTTTAGGTGAACCAGTGAATAATTGACCAAAACAAATAGGAGAATTCTATTCAAAGTCCTAGGGAGTATTGGGAATATTACAAATTTTATTTACAATAAAATTGCTGGGCATTCTGATGCTGGGAATGAGTACTTCCATGAAGAGAGAGAAACATTTTATAACAGATAAAACTGTGTCAATGTTTTAAGGTCTCAGGCTCATTGTAAATATCCTTTAGTTCAGCTAGAATCAGTCACTCATGTAGTTGTGTCAGTTTTCATTATATCAAACAGAGAGGAACAACAGACTTGAAATCACAACTATAGCATCTTTGCACATATCTCATATTTCTATGAGAAGTATTTCTTTATATTTCTCACATCTTTACCAGCTATAAATAATTTTCTTCCAGAACTGATTTCTCATATATTTGAAGAAAGATCATGGCATTAAGCAGAAAGGAATCTGTATATGGAGTCAAGGAAGGAGCAGTCATTCTGTCTCCATGCATCCATCACCATTCAATTCCAACAAGTGAGAGGAATCTTAAAATGATTACAAGTCATCTAGTACCCAGTGCCTTAAATGCTGCCCAGGTGCTTGAGTATCTAAGCGACTTTTGAACGGCTCATACACGCCAAAGCATCTTCTTATGAAGTTTCATAGCATTTCTAAACTAATATTGTCATAATTTTTCTTCAGACAGAAGAGCTTTGTAGGTAGTTCTGTTTTCTCCTCAAGACACCCCACATCCCTATTGAAGTTACTTAATATTTTAGCACTGACTACTCAACCCCAGTAGTGTCACTGGTGCGATGGGTAGCGTCTTTTGGTGGGATGGAGGAAAAGCACATACTAGAGAGCAGTTACTGTTTTCAGGAAAAAAACAGGTAAAGCTTTGGGTAATATAAAATGGGCTCTGAGGTAAGGTACTTCTCTCATTAAAATAACTCATGTGACTGTATATGACCAACTACAGAGCAGCTGCAAATTTCTGCCGTCTTTTCAAAATGACACACACATGAGAAAACCACTGTAGTTCTACCAGAATGGTCACTAGTAACAATGGATTATCAAAGCCCAGACACTGGGTGTGAATAATGGAACTTCTCACCACAAATCCTTATCATAATTAATTAAGGATTAAAAAGGTTCTTCATTTTTTATTCTGAATTGGGACCTGGAGGAACCATAAGGAAAAGCTGTTGCATCGTTGTGGTTTTGGTATTTTTTTCTTTGCAGCGCAGTCTGAATTAGGTACCAATTTCTTTCAGAGGCAATTTTTATCTCTTTTTTTTAAAGATGATGAAATTGGGAAACTAACTATTGTTGGAGGGCTTATGAATATCTTGTTGATCTGAAGGAAACAAATTCAAATATTTGCTGTTTCTAGCATCTGGATATGCTGTTTGATAGCTTTTTGATATATTTGAAAGGGTCATTTGAGTTAGATCTGGACAAATATGGAGATGAAGAGCATCCAAATCAACACAAAGTAAGGGGAGAATTAACTGCCTATTTTTTACATGAAGTATATGAACTGTCAACACAAATTTACTGAGAGATACATTAATATATCCTGGAGGCTGCAAAGAGTTTTTCTCTCTCTATTTGTATATTTTTTTTTTATAATTTACTCCTCCCCTGCCTCATTTTTGTTTCCTCTAAGATATCAATTAATTTATTTATGTGCGTACGTGAGATTTCTCATTTGAAGGTAAGTAATGATTGCCACTGCTTGGCATATCTTTGTGCTTTTGCCAGTGCCCAAGGTTAGGACAGGTCCAGTGACAGAGCCCTTTCTGTAATAAAGACTAAGGTTTGTCTGGTAAGCATGTGTCCTGTTTAAAATCCAGAGAAGTAAATAGTGGCTGGAGAGTCATCCATGACTCTTCTAATCGCCTTTATAACAGTGTCAGTAAGCTGTGTTTTTTTAGGCTGTACTGGTAAGTGTGGTGAGCTTTCCAATAGTGTTGGGTGTGGTGAAATGGTGGGTTGCCAGTACTTGGAGTCATGGGATGGAGAAATCTAATGAGCCTTAAGCTTCAGTGTGAGGTATTGGGGTGTTAGATAGTAGAACGTGAGTGAGGGAGAGGAGATGGAGACTACCAGGTTTCCCCCTGATGATTCCAACAGAGTCCATAAATGGACTGAGCCACAGTGTGTCTGAGCCAGCAGTCTGTACTGCAAGCACTGGCAGTGCCTGGAAAATTATTGTGTGTAACTCTGTAAAAAGCAGTGTAACACTTTATTAGACAATGTACTAGAACGGCACAAAGATAATACTTCTTCTGGGTCTCATCATGGGAGTGTATACTACTTGAGGTACATTAAAAAACCCCAAGATCCCTAAAACAGATGTCCTATTTAAGAAGTAATGGCTATGTAGACTATATTTTTGAAGGAGGAACACGAAGCTTGATTATTCTTTTGATGAAACTGGCTGTGGTATTGATTACATTATGAATTAGTCGCAAGTTGATGTGAGAATGTAGATAATTAAATGACTTTTTCATGTGCTAGGAAAAAGAGGATCAATTTTTTCCTTGAGAAATCTTGTTTTTTTGCATAAACTTCCATTTTTACTGGTTCTGGTGTTACATTTGCATGTGATAATGAAGGCAGAGTCATATAAAACAAAAATTCTGACCAGAATAATAAAACCTTGCCATAACCATTGCAACACTTTACTGATAAAACAATCTTCACATATATATGAAAAGAGTTGCGTTAATTTATGGAACACAAGGTTCACTTTCCTTTCATAAGTCAGCCTGTTAGATCCATAGTAAGGAAAATCTGTAGCACTTTTAAGAACAACAAACGTTTGATTCACTAGTAATGAAATCCCTTTTTTAAAATTATCATATATACTTGCATCAGAATCTTTTTGTGCCTTCTTTAAATGGGTGTATTTTTTGGAGCTGTGCTATTGGCTAGAGCTCTGTTGAAATTCTTGATTTG
>WBNO01016004.1:158641-185731 GCA_013400575.1 Peucedramus taeniatus | reverse complement strand
TTTCCCACAGGCACAGATTTTGCTCTGCCTGTCACAGGGGCAGCATTAGGGCCTGAGAGGTGACCTCCTCTGGAGCTTCACCTGGATGTCTTCTCCGTGAGACTGCCACAGCAAACCAGGTCAGAAGAAGCCTTGAGGAGTTTCCTAAGTCTGCAGGAATGAGCAGAAGCACAGGAGAACCCATGGGAATGCCAAGGCTTGCTCAGGAGCTCACTGGGGGGGTCCCTGTGCTGTGTCCCCTTGCAAACCCCACCTCGTGCTGTGACATCTACAAAATGTTTCATATCTGTTTGAATTTTTATGTTTCTGTTTCTCCAAGGGCATGGCTGGGAGGGTGCTGAGGTGCCTGCTGGAAGTGCCACTGTTCTGATGTCCCCTGAGCTGGGGATGGGGGCAAGTTTTGCTCTCTCTCAGCTCGTGCATCCTCAGCACAACCCGCACGCGGCTCCTCGGTGGCTTTTTGCAGCTTCCTGTGGGGATGCTTCTATTTCTGGAGTGGTTGTACCTAAAAATACATCCTCAGGCTCCTGGGGAAGCTGCTCTGCATCACTGAGGAGCTAATTAAACTGGGGGAAATGCAGGCCCTCCAGCAGGGCTCGTTCCATGCTGCTGGAAATGTTGTGGGTTGGTTTTTTTTTGTTTTTTTTCCGTTTTCGCGGCGATCCTCGTTCCTCTTGCACTGCACGGGTGAGGTGCAGGGGTTTCTCCTTTCTCTGTGGGAAGGACAGGTTTGCACCTGGGGGTTTGGATATTTATGCTTATTTTTTTGTGCAGCTGTGACCCCCCCAGACCCTGAACTTCAGCCTCAGCCTCACTGTGACCATGGCAGGATCCCCTCAGTGAGGAAGGGATGGGGGCCTGGCAAACAGCTTTGAATTTCACCCTGTGAATTTCTGCAGGTCTGGGGTTAAAATCCAGCTCAGATGTGCTGAGGGGTCCCATTGGGCTTTGGATCTCCAGCTTGGCCATCAGCAATTCTTTATATTAACAAAACCACTGTCAAATGTGTCCTGTGTCACTGTGGGACCCAAAGCCACGAGAGGATGGAGACTCTGAAAGTTCATGGCCTTTGTGATGTTCTCACAGGATTTATTTGGGTAAAACACCCCTCACCACCTCCACCAGGCTTAAAGCAGAGAAAAGAAAAACCCCCAAGACCATTTCAAAGCTCATATTCAGAGCCAGAGTGTTCCTGCAGCACATCAGGGCCATCCTGGCAGAACCTCTTCTCTTGCTTAAGCAAATGGGCTCATCCTAATCCAACCCCACAAAAACAACCTGAGCTGCACCAGGCTGGGGATATCATTCTTTAAAATCAATAAATATTGCAGGAGCAGAGGGAGCTGGTCTGGATCAGCAATGCTGGTCCTGGCTGGTCATTATTAATTCAATGGATGCAGTGGTGAATTGGCTGAGGAAGCACAACAGCTGAAATTTTAAGTGCTGCTTTCCCCCCAACATGGCTGAGATGATTTGCTGGATCTTCAGTGCCTCAGAATGGGGCTCCCAGCCTTCACCCAGGTGTTAAATACAGCAAAAAAATGCTTGTTTTGCACTTGCCTCAGTCTGGGGACTCAGTCCCTGGGTGTGTGAAGCTGTGACAGCAGGACTTGGGCTCCCAAACAGGCAGCAGTGCTTTCTAGGGTGTCTGGCCTAAAAATCCTGCTTTTGGGGCCCTGTGATGGAGGGAAAATCTTGGGTTAAGGAGACTCCAAGATGCTGCCTGCCCTGCTCCCAACCCAGCCAGGCATTTTGTTACCAGCTGAAACAGAGAGAAGCTGATCCCTCCCTCCTCTCAAAGGGCTTCTGAAACCTGATGAGGAAAACCAGCAAGAGCAGCCTGATTGTTGGTGTGGGTGAGAACACAATTGCTCTCTTGAGAATAAGTGTTTGTAGGGAAAAAGCCTGAAAGTGGGACATCAGGGAACAGGATCTTCTAAATATCATGGAATACAGAATGGTTTGGGTTAGAAGGGGCCTTAAAGATTGTCCAGTTCCTCCCCCTGCCATGGGCAGGGACACCTTCCCCTATCCCAGGTTGCTCCAAGCCCTGTCCAACCCGGCCTTGGGCACTTCCAGAGATGGGGCAGCCACAGCTTCTCTGGGCACCCTGTGTGTTGGGGGTTGGATCTGTTTCTTTTGTGTTTGTGGAATTTTTTCCTGGTGGTTTTGCCAGGTAACTCATTGCTGGGTACTGATGGGTACTTGACTGAAACAAAAGGGGGCAGCAGGATTTTCCTGGGGACAGCAGGAACAGGACAGTTCTGTCCCAGGGCACCGCTCCCAAAGGACGTGGGAGCACCAGGGGACCCTGCTGTTTTTTCTTTCCACTGGATTTTTCTCCAGAGGAAGACTGGACTCATCTCGTCACCACTGGACTTTCCTACAGGACTCTCTCCACTCCACAGAGCTGCATCTACTACTCCAGGAGGATTCATCTGGACTGCTTTAACACCCTGACACCCAGGCTGTCAGGTCACACCCCTGACTCTGTCAGGGCATTTTCTGGGGTTTTGTTATTTTTGTTTTACTTGTCTCTTAGTGCTATTACATTTGTATTTTCTTTTGTTTTGTCTAATATTCCTAGTAAAGAACTGTTATTCCCACTCCCAAATCTTTGCCTGAGAGCCTCCAATTGCAAAATTATAATAATCTGAGGGAGGGGGTTTACATTCTCTATTCAAAGGGAGATTCCAGATTTTGCTGGCAGGTACCTGTCTTTCAAACCAAGACACTGTGTCAGGGCCTCACCTCCCTCACAGGGAAGAATTCCTTCCCAATATCTGATCTCTGTATATTTTATATTATGTATTTTTATATGTATAATAGAATGTAAATGTAACCTCCCCTCTCCCCTCACCTCGCTGGGGGTGGGGGGCAGGGGCAGCTGGGCTCTGGGCTGGTTTTGGGGGGTGTGGGGTTGCTCTGTGGCTCTGCAGCCCTGTCCCCACGTGGCTGAGTCCCCTTGGTCTGGCTCTCTGCCCCCTTGGGAGGTGCCTTTTGAAGAGCTTTGCAGCACACAGTGTATTTATTTATTTTAGATACACATATAGGTGTTGCTGCTGGGCTGGGGGGGCTCTACAGGCAGAAACACAAACCCTCCCCAGGTTTTCTTTGTCCTGGGATTCCTGTTCCTGCTGCTTAGGGTGAGTTTATTGCAAATCTTGTGGTGTTTGAGGTGAATCTCTCTCTGCAGGGTCCTTTTGGAAGCTGAGGCAATTTCACCCCCTAGAGCTGGGTAAAGGGTGAATCCTGTGGGACTAAGAGCAGGAGAGGATCCCCCAGCAGGGCATGTTTAGCATGGCTTGTGCCAATAATGGGGCTCTGATCCCACAGAAACATCATGTCCATATTACACATGCACCTCTATTGGGGTGTGTGTTTCACCAATAAGGGGAGGAATTCTGTGGCCCAAGGCCAGGTTGGACAGGGCTTGGAGCAACCTGGGATAGTGGAAGGTGTCCCTGCCATAGCATGGGGCTGGAATGAGACAATCTTTAACCAACCCAAACCATTCTGTGACTCTCTAAGTCCTAATTTGCACTTAAATCTTGCCTGAGGATGGCTAAATCCAAGCATAATTTTTTTTTCCTCACCTTTTGCTTAAAACCCATGTCCCAGGCTCATCTTTTGCTAACTAAATCCACCTTTCAGCATTAGCCTTTGCCATCATCCTGGTTCCCCAGGCCCTGCAGCTGACAATAAGCTGCTGTAACAGCAACCAGCATTAACACAAGGGCTATTCTTAATTACAGGAGCTGCTGTTTATCTCCCCAGCTCTGTTTGCTGCTGACAAAAGCCCGCTCAGGAGGGGGGCCTCTTGTTAATAAGCTGCATGTGCACCCCAGCAGCGATATATTGATGTATTTTTAATAAATATTCTCCTTTAAAGGGCCACATATGTATTCTGGGCTAATCCTCTCATTACAAGATCGCGGGGCGGCTCCGAGGTCGGTGAGAGTGTGCCTGGCAAAGCTGGATTTCCCATTCATGGCTGGTGCCTTAGATCTTGTACTTCCTGAAGGGGAGAGATGATGAGAGCAATAACGACTCGCTGTGCTAATTATTGTCATCCTTGAAGTTTAGAGGATGGAGGTGCCTCGCCTCAATTAGGAAAAACGGGGAGCGATAACCTGATAATAGGGAAGCCTTTCATTAATCAGTCCCCCTGGAAATGGGAGGCTCTGCTGAGGCTTCTCCCTGTCCACCTTCACCAAATGCCTCTGTTAGGATGGGATAACAGGGAGGGAAATGGGAATGAAGTGTAGGGATGGTGGCAAAGGTTTGTCCTTGGCAGGAACCCTTCTAACAAGGGCTTTGCTCTGTGCTGGGTGGGTGCAGGAACTGTCGCCCTGATTTTCTCAAGTTTTTCTGAGCCTTCTGATGTTTACATTCTTTGCACAAACTTTCTCACACACTTTATATAAATAACTTATTGTTTTGCATTCCTTTATGGGGGACGAGCAACCTGACGGACAGTTGGGTTGCCCAGTGGCATTGAGGAGGTGGCACTGTCACCCTCCAATGACACTGGGATTTCAAAAAGATATAAATATGGAGTCAGATGTTTGAATAAAGAGTTTTTTAGTTTGCTTTCACCAGAGCTGCTGCGTGTCATTCTTGTGTCCCCCCCACAGACGGGGGTGACACAGGGACCACGTCCTTCTGCTGCCTAAGCTGGAGCAAACCTGGAGTTGGGGGGATGGAAAGGCACATTTAAGCCTTCCTCTCTGCTGTTTACCTTGCTCTCCCACTCGGGTTGCAGGGGCTTTAATTGTGTTAAAATCCGATTAAAATATTCCGTTACCATTTGCTCAGCGGCTCTGTGTGCTCTGGGCATCTCAGGAAAGGGAGAAAGGGCTCAGACTAAAGACTTAAACTAAGCCTGCACAGGCCAGCAACCATTCAGGCTTTGAACTGCTGCATGCTCATTTTAGTCAGTGTTTTCCACTCACTTCTGTTTTCCCTACTTTCATCCTTTTTCTCCCATGAAAAAGGCTCCTTTTATGTGAAACCTCCGAGTCTTTTCTTCTGCTGACTGGGGAGAATGAGGCATCCTGGAGGCAGAGAGGCTTTAAAATCAGGCTGGTACTTTCCAGGATAAAACATTCCTGGCTCTGTAACAGTGGTTTCCCTTTCCATGGTGGCTCTGGATGGATCCCACGTGCTGGTTGATAAAACAGCACCACAAATGCACAATTTTTTACCTCTGTCTCCCCAAAGCAGAGTGCAGACACTTAGTGAAGAGCATCTTATTTAATTTTCTGAAATATTTACACATTGCATGGAGCAATGGTGGGGCTGGTGTGAGTCCCCTGATGGTTTTAAGAGGGTTTGGATGGTTCACATCTCTTCCTCCTTGGATTTAAACTCCTTGGCTACCAGACATGGGAGCAAGTGGTGAAGGCAGCCTTGGCTTTGCTGGAACTTTCTGCCTGCAGGGAGCTGCAAGATGGGACGAGCATCAGCCTGGAAGGGACTTTAGGGAGGTGTGAGCTGTCCCTCACCACTCTCCCAGGGCAGGAGTGAGGAGTAGAACCCCTGGGAGAGGTGTGATGCTGCCTTTTGCCTTTTCCCAGTTGTTTTAGTTGGTTTTCCTCATCATCAGCTGGAGATGCATCACACGTGGAGCCTGTGTTGGGGGATGCTGCAGCATCCACACCCCCATGGAGCTCATTTTGGGGATGGGCACAGGCTGCCACTCATGAGCAGCATTGTCCCCACCATCCTCTTGTCTTGGGATCATGTTGAGGGGGAAACCCTTGGTGGGGAAATCACATTTGTGGCTGCTGTCTGCACCCAAGGGTGCTCTGAGAGCATTTGCTCCACCACTGCTGGGTCTGGGGGGCACACACATCCTGCAGGGATGGGGTTTTGGCAGCACTCCGGTTTTGTTGTTTTTTTTTCCTTCCTCTCGCCGGCAGCGAGGGAGCCGGGAGGGGAAGGAGTGCCTGCTGTTCTCTGCTGAGGACGCTCAGCGCTGGGGGAGGAGGTGGCGATGGAAATGACTCATCCGTCTAGCGGGTCCCTTCTCCTCAGCGCTGCTCCCACGCGGGAAGGGGATGGTTCTCCTCCTTCCTCGTCAGGGGAACAATGAAGCTGTCGGAGCTGTTCCCTCTGCAGCCGGGTGCTTTCAGGGATGCCTTCAGGGGGAGCGGGTTGGAACTCTGGGGTGGCACCGTCACACACCTCTCAGCCCCGCGGGATTTGTGGCTTTGTGCGTCACCTAAGGGAAAATCAAAGGGTTTTTGGGCAGGGTGAGGACAAAAGCTCTCCAAGCCCTCTCCAGCAGCTGCCAGCCCAGGGGCAGGGCAGGGTGTAGTGATGCTCTCCCAGCTGCTGGTGGCCTGCAGCAGGCACATCCTGAGCCACGTGTGCTTTCCATGGGTTTAAGAACCATCCATGAGCTTATCCTGTCCCTGCTGGAGCTCCCTTAACCGCGGTGTCCCCAGGCAAGGAGATCCACTGATCAAACACCCACACTCGTAGGGATCACTGGTAAATCCTGCTGGCCCTGTGCTTGCAATCCCAAACGTGAACAAAGCTCTTCAAGCCTGCAGGATTTGTTCCAGAAATTCCTGGCGCGTTTCAGCAGCTCCTGGGAACTGATTTCATATTTTGTACAAATGTTTCCCTGGCCCCCGTGAGCAGAAGGCGAGCGAGCGGCTCGTGCAGCAGCTGTTGGTGTCACAGCTGATTTTAGCCCAAATTTGGCAGCTCTAAGCTCAGAGCCTGCTCAAAAGCTTCAGCTTCTCCATCCCTCCCAGCAGCAGGGTTGGATTTCTCTTTGGGTTCAGACACCAGAATGAATCCAAAGGAGTTTGGAGCAAATTGTCACCAGCAGGTACAGAGAAATCAGCTTCAGCTTCTCCTCAGGGCTTCTGTGTGCTGCTCCAATCAGCTGTCCCAGAGGTTACAGGTGCTCCAGGTGTGGGAGAGCCCTCCAAGGGTCTGGCTGTGGGGAGAGATGCAACGGGACAGGCGATCACAGCTGAGCCAGTGGTGCTTGGCCTTGGGAGAACCTGCTTCTCCATGTTTCTCCACATCTGAATTCCCAGACAGTGCCAGTGGTGGGTCCTGCCCTCCTCCAGTGTCTGCTGATGCCTTGGCAGCATCCAGGCAGCTTTTTTTAGCTCTGGGACTTTTTTTTTGCCAGTGACATTTTGGAATTAGAGGGAAACTCCTGCCTGTGAACACATGGCTGAACTCCACCAACTCACTCATGAGAGCACAGTGATCTGCTTCTCACATCCATCCATCCCTCCATCCATCCATCCATCCATCCCTCCATCCATCCATCCATCCATCCCTCCATCCATCCATCCATCCATCCCTCCATCCATCATTCATCCATCCATCCATCCCTCATCCAACCCTCATCCAACCATCCATCCATGGATCCATCCATCCATCCATCCATCCATCCATCCCTCATCCATCCACCCATCCCTCCCCTTGCCCATCCATCCATCCACCCATCCATCCATCCATCCCTTATCCATCCATNCCCTCATCCATCCATCCATCCATCCAACCCTCATCCATCCAACCATCCATCCATCCCTCCATCCATCCCTCCCTCCATCCATCCATCCATCCATCCATCCATCCATCCATCCATCCATCCATCCATCCCTCATCCATCCCTCATCCACCCATCCACGTGCTCAAGTTCTTTCCCGGAATCCTCTGCCCTTGTGGCCGTGTTGTGCTCCGAGAGGTGAGCACTGATATCACTCTCCAGATTATTCCTGGGGGTTTATTTATTTTTTATTTACAGCGTGTGGCTCGATCTCAAAAGCCTGTTGTGGCGAATAGTAGCCTGCTTGTGTGGCATCCCCGAGCAGGAGGGGCGTTATCCCGTCCCCATGACAACCCCAGCATTTCAGCATTTGAATTAAGAGCCGTCTACTCAGAACAATTTGCCGTCACACGGTTCGGAGGAAACACTTTGAAACCCTTGTAGCTCTTTTCAATAGCCTTGATTGTTAGCGTCTCCCAAACTTAATCATGAACAGGGCTCTGCAGCAGATAATTACTGTGCTTTGCATTTCTCTGCCCCGCACCTGACCGGGACCGCTCACCCTGAGCTCCTTCTCCTCCTGGAGGAGGTTGGATGAGGGAATTTTTAGAGGTTGGATGAGGGAATTTTTGGAGGTTGGATGAGAGAATTTTTAGAGGTTGGATGAGGGAATTTTTGGAGGTTGGATGAGGGAATTTTTAGAGGTTGGATGAGGGAATTTTTGGAGGTTGGATGAGGGAAGTGGGTGAGGGATTTTTGGCTGGCCTGAAGAATTTGGGCAGTTGGGGATGGATGGTTTGGAGGGGAGAGGCTGAGCCCTGCTCCAAGGTGATGTCTGTGGAGTGACCACGGGATGTTTGGGACTTTCTCTCCTTCCCTGGAAATATCCAACCCCCTGCCACCTTTCCTTGACCATGCAGAGACATGAAAAAGGGAGTTAAAACAGATCCTGGTGCTTTGCCTAATTGTAGGGTTGGGTGAAGGACAGCTGGATACTGACTGTGCTGCCCAGTGCCTGGAGGAGCCAGCCCCATCTGCTCCAACATCAGCAAGAGGAATAGAAATTGAATATATGAAATATTTGGGGGTTTTGCTTTAATTATGGGGTGGCTTTGGGTTTTTTTATTTTTTATTTTTTTTGCTACTCAGTTTGTATTATCCAGGTGAGGGTGAGATTCATTTAGCATCCCACAGCAGGATCATCTGTGGGATGCTCCCAGCACCCCTGAGTGCAGCTCTTCCCCCAGCCACGGTGGTGAACTGGGAGCACTGGTGTGGCTCTGGCTCAGCCGAGGGGCCCCGGGCAGCAGCTCCTTGTCCCGAGTGAGTGGGATTTGCATTGTGCAGGAGCAGGTGGCAGCAGCTTCATTTGCAATTTCTGTGCCTGCCACATGTCCCTGCAGCAGCAGGTTTGAGCAGCAGGTCAAAAGAGATGGGGCCTGGCTGGAAGGACAAAATGGAACAGGCTCGAAAGGGGCTCCTACACCTTCAAAATTCACTTGGCTGGGTACAACATCCCCTTCCCATCCCTCCCTTGGCCAATGGGATGAAGCAGCCCAGACTCAGCAGGTCAATAAAGCAATTTGCACCCTCCTACAGGGCCATCCATCAAGTGACATGATTACATCTCCATTGGTTCCAGGGTTTAATGTAAATTGTGTCACAGAGATAGGAGTATCTGAGGATTCATTCCTTCTGCCTCTGGAAAATACCTTTCCCCTCCCTGCATTCATGGGGAGTCAAGGGTAGCATTATCCCATGCCAATAGTATTTATCTTTAATGCTATTGTTTGATTAAGCAATATTTGTGGCTTGCTTTGCCTTCAGAAGGGAAACCCTGATGGTTTTTTGGCTGGATGAGGGCTGTGTGGAGGCAGTGCTGGGCTGTGTGTCAGCAGGGTGAGCATCCTGTCCTGGCCAAAATTGCCACATCCTGTCCCTGCCTGCAACTGCTGTGAGACTTCCCGGGGTTATCATAGAATGGTTTGGGTTGGAAGGGACCATTAAAGTCCAAACCCCATGACAAAAACAGCTCTAGATCAAATCTGTGTTCTGCAGAGGAGCTGGCAGGGAATTTGGTCCCCATTGACTCAGAGAGCATTTTTCCTTGCTGAAAGGATGTTGGTGCCTCCTCTCTCCTCTGTTTCTTGACCTCAGTTTCCAGAAAAGCTGCTCCTGGGTTATATCCCACCCTCACACCTGGGTTTCTCACCCTGACAGGATCAAGGAATTCACAGAAATTCCCTTCCCAGAAAGGTCCTGCTGCCCTGACAGGCCCGTGTGTTGCTCCTTCCCAGAGCCCAGATTAATTCAGTGTATTGGCTGCAGGGCACTGGTGGGGTGATTCTTTGCTTCCATCAGGCCTGGAGAAGTCACAAGTTTTATTTCCTTGGCTCTTTTTGTAGAATTCTTGAATGATTTGTGTTGGAAGGAACCTCCAAGATCATCCAGTCCCACCCCTCTGCCATGGGCAGAGACACCTTCCACTATCCCAGGCAGTTCCAAGCCCTGTCCAACCTGGCCTTGGACACTTCCAAGGATGGGGGATCCATCCAAATTCTCTGGGCAATCTTTAATCTTCTTCAGCCTGTACCTTCCTACCCAGCTGGGGAAAGGGGCTCAAAACCACGTGGCAAAAGATCTGGGGATGGGACACGCGTGGCTCCTTTTGGCTGAGCAGGTTGGGGTCTCCATGCCCTGCCCTGGGAGGGGTCCTGGGTGACCCTGCTGGTACCCAGTGAGTGGCTCTGGGTCTGCCCAGTGCTCCCCCTCTCCTGAAGGAACATCCTCATGTTCCTGTCTCTTCCAGCCCTCCTGATGGGGCCGAGTGCAGCCAGATGAGCCAACTCCTGCTCTTCCTCTGTGTGTGTATTTTGGGGTGAGAAGGGGCAGAAGAAGTCTCTTCCCCCTCCCCAGAGCAATGTGTGGGGCTGGGAGGAGGTTGTTTCAGACCACTGGGAGAAGTCAGGCCTGCAAATCCTCCCATGGTTTCACCTGTAGTGAGGAGTGGAGATGGTTTGGCTGGGGGAGAGGGGTCAGGACTGGCTCTGTGTTTATCTCCATGTAGCAACTGCCTCCTCTGCTGCCCTGTGTTCTGCAGCAGGGATGGGATGGAGTGCCAGGCAGCAGGAGCAGGAGCAGCCCTCCTTGCAGCCCAGCCTCTGGCCCGGGGCTGCCATGCAATTAAAAGATTTTGCCAGTGAGAGGCTTAATTAACTCTGGATTTCTAGCTCTGCAGCCACACGTGTGTGTTCTGCAGCCAGGCCTCTCTGTTGGATGAGTGCAGTATTTTAGGGACTTGAAAACCCCAAACCACCAGTGGTGGTGATCCCACCACCCCCTGGACAACCTGAACCAGTGGCTGTGATGCCTCAGGTTTAGCTTTTCTATTTTTCACATTCTGTGCTGCTTTAGTGTGTGGGTCTGGGCTTCATATTATGGGATGGTGAGCTCTCTGCACAGAGCAGGGAGACAAAACAATTCCTTCTCTAGCTGGGGACCAAGGACAAATGATCCAAATCTCAGGCCCAAGAGCACAAACAACGTGGGCTGGAGAGAGAAAAACAAGCAGGATGGGAGTGCATGGGCTAAAGCTGGAATGGGACAATGAACTCCAAGGTGCAAATGGAGCAGAACTGATCCAAGGCAGAGACCCTGTGCCTGGTTGAACATTTTGTGACCATTTTGGTTGATCTTGGGTGCAGCCCTGGCTGGGCTCTTGTGCTGCCCAAGGTGGATGCATGGAGGAGATCCTTTGAATCAATCCCTGCTTTATTCTTTAGCTCTGTCCAGTCTCTGTTCTAGCTCAGCCTTCACAAGGCATCATCTGTCATAAAGGAAGGTCTTGGTTTGAGCCCTGGCTGTTCTACTCACCTCCTGCCAAGCCTTGACTAAATATCTCTTCTCTCTTGGTCCTTCATGACTTTAGACAGCCAACCCCAGCCCTGCACTTTTCAGGCTGTTTGAAGGAGTCTCCTGGAAGGGAATGGATGTTGGCTTGGCTGTGGCAGCCTAACAGGAAAAAACTGGTGGGCAGACTTGGGGTGATTAAAACATTTCTCTCATTTTCACTTAAAAGGCACTGACAGGGCTTTTCCTTGCCCATCCTGCTCTCCAGGCTGGTTTTTAGACCACCTGCAGGAAGAATTTAGCCTCTTCAACCTGAGCCAATTTTGAGTTATTAGGGCCACAAAGCTGCTCCTGGAAACACGAGGCTCTCACTTTCATGGCACCCAATATTTTTAACAGGCTCAGCTGAAAACAAACCCCCTTCTCCCCTCCAGTATTGTTTTGTGGCACTGTGGATGGTTGTTTTTTCTTTTTCTTTTTTTTTTCTTTTTTGGGTTGAAACAGATATCCTTGGGAAGAGCTGTAACCCACTGACCTGGAGGGGATGCAGTAACATCCATGGAGCACCCTGCTGTGGGAAGGAGTTACTGGGGTCAGCAGCCTGCTATTGCCTCCCCCCTGCAGCTGATAAGGAAAAGGAAGTTGATATTTGTGTCCCTGGGACAGCCTCGTTAAATAGGAAAATAACAAATGGAAAAATAACACATTTCCAATGGTCCCCCACTTTCCTGAAGCTAAAAATCACCAGCTTGGGCTGCCTCTCCTGCCATGCAAGACTGAGTGTTGCTCATCTGTTCTGTAGGAATGTGGGTTTTTCCTGGTGAGCAGGCTCACCACGTGCTCTGGGAACACCCCAGTCTTGAGCTAAATGCACTTAAATCTCTTTTTTTGTTGGCTTTTTGTGGTACCAGGTATAAGCATTTATGAGATTCATGGGGTTTCCAGCCTGTTGTTCTCTCTTCCCTCCATCCCCCAAGCCTTGGGCAGCTCCTCCAGCTCCTTCTTCCTGCATCAGTGATGCCAAACTCTGTCATCACCTGCAAGGGTGCTGCTCATGAGGGATGGTGTGTGCTTCAGTCCCTCTGGATTTACCCTACAGTGACTGAAAATCAACACTCAACTCTGGTCCCTGCAGCTGAAGAAACTTCCTTCGCTCTTAAAATCACAGAATGGTTTGGGTTGGAAGGACCTTCAAGCTCATCCAGTTTCCCTGCCATGGCAGGGACACCTTCCACTATCCCAGGCTGCTCCAAGCCCTGTCCAGCCTGGCCTTGGACACTGCCAGGGATCCAGGGGCAGCCACAGCTTCTCTGGGCACCCTGTGCCAGGGCCTCACCATCTTCACAGACAGGACTTCCTTCCCAAAATCCCACCTATCCCCACCCTCTGGCACTGGGAGCCATTCCCTGTGTCCTGTCCCTCCATCCCTTGTCCCCACTCCCTCTCCAGCTCTCCTGGACCCCTTTAGGCCCTGGATGGGGCCCTGAGGTCTCCCTTCAGCAGGGAGGATGCTTGGGTGAGGGTCATCAGCTCTGGGTGCCCAAATTCCCTTAAAACAAACCCTGGGAGCTGCTTTGCTTCCTACCCCCGTGAGCTCTGGCAAGCAGTGGCTTGTGGTTGCCCTTCCCCAGGCAGCACAAGCCACCAGGGCTCCGTGTCTGAAATCTGCAGCCCTGGGGGAGAGAGAAACCAGAGTTCCCAAAGGGGGTTGCTAACATCCCCCAGGATTTCTTTCAGCCACCTGGACACTCATTATTACCCGCAGGTCACAGATAAATGAGCATTTCCACGCAGTCAAAGCAGGTATTGATCAGGGCCGGGCTGATCAATGGATGCTGTTTTCCCTGTCCCAGCCCCTGGGGATTTTTCCCATCATTAACAGTCATAAGCACTCAGACAACAAGGGCCTCTTCTATTATCCTAAAGCCGGGCCAATCTGGAGATTAATCGGGATATTTGGAAGCACCTTAAGTGCCTGTGCTGATACCCGGCCCTGAGTTTCCCTCTCCCCTAATCTCCCCCGGCAGCCGGGATCTCCCCCAGGTCCCGGGCTGGATAAAGTGCCTAAGCTGGTTACAGTGAATTTGTGAATTTGCATGAATTAACAGCCAGTTCTGCCCGGCCTGAAAGCAACTTCATTAACGCCAAGCGATAATTTGTGCTTGCTTATTGCCCGTCCTTTGAACCCTAAAAAGGGAAGATTTTGAGCAACAATTGACTTCGTGTTTGGGGTCAGCTCCAGCTCCCAGGCAGAATTTGCCTCTCCAGAAATGTCTTTTCCTCTTTGCTTTCCTCCACAATCACTCTGCCAAGGTGAATAATTGTCCTGGAATGTTTCGTTTGTGGAAAAAAAGAGGTGAAACTGTGCTCAGGGATAACAAAGTGCTGGCTGGCTGAAAGGGGGCACGCAATGATTTATTTACTGCTGGTAAATAACGAGGGGTCTGCCCAGCCCAACCCACGCCTGGAAACCCAAATGGAGCCGGGATGAGGAGATTGCTGGGGGGAAAATGGTCAGATCGGGGTGGCCGTGGATGCAGGAGGTGGAAATGGGCCCGGGAATTTTGGGAGGGAGGGGATGAACATCCGTGCCTGGGTGGGAGGTGAAGGGGAGCAAGCAGGACAGGGATGTGCCTGGGAAAGCTTTCCCACCTTGCACGGTGCACCCATGGAAATGAGCTGTGCAACCACAGAAAATGAGAAATTTTGGGGAGTGAAAGAGGAGAGGCAGAGGATCCCCGAGGGGTGGAGGGCACAGTGGGCAGGGTGAGCTCGGGGACATCGGGGACAAATTCAGCTCCCTGCTGGAGCATCCCCTGGATTAATTGACTCCCATGGATGTGTGGGCTCTGCTCCACTGCTGCTTCCCAGCTGTGCCAGGGCTGCCAGCTCGGGCTGGGTGCTGCTCAGAGCAGCATCCACTTGTGGACCCACCCTGTGCTCAAACAGGGCATCCACTGGGCTGGGCAAACATCGGGACTGGGAGAGGCTTCAGTGGCAGCATCAGGTAAATAAAGCAATAAATGCTGCCTGCTTTGGGCATTTTAGCACGGGCTCACCCCTTCAGCAGAAAATTTATTAGCCTGTGGGCAAATTTGCCTGGCATTGGTGGCTTTCAGCCTCACAGCCAGCCCTCCAAACCTCCAGCCAAGGAGCATCCACGCAGTGTCTGGGCAGTGCCCTGGCATGAGCAAGGGCAGAAACACCCACTGAATTCCCAGGTGAAGCTCAGTCACTTAAGGAAAAGGCTCTTTTTTAACTCCCAGGCTCTTGAGTGTGTGTCCTTGCACCTACTGTGTATACCAGCAGCACTTTTGGGCAAGTTCCTGTGTTTAAGAGCAGGCACTGAGCCTCCTTTTAGGGGTTTTGGGATGACTCTCAGACCCCAGCACATTCTGGTTTTGACCAGGAGCTGGCAAAATGCCCATGAGGCCATTCCCAGGAGGGGGCTGCCTTTCCTTTTTCCATTTCTCTCGGACATTCTGGATTTATTTTGTTGGTTTAGTCGAACATCTGATTGTGCCACACCAATTTATTGGGGTTTTCACCCTGGCTTCAGGATATGTGATGTTGTTATGGCTGCTTGCACTCGTGCATTGGCCCGGGGTGATTTTTACACTGCTTGAAAAGTGTAAAAATGGTTGGAAAGGATTCCCATCAAAAGCTCTGACCAAACAGCTGTCAAAGAGTCCTGGGGGCCATGGAAAAACTCAGGTTTCTGGTGGAAGCACCACAGGCAGAGGTGCTGTGCCCACCGTGTGACAATGAGGGGACAATGGGGGTCCTGCTTCCCTCTGTGGAGCTCAGCAGGGCCCCAGCCTCGCACACCAATTCTGAAATCTGGGGCTGGGGCAGGGCCAGCACTGCGAGCAGGCGTCCTCCAGGCATAAGGAGGATCAGGAGCGTGGCCCAGATCAGGGAAAAGCCAGAGGGATGGTTCAGGGGGAAGCCGGGATCTCGGGAGGCTCTGCCCTTGCGGTGGAAGCTGCTTAACCAGCTGTTTTGCACATCTGTAAGGCTCCACCGAGCGGAGAAGAAAGGCTGGAGTTTGTCCTCAATTACCCTGAGTGATCCGGGGTTGGCACTGGAGGCGCTCCCGTGTTTTTAAACATTTCAGTGGCTGCAGGAGGTGTCCCCTGCCAGCAGGAGCATCCAAGGAGGGGGGGAACCAGGTTTGGGTCGGAGCTGGCTGCGTGTCTTTGTTGCGGGGGGTGCCCAGCAAAGCCGGGGAGCCGGGAGGGGGAGGAAGAGGAGGAGGAGGAGGAGGAGGAAGAAGAGGAGGAGGAGGAGGAGGAGGGTGATGGCTGGGCTGTGCCGGGAGCCCAGCTCCCATCTGGCTCCCTTATCACGCCCGGCACAGCCTCGCGTGTCACATTGGGATGTAAATCGCATTAATTGAATTCACTTTGGCTGCGCTTTTGGGAGCAGACAATGACTGAGTCAAAATCTCATTTACATACTGATAAGACACAGTTGAAAAACGATGCCTTCTAATGAATAAAATGTGTGTAACTGGTCCAGCTTGATATTAGCATTAAAGTGTTAATCACTTTGGCATACAAG
This sequence comes from Peucedramus taeniatus, assembly GCA_013400575.1. NCBI lineage: Eukaryota > Metazoa > Chordata > Aves > Passeriformes > Fringillidae > Peucedramus > Peucedramus taeniatus. Next base: position 169,797 of record WBNO01016004.1, on the reverse strand, counting down.
TTTATAGTGCTGAGTAAATTTGTCTTCAAAGGGTCCTGAAACAGAAATCTATGTTTCTGGACTGCCATAGCAACATATAGACGTCTTCATTGTATTTCTTGGTCAGAAAGCAGATGCCAGCTTCTAATTAAAGCCTAATTTGCAATTTGTGTCCTATTCAGTGTTTTCATGGGAACTTTGATGGCTGATACAGTGGTAAGCAATAACCAGCAGCACGGCTTGAAAGCAGAGATGGAAATTCATCCTCCCCCGGGGCTGAGCCAGCACGGGAGGGCCAGGAGCAGGTTGGTGTGTCCCTGGTCCAGGAGGCTGCTTGCAGAGAGGGAAGATGGAACTCATTTCCAGGAGCCAGCCTCGCAGGGGCTGGTGGCCACTCTCCTCCAGGCAGCTCTGGCCCTCCTTCTTTGAAGACAGATGGAAAAGGCTCCTTCCAAACTCCCAATTAGAGGCTCCAGATTAATGATGCTCACGAAGGTCTCTCGTTGCACATGTTCTCCAGCCCGCCCGCTGACCTGGAGCAGCTCGTGCTTCCCATTCTTCCCCCTGCCACCTCTCCATCTCCTCCTTTTGCTTCCAATGACAGGTTTAGGGGCTCCTGACAGCATTAATATCAAGGGTAATTAGCAGCAGCAGGTCTGTGGGTGCCTGGAGCCGTGGGGCAAAGGTGTCCTGTGGGGCTGGCTGCCCTGGCAGCAGTGGTTTGAGGTGCCAGCCCCAGTCTGTGGGAGGTGCTGCTCCTGATAAATTCTGAGTTTGCTTCTGCTGGCCCGGGGTTTGGAAAGGGCCCTGAGGGGAATGGGGCTCAGATCCCAGTGAAATCCAATCCTCCTTTGGATTCCTTTCCCTATTGCAGCCTTGGGCAGTGGCCGAGGAGCTGAGCCTCCCAAAAACCTCCAGAGCCAGGGCATGAGCTGTCCTGGAGCTGTTGAGTGCCTGCAGACCCTGGCTGTGCTGGGCTCTTCACTGCCCAGACCACAGCACCTCTGCAAGGGGGGTGACAGTCCCTTGGTGTGTTTTGGCCACTCCTCAGCTCCTGGCAGGATTTGTTGCTGATAATACTTGGTGTGGGGTATTCAGGGGTCAGTGGTCACAGCAGGGGTGGCTGAAGGACCACAGGGGTCTCTACCTTGGCAAGGGGACAGCTGATGTGGCTTGGTGTGACAGATGCCAATGTGCTGGGTGTCCCCCCACCATCCTGGGACAGCTGGGGACAAGCCAACAGGGAAAAAGTGGCACTTGTGTCCTTCAGGAGCAATCCACACACTGTGGGATCAGGAATCACAGCAGTGCTGGAGGGGAGTATGTCTGGGAATCTGTGATCCCCTGCTCTGTGAAATGGGATTTTCCTGGTTCCTGTTGACTAAATGAGCCCTGGGAACCCCTGGAGACAGAGATGCCATGCTGGGCCCATGCTCCAAAGCTGCACCAGCCTCCAGTAGGGAAGTCTGTCCATGCCTCTCTGCTGGCTGCTCCTTCCCACCTCGGCTCCGATTTTCAGCTGCAATAAATCAGCACGGTTCCACCAAAGCCAATTTGATGTCAGTCAGTGCTCTGACTCCTGGTACCCAACCTTCCCACTGAATTTATTCCCTCCATAGGGTCCATGTGCTGGTTTAAGTCCTATAATCCATCATGGAATGCTCCTGTTTTTATAGCAAAAAAAAAAAAAAAAAAAAAGAGTCAGTGGTTTAGCCCAGGCTTCAGTGTGTGCTGCTCCTGGAGGGGCTGATCCAAGTGCATCACACATGTGGGTAAACAGGACAGCAAATATTGCATCCTTCTGCCCTCAGCCCTTTAATTCCCCCCTGCAGGGCTCAGGTACCTCTTGGGTTGTTCAGCCTGAAGAACAGAAGGCTTCAGAGAGAGCTCAGAGCCCCCTCCAGTGCCTAAAGGGGTCCAGGAGAGCTGGAGAGGGACTGGGGACAAGGGATGGAGGGACAGGACAAGGGGAATGGCTTCCACTGCCAGAGGGCAGGGATGGATGGGAGATTGGGAAGGAATTCCTGGCTGGGAGGGTGGTGAGGCCCTGGCAGAGGGTGCCCAGAGAAGCTGTGGCTGCCCCTGGATCCCTGAAGTGTCCAAGGCCAGGTTGGACAGGGCTTGGAGCAGCCTGGGATGGTGGAAGGTGTGGAATGGTGGAAGGAGGTGGAATGAAATGGGCTTTGAGGCCCCTTCCAATCATTTTACAATTCTCTGATTCTATCAAGTGAAAATTTAAACTTTTGAAGACGTGGGTGACGATGACGTCGACGGCGCTGAAGAACTCGATGACGATGATGTCGACATTGCACTGGACAAAGTCTAAGACTTGATGACGTCAGTGATGTCGAAGTACTCGGCGTCGATGATGATGATGTCATTGCAGAACTCGACATCAATGACGACAAGGAACTCGCAGAATTCGAAGTCGACGACGACACTTCAAAGAACTTGATGATGATGATGCCAACGATGTCAAAGAACTCGACGACGACAACGTTGGAGAACTCGATGACGTCAAAGAACTTGATGTCAACAACGATGTCGAAGAACTTGATGGCAACATCAAAGAAGTTGACGGCAACGACGATGTCAGAGAAGTCAGCAGTGAAGAACTCGATGCTGACGATGATGTAAAGAACTCGACCACGACAACGACGACATCAACGTTGTTGAAGAACTCGATGACACTGAAGAACAGGGCAGACCATGACCGCTGCATGTCGTGCCATTTGTCCATCGTCCATTCTGTGTCTTTTGGGCGTCTGGTGTCACATGTCTTTTGCCTTAGCCCTTGGAGGGGCTTATGAGAAACCCAGGTTTCCATCTTTGCATCTCTGATCTCTGTATTCTCAGCCCAGTGCTGATTCTGTCAAACCTTTGACTTGGGAGCTTAGACAGCCATTGCAATCGCATGTCTCTTTAGAAGCATCCAGTCACATGTCTTTTAAGGTCTTGTTCTGAGCTGTTCTTGACAGCTGTGCACGGTAATGATCCATTATAACAGATTAGGACTTGTACGAATGCAAAGCTAGGTCGAGCAATCTGACCCTGGGGTTCTCAGCACCCATCTTTGCAGTCCTTGGCATAATTCATTCTGTTAGCAGCTTGCTCCTCCAGTGTTCTCTGAGCCTCATCAGCTCACTGTCAGTTTCGCCTCTGTCATCTCTTTCTGCATTCTCTTGGTCTTGAGGGGGTTCTTCTCGTTGAGAGTTTTCTCTCCCTGTTGCGTCCCCTCGTTTGTCATGTCCTGTGTCATGGGTGGTGTCTGGGTATTTGGCCTGGAGCTGCTCTGCCCTGCTGCCCAGCCTGCTGTAGGTATAATAGGAGAAGTCCTGGGAACTTGAAATTTGTCATGTAGGGTGTAGTTGGACTCTAGGTGGGGTTTGTAGATTGACACAAGATGTCTGGAGCTGTTAAGTTATACTGCAGAGCTTTGACTTTTGTCCTAACATTCTTTCAGATGGAGACGGATTAAATCCATGGCAGAGCATCCCATCCTGGGTGAGGGGGCTCCCCTGAGCAGGTCAGTCACCATTTGTGTTTGCAGGGGAAGCTTAAATGGTGCCTGTGTTACAGCATTGTTCTTTGTCTTTATTTTTAGGAAGTAAAGCCGGATATCAGCAGGCAAGGTAAGTGGACAAAGTGAGCAGTGACCAGCTGACAGAACCAGTTGTTATTGCACAGGTCTCAATTTCCAGTGCAACTCTAAGGTGCACTATTTTATCAGCTGTCAGTCTCCTTCCTGAGGGATTTGGGTCCCCCAGGGCAGGCTCCAACCACTGAATCCTTGGAGAGTGAACATCTCCTGAGAGGCACCTTCTCCCGTGGCCTCCCAGCTCCACTGCTCCTGCACAGGCTCCTGGGCAGTGCAGTGTGGATCAGTGTTGGAACCCTGCTTGCTGAGAATTTCAGACTTTCTGTGCTGACAGGCACTGATCCCCAAGAGAACACTGCATTGACCTGAGGCCGTGGAGAAGCTTCCAAAATGGAATGATAGAACTGGGATTGTGGGTGTGGAGTTTGAATAGAAGTGTGTGATATCACAGGGTGGAAAATGTAGTTTAAGGTTTTGGAATATAGTAATATATATAAAGCAAGATGGAGGTTTTAGGGTAGAGGCTGGTCCTCCTTCTTCACCTTCTTCTCCATGGGTTTGGATGGTTTTATGTAATTGGGTAAAAAGTTCCCATTGCAGGACATGGGTGGCTGGTTATTGGGTTAAAAGTAAAAATAATTTAGGTGTCATTTCTTAATTGGACAGTTTATCCTTAAAAGGCCTTGTAGAGAGAGAGCTGGTGCTCCATTTTTAGTTTGTTAGAGTGAAGTGCTGAGAACTCAGGGTTTGTGAGACTGTAACATAGATAAGAACTAATAAACATCTGAGTCCCAACAAGAAATACCATCTCAAGCATTTAATCCCAACCTTGGCAGAAAAGAAGCAAAGAATTCATTATCATGAATTCATCATGCTCCACCCCTCACTGTTATTTCCTCCACCATGTGGGCCTATTCTGATATTTTTGATGGGAATCCTTTCCAACCTTTTTTTCACTTTTCAAGCAGTGTAAAAATCACCCTGGGCCGATGCACGAGTGCAAGCAGCCATAGCAACACCACATATCCTGAAGCCAGGGTGAAAACCCCAATAAATTGGTGTGGCACAGTCAGATGTTTGACTAAACCAACAAAACAATTCCAGGATGTCCAAAATAAATGGAAAAAGAAAAAAAGAAAAGAGTAACCCACCTAAAACTTCGCTCACATAACAGGAAAAGCACAGCCTGGGGCTCTGTCCACCTATTTCTACCAGTGAGTGGAAAATACCCTGCTCCAGGAATCCACCTCTTTCCTGCTTGCTGGGGGATGTGAGTTTTCCCTGCAGGGAATATCCTGTTTACCTAAAGCCCTGTTTCCCACCATTCCAACAGGAGTGACATCCCCCAGGGAGCTGAAATCATCCTCTTCATAAGGAATTTATTAATATAAGGCTTTTTTGTTGCAGGGTGCTGGCAGGATAAGAGGTCCTCTGGGTCTGGAGCAGGGGCTTGGTGAGTGGGGTGGTGGAATCCAGGGCTGTGATGGCTTTTCTGAACCCAAAACCTCCTCTCCACCCCCCTCAGTCCCTTCTCCAGGATGCACCTTTTTCTGCCATGTAATTCTTTGGGGCTCTGCTTAAACCTGCATGGGAACATGTGTTGGAATTGCTGTGAAACATCTGGCCCTAAGCCTCCTTGGCTTTGTGTGGCATTATGTGCCTAAGTCACTGAGGCCATTAAAAATCTTTCCCCAAGGGCTTTGTGCTGCTTCCCATCCCTGGGGCCAGCCTGGGAAGGGTGTGAGTGAGGGACATCAGCTCACAGCCCACAGCCAGGAGCTATTTGGTTCCTGGGGTTTCTGCCAGCTGGAATTATGGCTTATTCCAGCCCAAACACCCCTAACCACATGATAAACATTATCAGGGTTATTAAAATGTTTTACCAGAGCCAGAAATGTTTGAAAAACCTGTTGCAACACTAAGCTCAGCGTTTTAATGCGGCCTGAGGAACAGGCTCTCTCTGTTCTTTGCACAAACTGGGGGATTTTTGTTATTCCTAAAAGCAATCTGCCATGGTGGGGGACGTGCTGGTGCTCAGTGGAGCTGGGCCAGCCCTGCCAGAGGGTCTGTGATGGCAGCAGACCCCATCTGGGTCTTTCCCCAGCTTCTTGCTGTTGGATATTTTGGATTGAGGGCATTTGCAGAGCTGAACATTCCCAGGAAGGAAAGGGGAGCTCTGATTTTTCAGGGGTGGAGGGGTAGGGCTGTTTGTGAAGGGAGAATGTGGCACCTTGGCATGAAAGGATAGCATCCAGCCTTTCCCATGGAGCCAGGATCTGATCCAGCCAGGAATTGTGGCTTCAGCTCTTCCTCCTGGCAGCTCACAGTGCTGGAACATCCAGGCTGGGAGCTCGTGGTGTCACAGAGCAGTTCCCTTCCCAAGTGCCTAAACCAGGGTCTGACAAGGGATCTCAGAATGGTTTGGTGTTGAGTTTTATCTTCTTTTTGCCAGGGTTGGGATTAAATGAATTGAATTTTTGTTTTTGTCTAGCAAGGGAAGGCTTAGCTTATGTGTGCAAGCTGGCCCTAAAATCCAGGTGAGTTTGCTCCAGAGTTTATCCTCAGATCTATGTCTGCTTTAACTAACTTTAGGTTTTAGTAACTGGGTTCAGACTATGCTTATTCTAAAATTTAGGCAAACATCTCTGGGTTTGTCTTATTTCCAGTTCTAATGTTGGTTTTATTTGGATAACAATTAAAGGTCTGACCCAATGCCCACTGAAATCCGATGGAGATTTAAATTCTCTCAGTGCCAGCCTGGCCTGTGGATGCAGAGTTTTCCAGCAGATCCAAGCTCAGCTCTGTTCTCCTTTACCCCTCTGTAAAGCCAGAATTGAGCCAAGGGAAGCACAGAGCTGTGGGCACAGAGCCTTCCCCAGGGGCAGGATTTGGCAAGCTGCAAATAAGCAGCACTTCCCAACCCCTCCTGGGGGAGTGAGGGATGATCCAGCCACACTCAGCAGACTCCAGCTGCAGCCACAATGACTTTACACACCTTTCAGACACTCATGCCATCAGCTTGGTGTCTTATTCAGCACTGAGAAACAAAATTCCAGCTTTCCAAGCCATGAGGGAGGCTTAAACTGAAGGGCTACTTGAGTCCACTGTAGAAAGACACTTTAATGGCACATTTTCCTTGTTATAAAACCAGTCTAAAATAATGAGGCTCGTGAAAGGATACGACCTGAGCTATAAAATGCACTTATTGTAGTTGTATGGTAAATCAGAGAGAGACATTTTTGCCTCCTCCTAAGGAAGTGGGTGCAGTCAGACAAGAAATGGAGGAAAGGCAGATTGATTTCTGGTGCAAGGCTCTCTCCCAGCTGGGGGTAAAGGATTAGCACAGGTCAAATTGCTCACAAACCTCTGTCAAGGAATATATATGTCTAACCTAAATGTCAGGCTGGAGTAAAGAGACTCTGTGGCCCTGCTACATCCCAGTGTGGGTGATTCCATCAGTTATATCCCTCTTTGCTCCTTTGTCTGGATGCTGAATTTTTGTCCCTTTTTTCCCCCCCAGACCAGTGATTTGTCTCCAGCAGGATGCTCTGCTGTCACATTAGTGACAGGATGAGGGGGAATTGTTTTAAACTAAAAGAGGAGAAATTTAGGTTGGTATTTAGGAAGAAATTTTTCCCTGTGAGGGTGGTGAGGCCCTGGTACAGGTTTCCCAGAGAAGCTGTGGCTGCCCCTGGGGGGTCCCTGGAAGTGTCCAAGGTCAGGCTGGATGGATCTTGGAGCAACCTGGGATAGTGGAAAGTGTCTACAGCCTTCCCTCTGAGTGATGAACTGCACCAGGAGAAAGGAGGAGCAAAAGAAGATTTTTTTTTTTCTGCTAAAAATATAGCCTCATTCTTCAAATGCTTGGGAATCTTCTTTATCCCACTCAGGTGATTTATTCTGCTGCAAAAGGCCTGGCTGGAGGGGATTGCAGCAAGCTGCAACAGGGAGCAGAGCAAGGAATGCCAGTGAGGAGCTGTGGGATGTTGCAGCACCTGTAGAGTGAAGGCTTAGAGGAGTGAGAAGGTAAAGTGGTTTGCTTGCAAAACTTTTGGGCATGGGCAGATCAGGTTTTTCTCAAATCCCAACTCCCAGAGCACTGAAATGACCTCACACCTTGCAAGGGATGGGGCTGAGCCCTCCTGTCCACTCAGGGCTTATGTCAGGGCCAGTTAAGGGGCAGGAGCTGCCTCTCCTCCCTCCAACTCCTCGTGGCACTAAGATGTCTCAGCTCTTAGCTGCCAAGTAATTTTCTTTTGGGTAATGCAATAGTGCATGGAAGAGCCTATTATTTGCCAGTAGCAAGAGTCTCAGCAAGCACTAATTGGACAAATGAGGCTCCAGGGATTTACAAACTAAGCAGATGAATATGCAGCTGGGGGAAAAAAGCAAATAAGGCTCTGAGGCTCCCTGAAGGGCACTTGGGATGTGCTTTGCTCCTGGGAGCAGAGGCACAAAGTGCAGTGTGTGCTGTGAGGGGCCATCCTGTCCAGAGAGGTCCTTCCTGCCCCATAAACCATCCCAGAGCTGTTTTCCTGGGAGCATCTCTGATGAGCAGATTTGTTTTTCCCCAGGGATGCACTGTCTGCACATCTTGGCAGGTATTTGGAAATATTTCCCAGGCTCTTGGCATCCTTCCCAGCCCATGTTGCCCATAGGGACAGGCTGCCATCAGTTCTCTGTGTTGGGACTGTGCTGGGGTGAAGACTTTATAGCTCTTCACCTGTTCCCAGCCTAAAATCTTCCCTCCTAAAAAAAAAAAAAAAAAAAAGGAGGGAAAGAGAAGGAAAACAAAATTCTTTATGGGGGAATTAAAAAAAAAAATAGTCCTCAAATATTCCCTTTGAAAGAATACCCTGAGCTGTGCCACACTCCAGGATATCTTTTGGAAGCTCTTTCTTCTTCTGTCCCCTCATCCTTTGGGGTCACAGCTTCCCCTTGGGCGCTGCGTCCCCACTTTGGTGTGTGCAGGAGAACAGCTCAGACTGTGATCTCCAATACACACCAAAAGTCAGTGAAATGGCTTGAAAACATTGCTTTTTGACTGCTCCCAGACATAATTCATGACCAGGTCACTTTTCCTTCTGTTACTGCTGCCCTTTCAGCAGCCCCTCCATAGGGAGGAGCGTTGGTGACTCCACCATCAAACCATGGCACATCCTCAAACCACAAAGTTCCTGGGTGTGAGATCTGCTGTTCTCCACATCTGGGTCTTGCTCCACGAGCTAGGTACCAAGCTGCTGCCATAAAATGAGTAATAAAGTGTTGTGTTCAATCAATGTCTGGGGCTGAAGGCTCCTGGTCCTGGAGAAACACCGGGAATGTCCCCGAGAGGTCGGCCAAGAGATGACTGATGGTGTGGAGTAAGTTATTGCAAGCCCTTCTCCCAGGAAAAAAGTGGTGCTGGCTGGGGTTTGGATGATAGATCACTGCCTTTTTCAGTAGTGCATTAGCACTTGATCTCAGAGGTCGAGCAAAAAACAACCTTCTCCCTCTAATTGACATGCAAAGCTGCTGCTGTGTATTAACTGGGATTGGGGCTGAACTCTGAGCCCTGGTGCTGAGATCAGAAAAATGGAGAGTGGGAAATCTGCAATAAATTGCTTGGATATATTTATAGGCTCTCAAACATGACATGTTTATTTAAAAAAAAAAAAAAAAAAAAAAATTGCAGTCCATAGGATGGCTGGGCTTTCTGCCAGTGGCCAGGGTCAAAAAGTCCCCAGCCCAATGTGGTGGGAGCAGGAAATGTGTCATGGCTTTAAACACCTGGAGAGCTTTCCAGGGTGGAATCATGGATGTCCTCTGTGTTTTCATGGCTTTAGAAATGAGTGGCTTGGTGAGAGCCCTCAGTGAGGAGAGGAAATGCTGAGGCTGGAGTTACTCTGGGTGGTGGAGGGGGGACCCCAACAATCCCCACCCTGGGTGGTTGGAGAGCAGAATTAGCCAGGTGAGGCTGCTTTAAAAGCCTGAGGAAAACAGCAATGAAGGGGATGATTTTCCACCATGTGACACCTTTTTTTTTTTTGCATCCAATTAATGCTTTCATGCTTCCTCTGCAGTCCTGATGGCCAGAATGTGTTAGAAAAGATCTTCTGCATAACCCTACAAAAAACCATGAGAGCTGCTGTGGGACTGGGGGCTACAGACATTCAGTTTTGGGGACCATCATGAATTTTGTGGTATCCAAACATGGGAGTCCTGCTATCAGTGACATTTCCTGCACTGGGGTTTTCACTTGAAACAGGACCTGTCAGCAAACCCAAAGTGCAAAACTTCTTGCTAAAGGTGAAGTGGCAACACAGGGTGTAAAAAAAAATGTTAACACATCTTTCCTTTACTCTGCCTTCAGAATTACCAAGTCTTGTAAAGGAAAAAACTTCCAGACCCTCTCTGTGCTGTCTGGCTTCATTTTTACATGCCTGAAGGAGCTCCCCATTGCATCCTCCAGAAATAATGAGAGAAGTTGAAATGAGAAAAACATAATGAAAAGGGCTGCTGTAAACAGAGCTGCATCTTCCTACAGGTCTCTCTAGTTAGAGGCTCTCATTAACCATCGTGTATCCAAGGGCTTATGAATTCCAATTATTATTTTCTCTGTGTGCTGTTCTTGCAAGGATTAATGATTAATTGAGTGGTCCTGGGCTTTGTTAATGCTCCTGGGTCTGGCAGGACTTAGCAAGGTGCCCGTGGCCAGGCTGAGTGTGGGCAGGGGGCAGTCCACACACAGAGCTCTTGTGATGAGAGGGGAGAGGACCTTCCCCTCTGGGCTGGGGTTTGAACCAGGAATCTGGGAGATTTTCCCCTTTTAGGAATATTCTGGAGCTGATCTGGAGGGGTGGATGTCCTGGGTCCCCCTTTAGCCTGCAGAGAAGCCCTTTCCATCCAGAGCTATCCATGCATATCCCAGACCTGAAGTGTGGCTCTTTGCTTGACCTATTTTTTAATTGATGACCTATTTTGCTTTTTTTCTCACCTGGGTGCCACTCTGATCACCGTGGGTGTGAGAAACAGGGTGAGCACAGCTGGGCCTGGCCCACACTGCAAACACCACCATCCTTCCCAGTGCTTCCCTCTCCCCTTCCCCTTTTCCAGTTCAAGCCCAAAGCCTGACTGTGGTGTGTGCTACCACACAGCTCTGCTGCAGCCTGCTCCTGGTGGTAAACAAGGCTGCTGGAGCAGCTTTTCCCAACAGGCTGGATGAAAGCAGCCTGGATGCTTTTCCCTGCCTGGATGCAATCTGTGCAGCATGTGGAGTGCAGCTCAGGTGTCTCCAGCTCTGCTACAGCAGGCACATCACCAGCCTGATTAACAGTAATGATAATGAGCAAAATAGCAACAACAACAACAGCAACAATACCTATTAAAATTATTATAACAACAACAACAATACCTATTTGGGAATACCTATTAAAATTATTATAACAACAACGACAATACCTATTTGGGAATACCTATTAAAATTATTATAACAACAACAATAATACCTATTAAAATTATTACAACAATAGTAACTACTACTACTACTACTATTACTACTACTACTACTACTACTACAACATATATATAAAAATATATA
>WBNO01016004.1:91132-158589 GCA_013400575.1 Peucedramus taeniatus | reverse complement strand
AATATATAAAAATAGAATATATAAATAATCTAATATTAAATATATAAATACATTTTATAAAATATATATTATAATATTTAAAATATAAATTTATTTGTTATAATAAAATTAATAAATTATTTTTATTAGACCACCTTTCCTGAGCTCAGGATGAGCTGCAGCCAGTTCAGGCCTGAGCCCAGAGCAGAGCCAGGCTGCTGCAGCAGTGAGCAGATGCCAGGGCTGGCAGGGGATGCACCAGGCTGCTCCTCCAGTTCTGAATCCTGGGATGATTCCATGTCCTGCTGCCTGTGATTGATCCAGGGCAGCCAAGCAGCACGGGGTGGACACTCCACAGTGTCCCACCCCATTCTCAAGGGATGCCTGGTCTTGGAAGAAGCCCCAAAGTTGACTTTTTAGGGTGACTGTGGCTCCCAGCAGGTTCTGCTGCCCTCTGGAGCTCCCAGTTCCTCCTGGGTGAGGGTCAGGGGGTGCAGCTGGGCTGGATGTGCTGTTCCAGGACCTGGTTGCATTGATTTTCACTCATGGTGGGCAATTCAGATGATGAATTGGCTCACGTTGAAAGGAGCCCACGCTCGACCCCAATAAGTCAGGATTTTATCCAGTATCCATTTGCCAGCTTGCTCTGACCAGCTGAACCTGAATCCAGACATTTGTATAAATTTGTGCCAATTTAGGCTGTTGTGTAAGTGAGCAGTGGGCAGGCAACTCTCTCCCCATTCCCACTGCAGCCTTGCTCTCATCCACATCTCTTTATTCAAGGTGATGCCACAGCAAAATAATTTCTGTAGGTGTTCCTCAATCTCTGCCAACATCTGCTGCTTCCACCCCCAAACTGGGAAAATTTTTGATCTGAACTTCCAGGCTGAGGTGAATTTGTTCACTGAGTTCCTGTGGTTGTCTGACTTGCTCAAGGAACAAGGATTTCACCATTTTCCCTGTGTGAATCCTGCTGGGACATGACAGAGCATTTTAGAAGATGCTGTTTAATTAAAACACTAACAACAGGAATTTCTGGAAAAACATCAGAGGTTCTCATAAATTATCCCTGTCTCCTGTGATTCACACTCCCAGTCTTCTACCTTTTCTTTACTCCATATTATTTTGGACTGTGTTTCAGGGGAATATTTATGGGTGAAGCATGTTCCTGGCTATGACTGGCTTACTTACAAATTACCCTTTAATCAACAGATTTGATATTAATTAATAATTCATAGTCTGCTCTTAGGATAAAATTGCATAATAATGTCTTTGATGCAGCCCAAAGTGTCCATTGTAGATGGCATAAAATGTTAATTAGCAGCAAAATGCAGTTAGGAGAAAACACTTTTAATTATGTAATAGGCCTCATTACAATGGGTAATCAACAGTGCTTCCAAATTAGCCCACTGACAGCATTTATCTATACATAGCAAATAAACTTTTGTTTGCAGAAAATGCATTTGAATAGTCAGCCTAGGAATTTCTCCCAGGCAGTTTTTTAAGTCACTGCAGTCCCCAGAAGCATTTTAACAAGGGCCACACTTCTCTGGGCCCTACGTAAAGCTTAGAGAATAATGGGGGAAATTGTTCACAAATATTTGCTCAGATATGCAAGCAAATTTCAGTTTGACCTTTTGCAGGACCCTCATCTGAATATTGCAGCGTTTTGCTGACGGCGGCGCCCAGGGAAAAATGTAAAACATCAGAGCATGAATATCCCCTGAATTTCACATTGTGCCTGAGGTCCTGTGGCCCTCACTGGCTGCTTTATTGGTGAGAGGCACAAATCACCCAGTCCAACAATGCAAACTGTGGTCAGTAGGGCCAGGATGGCCCAAGGGTGTGCACAAAGATCTGCTTGGAAGCCACTCATAAATCCAACTTTTCCTTGGGAGGGAGGCAGGAGGGAGCTCTGCAAGCAGATGCCTCATGGTGATCTCTGTCCCAGCTGATTTGTCTAAGCCAGACTGAAATTAAGGGTTTGGCTGGAATTGACCCAAAGTCAATGACACAGGGGGGTTTTTTGCACCCTGAAGTATTTTGCTGTTTCTGCCTGGATTTTTAAAGTTATCCAGGCTACTTCAATCCTGATTTCTCTTCCAACTCAGCCAAACCTTTACAAGGTTCCATGCAGAGATGTGGTCCAGCTCAGGCATTTTGGGGTACAGATAATAATATATGTATTGTCTCACCCTTCATATAAGACTAAAAATAGAATAAAAGCTTTTTAAATGTCTCTTAGTTACCGCATCCCTAAATCAAAAAAGAACTCAATCCAACAAATTATTCATTTGTTTAATTTCCCACACTCTGTCCAGCCCAAGAAACCTTCCTGTCTCACTCCAAGTCATTAGTGGTGCTAATAACACCCTGCTAAAGGCTGCTGGTCTTCCTCAAAGGGACAGCATGAATCCTTGGGATATCAAGACCTTTACGTGTTCTCTGCTTTTAATTGTCCTTTTAATATTGTACAACCCTGATAACCCAAGTTTATCCATATTGTGGAACAGATGGACACTCTGTTATTAGATTTGCTCTTGCAGACACCTCGCTAGATTGTCTGAATGTAATTTGGAGTCTCTAAAATCTGCAGGCACAGATCTCTGCCTCCTTCACTGTCTGGTCATTTCTATTCATTTCATCTCTGGAATCTAATGTAATAAAATTATAAAAGGCTCTAACTCTTCAGCATTTAATCAGCTTAGTATGAGAGAATTACATCAGCAGCCCTTAGGTGTACTTTACCCAGCAAAGGAAATCTCACATTAGGAGGCAATCACATTATTCTCACTGCTGAGGATTGCAGGAATTCCCCAAGAGTTGCCAGGAGTACAGCAGACTCGAGATGGGCTGTGTCTTTATTTACAGGAGGTAAAAGGGAGGAGGGTTTTGCCAGAGCTGGGCCCTGCACCCAGAGCCTCCTGGATCCTTCACTAAGATCCAGAGTTCTGCATCAGAAAGGATTTAGGGATTCTGGTAGATCCATCCCCATCTCTGTTTAAGACAGTTTCCATGCTCACAAGAGCAGCTTTGATCAAACTTGTGTTCTGCAGAGGAGTTGGCAGGGAATTTGGTCCCTATTGATTTAGAGAGCTTTTTTCCTTGCTGAAAGGATGTTGGTGTCTCCTCTCTCCTCTGTTTCTTGACCTCAGTTTCCAGAAAAGCTGCTCCTGGATTATATCCCACCCTCACACCTGGGTTTCTCACCCTGACAGGATCAAGGAATTCACAGAAATTCCCTTCCCAGAAAGGTCCTGCTGCCCTGACAGGTCCATGTGTCCCTCCTTCCCAGAGCCCAGATTAATTCAGTGTATTGGCTGCAGGACACTGGTGGGGTGATTCTTTGCTTCCATCAGGACTGGAGAAGTCACAAGTTTTATTTCCTTGGCTCTTTTTGTAGAATTCTTGAATGATTTGTGTTGGAAGGAACCTCCAAGATCATCCAGTTCCACCTCCTGCCATGGGCAGAGACACCTTCCACTATCCCAGGCAGTTCCAAGCCCTGCCCAACCTGGCCTTGGACACTTCCAGGGATTCAGGGGAAGCCACAGCTTTTCTCCAGGGCCTCACCATCTCATAGCCAGGGATTCCTTCCCAGTATCTCATCTAACCCTGCCCTCAGGCAGTGGAAGCCATTTCCTGTGTCCTGTCCCTCCATCCCTTGTCTCCAGTCCCTCTCCAGCTATCCTGGAGCCCCTTTAGACATTGGAAGGGGCTCTAAGGCCTCCCTGGAGCCATCTCCAGGTGAATACTCCCAGCTGTCCCAGCCTGGCTCCAGAACAGAGGAAATTCAGCTCTCAGAACATCTCTGTGGCCTCTTCTGAAGTTGCTCCAGCAGCTCCATGTCCTTCTGATGTTGGAGGCCTCAGAGCTGGCTGCAGCACTGCAGGTGGGATCTCACCAGAGCAGAGTATCCATTTTATTTATTTCAACCTGATAATTTCCAGCCACTGGTGTGATAAGGTGAATAAAGAGAAGGTGTGAGGGAAGAGATGCTCCAAAGGATGATGTGTCCCACTCACCTGCCCGGGGTTGCACAGAAACTCTGTGGGGTGAAGCAGGAGACTAAACCCACATCTTCTCTGGGTTATGTCACTGCAAAGCCACCGTGTCCCACATCTGCTCCCCAGCCCTGCCCATGGGTGGCTGAAGTTGGGCCAAAACAGGATTTCCAAGGTTATTTTTGGTGCATCTCAATGGAGGCTTGGCTGAGAGGCACAGAGGAAGGAGGAGGCAGACAGGGAGAGAAAGGAGCTGTTTAATGTAGCACAGGGATTGCATTTCTGGGTATGCTGAGGCCAGGGCTGTCCTTCTCTCCTCCCTCATGGATCCATGCTCTCCTGACCCCATGAGATGGCACTTCTGCCTCTCTGGGCACCAGTGTTATTTTAAAGGGAAACAGCTTGCTTGTTTTCCAGCCCAAGCTGGCTCAGCCAAGCTCAGCCCCTCTAACCACAGTCTGGGCATTTATTTTTGTCCTCCAGACTTTCCAAGCCATTTCTTGGGGTTGTTTGTCTGGTTCTTGCTGGGAGTGATGGAACATGATAAAAATAGAGAGGAGTTCCAGACCTGGGTTCTTTCTCCTGAAAAATTTCACAGCAAAGTTTAACACAAAGCTCAGGAAACCCAGGCAGGGCCTCAGTGCCAGAGCAGGACATTTGACATGTCTTGGAGCCATCCATGGTGATTGAATGCAGCTCATTAGGGTGGCTTCCATTCTGCCCCTGGGCCTGTTTTCAAAATGTGGATTTGCTAAAATATTCAAGGAGCTGTGTCTCCAGCTTCAGTGAAGGCATTGGGGCTAAAATTGGTCGAAAATAAAGAGTGGAGCCACCTCCATCACCACGTCGACTTCAGAATTTGTGACTTTAATTAAAATATCAATCGTGCTGAGACTTGCACCTCAGCTGGAGGGTGGGCAGCCCTGGATCCTGTCCCCACAACACCTTTGGTGCTGTCAGTGTTCAGGGAAAGCCGTGGAGCCCAGGTTTTGTTCTGCCTGGATCCAGGTGTCCGGCACCTGCCGCGTCCCTGCCGCGTTATCCCGTCCCCTGGGAGCACCAGCAGCAGCTGCTGCTGTTGTTGTGTCTCTGCTAATTTGGGGACGTGTTGTTGTGCCTTGCCAAGTGCTCTCAGCATGCCACAGGGGGGTCTGTGATGGTTCCTGGAGGAGCTCATCCATCCGTGTCAGCGATGCTTCCCTGGGAAAGCACCGCTCAGGCACAGCTGACACTGCCCTGCTCCAGCAGCACCATGGACACTGATTTAGCTGCTTGCTGGTTTGCTCAGCTGGTCTGGAGCCTGACCATGGGGTGTTTCAAAGATTTAAGTGGTTTTCCTCAATCCCCAGGGGAGGACAGGGCAGGATTGAGGACAGGAGTTCAAGCATCCCCAGCTCCCTGGGGTTTCCAAATTGATGATGGCTCCGGCTTGGCTCTGCGCCACAGCTCCTTTTCAGCCCTGAGCTGAACTGTCTGTCATCATCTGTCTGTCTGGGCAGGGTGGTTTCTCCTTGGGGTGATGGGAACCATCACAGGGTGCTGCCAGGGTGGCTGAGCTCATCATGGGTGGGAAATCAGGAGCCTGGGATATCCTGACAGTGCAAACAGCAGCAGACTCCTCCTCTCCAGGAATTGCTCTGTTTAGGGCTACGTGGTGCCAATGTTTTCCATTTCCAGCAGGAGTTATCTGGGTGGGTTTTGAGCATTTCTAATATTCAGCTACAGCCTTGGGTATTTGTGGAGTTTTGCATGAGGAGTGACAACCCACACGGCACTGACCCAGCACTGCAGTGCTCACCACCACACCGGGTCCACAGCAGACACAGCCACAGGTTTTCTGAACACTTCCAGGGATGATGATTCCATCACTGCCCTGAACAGCCTGTTCCAATGCCAGACAAACATTTCAGGGAAGAAATTTTTACTAATATCCAATCTAAATGTCTCCTGGCATAACTTCAGGCATCACTTGTTACCTGGGAAAAGAGACTGACCCCCACCCATCTGTAATCTCCCTTCCTTCTTTCAGGGAGTTGTTGAAATAATCTCTGCTCCTCAGTTTTGCTTTCAGACAAATATTCTTTACACAGGGAATGATCTCATCCAAACTGGGTGCCTCAGTGGTAATGCTGCCAGCAGGGATGGTGAGCAGGTCAAGCCCAGGAATAAGAAAAGAACATTTCACCTGGAACCATGGGAACCCCTTCAGCACAATGCCTGGAAAAAAATGCACCCAGACACGTAGAGCTACTTAGCCATGGATGTGTGGGGGAAGATTTCTCTTCCTGTTTGGCAGGAAGGATACAACCAGTTGTGCTGCTGGGGAGCTGTGAAAGGAGCTCTTGGGAGGCAGATTTGGGGCAGGTCTTTGGGGTCTGACCTCTCTGGGACCTCGTCATTGCTTCAGGGCTGCTCGTAATGCTCCTCTTCTCCTGCAGCTTTTGCAGAGCCACAATTCAAACCAGCATTACCATGATCTGTTTCCTCCTGGAAGTTGCAGCACAGCCCCAGTGCCATTATTTTTGAATGTCCTTTAAGCAGAACTGTTCACACCTCTGGATTCAAATCACTGAGTGCCTCTCAGCATTCTCACCGCTTATCTAAACAGAACGTATCTAAAGGTTTATTTTGTGGTCGCAAAAATTTGCTGTTGGCACTCAAAAGAAAGCTCTCTGCTGGATCTTAGCCTAGAAACAAATGTGTTGGGTTGGCTTAGGCTGGAAGGAAAGGGACTTTAGGAGTTTATGAGAAATGGGTCTCCAAACTGGAATGCTTTAAGCTGATTTCCCAGACTTACCAGTTCAGACAAAACAAACGCAGCACTTTTCCTGGCAAACATCTCCTGTGGAGCTGGCAAGGCTGTGCAGCACCAGCCCAGGGCCTTCAAGAAGCCTCTGAGGGAGATGTTCGAGGCACTGACTGAAAGCTGAGCTTTGTTCAGCTCTGCAAAATGGGGGACACCAAACACAAGTGATCACCACCCTGAACCCACATCGTCTGCAGCACCCTGTGTGCAAGGGAGCCGTGGATTTTGGTTTAAAACCACTCCCAGAGGCTGGTGAATGGAGAGCAGAGATATTTTTGCACAAGGACTGAGTGGTCCCAGGGCTGGGGAGGCTGCAGGTTGTCCCAGGCTACTCTAGTCCCATCTTGTCTCCTTGCTGGCCATAGAAAGTCACCTTGGGATGGGCTACCAAGCCCCCAGCCTTCAACACAGAAAAGGGAGTTGGTGGCAGGAGAGCCTCATTTTGTTGAAAACACAACTCCTTCCCTCCATACATTTGGTTTATCTTTATTCCTGCCTGCCATCACTGCTGTGCAGCCAATCCCCTCTGTCCCAAGCCCACTGAGTGTGGGCTAATGAACATCACTGACTGTGGAGAAATATTCCCCTTCTGCTTAAAACTCCCTCAGCCTCTTCATTTTTGGGCTCAAATGTGATTGATGGCTTTCTTAACCTGGAGTTGTGTTGCCATGAAAAGTCAGAGCAACACTGATTTGACTGTTTTGTGGTAAGGAAACAAGAAAGGTAAGGAAAAGTTTGCAGAGTGGGTTGTACACTCTGCAGTGCCTCCAGGATGGGTGGAAGAAGTTCCAGGTGTGGTGAGGTGTTCTCCTTATCCTGGAAAGGTTCCTTTGAATGGGCTGCAAAAGATGAATTTCCAGTTACAGAGTGGGAACAATGGATCTGGGAGATCTGCACAGACTCTAATCTCTGGGAAAGCCAGAAGGGTGGAAAACACAGCACCAGGGTGAGGAGAGTGAACAAAATGGGTAACAAACATCCAGAAAGGGTGTTCTTAGGGCAACAGAAGACATTGGTTGAGGGATCTTCTCCCTTTCTTTGATAAAAGCTGGGTGCTTGGCATCTTGGCTGGCAGGATATTGTGAATTCCAGCCTGAAGCCCAGGGAATGCTCTTTGTGCAGCTGGGCAGCCTTTAGCCAGGCTGGAGATCAGGTTCTCCACTGGTTTTCCAGCCAGGATCTGGGTGAGACACAGCCATTGCTCAGATAAATATTGAACAAACCAAAGCTGCCCTGCTGGCAGCTCCCATTTCTCCTTACAGATTAATCCCTGCTTGGAAAGACTCTCTTATCAGCCTGGAGGTTGCTCCTCAGGCCAGTAAGGATTCCCAGAGTGTAGCTGGCCTGGGTTCTGCCTGGAGTCAATGGAAAATCCTCTGGCCTCCAATGGATGTGGATCAAGCCTGCCCCAATGCTGATGCTCACACTTTAAATCCCCTTTTATCCCTTTCTCATTCCCAAAGGAGTCAGTGGTGAAGAGTTTGTAGACAGTAAGTCTTTACCAGGTGGATCTTAGGCATGTCTCTCTCTCCAAGAATGTTTTCCAACAGGGATATTTCTTTCCCATAGGTGAAATTGCTGACTTAAACCCAAGGCCTAGCTCGTCTAAGTATCTCACTTGCAGAAATGATTCTGGTGTTGCTGGTGGCAATCCAAGCTGTTGGCTCCTGTTTGTCTCATTGGCTCTGGAACCATTCCTGGAGCATCCTGGCTGCTCAGTGATGCCTCAGGTTTTAGCTTTTCTGTTTTTCAGATCCTGTTCTGCTTTAGTGTGTGGGTCTGAACTTCATATCAGGGCATGGTGAGCTCTCTGCACAGAGTAGGGAGACAAAACAATTCCTTCTCCAGCTGGGGACCAAGGACAAATGATCCAAATCTCAGCCCCAAGAGCACAAACAAGGTGGGCTGGAGAGAGAAAAACAAGCAGGATGGGAGTGCATGGGCTAAAGCTGGAATGGGACAATGAACTCCAAGGTGCAAATGGAGCAGAACTGATCCAAGGGAGAGACCTCGTGACTGGTCATCCATTTTGTGACCATTTTGGTTCCTCTTGGGTGCAGCCCTGGCTGGGCTCTTGTGCTGCCCAAGGTGGATGCATGGAGGAGATCCTTTTAATAAATCCCTGCTTTATTCTTTAGCTCTGTCCAGCCTCTGTTCTAGGGCAGCCTTCACAAGGCATCATCAGGAAGGATCATTTCTTCCTGACAGCCCAGGAGGGAAGAGGAGTGGGGATGGGGCAGAGCCATGGAAAGGGATCTGCCATCCACAACCTGCTTCAGAGGCAGAATTTTATTTATTTGCCAGTTTCTGCCCATCCATGTGAGGCTGCCCAGTTTCTGCCTCCAAGACCTGCATGTGAGGACGAGAGGTTTGCTCTTGTCTTGGAGCAACAAATCCAGGGAAAGGGCAGGAGGAGAGAGGAGATGATCTTTGATGTCTCTGCATCCTGCAAAGACAATGATTCACAGCTGCCCTTGTTACCTGGGGATCTGTAAGACATTCAGGTGATTAATTTTAGATTTGCTCACATAAGCCTTTTTTCATCCAGGCTGTGAAAGGCAAAGCAAAGGAGTGAGAGCCCTTTTTGGAGATGCATTAATGATCAGGGATGTATCACTTTGCTTTTACAGCCTGGCTTTTAAACTATGCAATGACAAGAGTTTCAGCCTGCTGCTGCACTAAGAAAATCTCTAATAAAAGGTGGTTTTATTTTAAGACAACATCATGAAACTTTACCAAACGATGAGGGCTCTGCTATAAAGTGACTGAGGTCACCTTTTTTTCGTGGTCCATCTGGTTTTCCTCTGGGGAAGGGAGGTTACAGTCCTTTCATCCTCCTTGCAGCAAGGTCTTCAGCCCAGGGGCCAATCCCATCCAGCATGGCTGGACACCCATTTTTGAGCCTCTAAATGGTTCTGTGGTGTGAAAACGTGCAAGGAACAGCTCAGATATCTGTTATAGCACATTGTGCAGATGTTGCAGATGTTGTGCTGCAGATGTTTTTGCAATAGGTGCTGTGAGGGCTTTGAATTTTACACATTTTCTCTGATTTTCTCAGCTCCACCAGCAGAGATGGGTATGGGAGGGAGGGGATAAAATGGGGTAGACAACCCTGGGGCTTCTGCCTTGAAAATTAGAGTGGACCAGGCACCGAAGGCTCCTAATCCTCAGCAATGCATGAGATGGTTTCTTTTCCAGCCAGCTGGCTGTGAGGACAGTTTGGAGATCACTGTGGGGCTCTCCTTGGATAAGTCCTTGTCCTTAAATAACTTCTACCCTGGAGCTGAAGGAAATGATGCTTGTTCTTCTCAGGCTTTCACCCGCTGAGCTGTGTCTGTCTGACTCAGTCATATTTCACATCCAGCCCTGAGCAGGTTATTTAAATCCCAGTGGTAAATAAATGGTAGATTAGAAGCACTGTGGTAGGCTGCTTAACCCATGCCCCACTCCCTCCACAACAGTCTTGATTTTCATCATTGGGTGGGAGAAAAAAAATCCTCTCCTCTTCAGAGAGAAAATCTCCTCCAGGTAGAACACAGCTGGTGAGTCCCCAGAGCTGCAGGGCAGCAGCTCCATGAGCAGCTCCTGCATCCCTGCAGCCATTCCCTGCTCCAGAGGTGTTTCAGGATCAGCTGCTCGTGTCTCCCCACCCACCATCCCTCTCCCTGCCTGCCCTCACTGCTGTCACTTCCCATTCTGCTGCTGACTCACGTTGTTCCCTCTGAGCTCCTTCCCCTGCCAAGCAGCTCCTCTTGCTCCGTGGGTCACTCCCCATCAGCAGCAGGAACATCTCTGAGCTGTCAACCAGGCTGTCTTGGGCTGCCAGCCTCTGGTGACATCTGCTTCCTGGGGGTCCCCAAGGGCTGGATGTGCTTTTCTCTGCAGCACCTCCAGCAGATTGGCTCGGGGTCAGAGAGAAGCCTGGGGTGGAACAGCAGCCAGAGGGTCCCTCTGGCTGGAACCACCTCCCAAGGGGGCAAGTCAGGCTCATGAGGGCAGAAGATGATGGGCCCTCTGTCCAGAGGCAAGGTTATTTTCAGAAGGCCAGGTTTAAAGGGGATTAGTCTGAAAAAATATATGAAGGCAACCGAAATGAAGTCACACAGAAAGAGCAGAGAGACATTGCAGGGCTGATTTAATGGCTGAATGTTGATGCACAGAGGAGAGTTTCCTCTTGATCTGCTCCTGTGTCACTGTGTGGAGATGGATCTGTGGCTCCTTAATGGGAATCTTTGATGGCAGAGGCAAGGTTGTAAAGGAATTGGAGGGGTGGGCTGGTCTGGCTGCTGAGCACTGGTAACTTTGAGTTCTCATCATGTGGTAGAAAATGAGGGTTTTGTTTTTGTGGGATAAAGCTGTAGCCATTGCAGTGGAGGAGATGGACCCATTTCCCAGGGAACAGTGACAGGATGAGAGGAAATGGCCTCAAGTTGCAGCAGGGGAGGTTTAAGTTGGATATTAGGAAAGAATTCTTCACAGAAAGGGTGGGCAGGTATTGGCACAGCTGCCCAGGGCAGGGATGGGGTCACCATCTCTGCAGGGATCTGAAAACTGTGTGGATGTGGCACCTGGGGACATGGGGTCAGTGGTGGCCTTGGCAGTGCAGTGGTACAATTGGACCCAATGATCTTAAAGGTCTTTTCCAACCTAAATCATTCTGTGATCATTTTTGGAGGTGAGAGAATGAAGGAATGTTCTCCTGTTCAAGTAAAATTTGCTTTTGCTAGCACTCCGCAAAACCAGGGAAAAGTGTTGGCAATGCCAGGAGGATCCAGGGTGCAGAACATGGAGCAGGTGCCTCTTCTTGACCTTTTTTGGGTTACTGAGATGGGCCATGTGGTCTTCTCTGCCTGGCACACCTTTGAGAGCTGATGGATGCTCATCTCCTTCGAGCTCATCCTCTGGATGTTTCTGAAAGGGCCTGTGAGAGATCTTTGATTCTTAAAATGTGAAAGGCTAATCAGCCAGCCCAGTCTGCAGCTGCTGGAGGATGTAATTTCAGCCCTATCTGCACTTGATAACATTTAAACATTTCATTTAATCTCGGCAGAGGTGGTCTGAGGTGGACAAAAAGCCCATCCAAGCAAAAAAACTACTAACTCCTCCACTGTCAAAAGGCTGAAACAGATCATTGCTTCTCCTCTGAGGCAAACCCAACCTTCCCAGACTCACAGAGAGGAGGAGGAGGAGGACAGAGCCCTGTCGGGGGCAGAGCAAATGACAACTTGGCACATGAATGCTGTTTTGTGGTGGCAAAAAATAGATGGTTCCAGCCAGCAGCTGCCCCCGAGGAGGAGCTCTGAGCAGGCTGGGGCTGTGCTAATTACAGCCACACACTCCTAACGAGGAGCACTGCAGGAGCCAGGGCAAGGCAGATGGGGGCTGATTTCCCAAACCTTGCAATGTGGGGCATGGCCAAGCAGAAAAAGGAGAAGAACAGGCAGAAAAAGAAAGAAAACAGGAGCCCATCACCTCTGCAATTCTCTCCAGCCTCTGAAGCTGCTGCATCTCAGTGAGCTCCCCACAGCCCATCCCATTTACTCTATTTAAGGGTGGGGAAGTGATATGTTTATCCAGACACTGGGAGCAAAACATGCTCACTTTTTTTTTTTTCTTTCCCCAGTCTGGGACATCTTATTTTAGGTTAAAGAAAACAGCAAGGAAAGGCAGAGTAAATATAACTCCCCAGGAGACAGCAAGCCCACTGTGTCTGCAAAACTCAACCCACCGACGTCCTGCCCATGGCCATGTCAGCTGCAAGGAGGGAGAGCTCAAAAGAATAAACAGGTCCCTGGAGGGGGAACAGGAGGTCTGACACTGCTTCTCCTGTGGGGTCACTGGGAACCAGCCCAGTTCCCTTCCACGCTGTCAGCTCCTCACCCTGTTTTTTCTCTGTTCGAACCAAAGGTTCTTCATGGGCTGGCACTGTCTCCCTGAATGTTCCTCCACACACCTAAAATGCAAAGAAACCCCAGATCCACACATTTCCAAGTGACCCAATGCTGGGAAAGCCCCTGCTCAGCACCACAGTTTCACAGGCAGCTCTTAGAGCTGCAGCCACTTGGCGTTTTTGGGAAGATGGGGAAATCTGTGTTCCCTTTGAAATAAGGTCACTTTGAAATAAGGCCCCTGCTTTACCCATCTCTGGTAAGGCTGGTGGAGAACTCTGGACGTGGGTGAGGATGCACTGAGGTCCTTTTCCCTACTTGAAATGGGTAACTGAGTAGCTATTAGGAGTAAATTCTTGGCTGTGAGGGTGGGCAGGCCCTGGCACAGGGTGCCCAGAGAAGCTGTGGCTGCCCCTGGATCCCTGGAGGTGTCCAGGGCCAGGTTGGACAGGGCTTGGAGCAGCCTGGGATGGTGGAAGGTGCCCTTTGGCAGGGAGATGGAATAGGTATGCTTTAATGCCCCTTCCAACCCAAGCTTTTCCATGACTCTGTGATTCTGTGGAAGTGAGTGGCAGGGTTTGTCCCCTGGCACCAAGGATTGCTGTGCAGTGCTCCCAGCAGGGCTGGTTCAGGGGAAGAACTCTGCAAAGAACAGCTCCCCTCTGCCCTCCCTGCTCTGCTCCCTGGTTCTCACTGATGGACGTGGCTGGGATTCACCTGAGGGCAGGCTGGCTGTGCTTTCCCATGTTCATACAATGTCTAAAGTAATCAACAAGATTTTTGAAGCTCCTCAGGGCTGGATTTTCAAGTGTCTGGTGCTCAGTGACATTTCAGGGAAGTATGTCTCTCATATAAGCACCTAATAAGGCTCAGAGGGAAGAGGGCAATAACACTAATAGCAATCACTGCTCCTGCTCTCCTCAGTAATTGCCTTTCCCCCTTTTGTTTATCCAGCATTGACAAACCAATTGGTTTAAAAGTGTCAACAGCAAAGACCAACGGAGTGCACCACTCGTAGTGCTGGGCTTGATTTCCTTGCCCATCAGGAGCTGTTCAGCTGTGTCTGACAGTCCAGGGACAGCCATGGGTCTCCCCACCCATAATGTTTTCCTCTCTGGCTCCAGGTCTGGCTGCCAGAGGAGACAGAGATATTTGGGATGGTGGTGACCAAAGACCCAGCACCTCATTGCCCACTGCACCCTGTGCTGTGCTCTTGCCTGGGGCTCTGTGCCTGCCCCAGCACTGTGCATGCCCTGGGCTATATCCATGAAAACCAGACTGATTGTTGGCAAAAAGGCTGCTGGGGGCTGGGAAAAGGGCATGGAAAGGGTGTTTTTCACAGGCAGACCCACCTTTGCCACAATACCTGTCCTAAAGCTACTGTGGCCCCAGAGTGTTAATCTGGGAGAAGAGCTGGCAGGACCAGTGACAAAGATCTGAATTATTTCTTAAATATGAGGTTTCAGTGTCTGTGACTTCCCTGGCTCCCTGCTCCAGCCCCAGGCTTTGCAGGAATCAGTCATAACTCTCCTCTCAACTCCTTGGGGGCTTCAGAGCCGATGCTTTCACATCTGCTCCCAGGGATCCGAGCATCCAGAGGGGGATCAGATGGTGCCTGTGCCACCCTGGGCCAGGGGAGCCAGCACAAAAGGGAGCCTGGAGTGTCCCACACAGAGGTGCCACTGTGAGCTGCAACAGAGGCTTCATTCAGCTGCAAAGGGGCTCTCCCAGGGTGGCACTCGGGTCCCTGCCGACCCCAGGGTGGGGTTTGCATGGTTAAATAAATTCTGGGGGGGAAAAAAACCCAACAAAACCCCCATATGATTTCTCCAGACCCAGGGAACTCGATGTGCTCTGGCTGGGGTCAGAGGAGGTGTGTGGCCACCCAATGCTCACTGTAACAGCTGATTTGTGCATTATGGCAGCAATCTCAGAAATGCAGAGTCTTGCAAGCGAGCTGCTGGATCTGGGATGAACCTGCTGGAAGTCATTAGAGAGGAGCTGGCTGAGAGCAGGCAGGAACCCAGCCCAAGGGCCAAAACTCAGCTCTGTGATTCAGGAAAGCAAGAAAAGATGGATGAGAAGAGGAAAGGCTGCAGTGGGTTCACCACTGAACCATGCTCCCAAGTGTCACATGCACAACCTTTTTGAAAACTTCCAGGGATGGCGATTCCACCAAGATGTTGAGCTCTGGGTGAGGGAAAGTCCCTTGGGTTCCACCCACTCTGTGGAGAGGAAGAGACTCCAGAGGTTCCAGATTTGACTGGACAACATTCCAGAGGTCACCTACCTCCTACAGGACAGCTGCCCTGGATGAGGTGGAGCAGCTTGGAAGCTGAGGAGCCCCAAGAGACCTTTGCAGTGGCAAATGACATAAATCAAGGTCCCAGCTCGCTGCTGTGAAACCCCAAATGTGTGTCTGGGGTGGGTTGGTCTCCACTGGTAATGCAGCTTATCCCTGAATTCCCCAAAATGCTAAATTTGCCTTGTAAAAAGGCAAATTATCTCCAAAATGTGTAACTCGAGTTCACCTTTGGGTTCCAGCCACCTGGGACTCTTCATGCCCTGTCCTCTATCCCCTGGTTTGGCCTGTCCAAGTCTCCTCTGGGACATGGTCCAGTCTCCTTTTCTGGGCACAAACCCCCTACAGTTCCACAGGGAGCAAAGCAAATGCAATGGAGAAGGCAAAAATAGGGGAAAACAACTTTCCCTTTGCTCATTTTCCCCACTCCCAGCTCCACTTCCAGAAGTTTTCTAGGCTTGCACGAGTCTCTGAAGCTTTTTGACCTCCTTTTTTCTACCTCTGTGGCAGCTTATACTTTATTCTCTGCCTTCAGAACTCATCATAGCTGTGCAGGAGATGTTTTTTTAGCAGCAATTTCTTCTCTGGAAGCAGAGAGCTGCTGCCTAGCCATAGCAGGCACAGAAAATGTTTACAAACACGTGGAAAGAGACAATTTCAAGCCACAAGTTCAACCCAAGTGTGAGGAAGTGAGGTTTTCATGAAGGAACCGTTGTGCAATTGAAAGTCCCCGATGTAAACAAGAGCGCTCAGGAAAGGCTACAAAACCCGAGACACGGTGATTGAAGCCTTTGAATGATCCATCAAAGCAGGAGATATAAAAATGTTCTTAGGCTCGAAAGTGGGGGAGCTGGGAAAGGCTGCACAGCAGAGAAAGTTGGTCATGAGGGGCTTGGAGGAGCTCTGTGGATCGGGAAGGAAGGCAGGGAAACGTGGAGGCTGATTTGGGACAGCGATGCTTTCCCCGAGCGTAATTCACAACCAGAACATGTGGGTCAAAACCTGGTGACATGCAGGGAAATCACCTGCTGTGTGGACAGGTGAGAGGTGATAAAGGGTAGGTGTGAATGCAGATTTAGCTGTTTGAGGATGGAAAACGAGCTGGAAAGCTCCCAGGCATGTTTGGGCATCCCAGTCTTGTCCCACTCCTATCCTGGGGTTTGCCCACCAAGGAGCCAACAACCAGTGTGTCTCTTTCAGCTCCCAGGAACTTTATTGAGGTCAAGGAAGATTTGTTTCTGTTAGAGTCACTAAACATGACCCATGGCATGACTCCCAATAAGTATTAATGCCTGCAGTGAACAGGGTTGCAGAGTTTAAGGTGTCCAACACCCCAAGGATTTGGGCTGGGCTCTTGGAGATGCACCCCAGCTCTCAGTCTGCTCCCAGGAGTGCTGGTCACAGCTCAGAGAATCATTAAGGTTGGGAAGGGCCTCTGAGATCATCAAGTCCAACCTTTGTGATGTGGGGAAAAGGAAGAATTTGAACTGGCTGCTCCAGGTGGAAGGGCTAATGCAAACTCATGATATCACCAATTTCTGTGGTCATTTCTCACCTCTCAGCTCCACTGTACAATGATAATTTAATTTCTGTGCTATCCTAAGGACAATGGAAAGCACTGTCAGCCCTATGGAGAAATTGAGAAACAAGATTGTTTGGTTATGTTTGAGCCCATTTAGGAGTCTTTCTGCCCCACCAGAGATCTCTCCTGCTGGAGGTTTAAGGGTGAACAAAATCATGAAAGTTTTCCCTGGATATCCATCTCAGCTTCACAGAGGAGTCCATTCAAATTCATCCCTTTGTTCCCTTGTCTGATGGCTCCAGCCCTTCTGAGACAGGAAGGGACCATGATTAGTGCTCCAAGCTGCTTCTGTGATATGAACACCCAGAACTGATGATGACAACAGCAATAAACCCAGCATCAACCCCAGGACAGGTCTCCTGGGGGGACCTGGGAAGGAGCAGATGGCTGGAGGAGATGGGAATGTACAAATGCTGTCCTGGGAGGGCCTCCTTTGGAAAGCACCCTATTTCCCAGCTGATGAGCACAGGAGGATTTAATAATATTAACTCATTAAGGCTGACAATGTCCTGGGGGGTGTAAAAGCAACGGGGGCACCGTTTCATTTACATCTCCACCGCTGTTTTCCCTGAGCACTGCAGGTGATGGAGGCAGGAGAGGTGTTTGGGAGCAGTGGTGTCACCTCCTCCATGGTTTTCCCTTCAGCCTGGCAGTCTGTCTGTCTGCCACGGGAGTTTTCTGTTGTGTGGCTGCAGCTCCCTGCTCAGGGGAGATCAAACATCCACTGGCTGGCGACTCATTAGCTCTCCTCCGTGGGCATTAGTGGTTAACAGCGTAATTAGTTCAGTGGTAAAAGGAGGTTTTGCAGACCCCAGGAGAGAGAGGCTGTTAATCTCCTGGCATTTCACACAACATCAAAATGTAGCAAGATCTGTGTTAGAAAAAACGGCAGAAATATAGTTTGCTGTTAAGCAACTTACAATTAAAAGACTGACCTGATGTGGCTTTGTTTTGTTTGTGAGTTATGCTAAAGAACAGTGATTTTAATGTCGTGAAATGCCTTGTAATGTCAGTGAGCAGGCAGCAAAATATCCACCAGGATCCTGGGGTTCCTTCCCACTTGTGAATATCTGCAATATCCTCTGTCCAGGCTCAGTCCCTGAGTCATCTCCCTGCTGTGGAAAGGAGGCAGAGTTTATAATGACGATAAAGAGGCAGCTTTTGTTTGGGTAGGAAACTTTGACCACTTTCTGTGTCCTGGGTCTCAAGGGCTGCAGCAAGAACAGGAAGAGGAACACCTGAAGTCCGTGCCCACATCGTTGGAAGCTGTCCAAACACTGTCTGGCATTTGTCTATGACCCAAACCCTTCTGCTGCTGCTCAGCAGCTGAAGCCAAGCTCCAAGGAGCTCCAAGGAATACTCCAAGGAAAGTGTTTTTTTGCTGGTGGTGCTGCAGACTTTTCCAGATTCATGATGTGTTGGTAACCTCACGAGGAACAGCGGCTGCCTCGCCTTTCCAGACTGAAGGAGGTCACACACAGTTCAGACAAGCTTTGGGGAAACAGCTGAACTTCAGGATGTTTGTATGAACCCAACCCCTGACCTCCCAGCCTCACATTTCACTGATTCACAAGTACAGATGGAATATTTACACAGACATCTGTGTGTGTGTGTGCACTGTGGAAAGACACCCAAATTGTTAGAGAAAATGAACTTTCAGGGCTGTGAACACATTGCTGTTGTGTCCCAACACTTGGCAGAAGGAGGAGAAGCACCTGGGATCTGGATGATGCCTCCAGAAACACATCCATCCCTGAACAAAGTGGGATTTGTTACTGGTAGGACTTGAATACCTCTGAGGAAATGGTCTTTACACCCCATTTGTCCTCTTGTGTCTGAGCACCCCTGTGAACACCAGAGCAATTTAGGCAATTTAGGTGGAACACTGTGCACAATATCCCTGAAAACACATGGAAGACAGGCTCGTTGTTGGAAGGAGGAAGGTGGATTTTGTTGCTGTAGCAGTGAGCTGTGGATGCAAGCACCAGAATGCAAAGGTGGCTTTGTGATTCAGCTTGGGCTCCAAGGGGTGCTTCTGGATTTTGAGAGGTTCTCCTCTGGCCCTTTTCCTTCTCTCCTGAGAGCTGGACTCCCTTGCAAACAGAAAGCAGAATTACAAGTTGTTTAAAGGTTATCCACTGCACGCCATGTTCATTTATATGTAAACCCCAAAGGATTGATGGATCAGGGAAAGGGAGCTAAAATGGAGTGAGGTTTGCATTTCTGCAGGGTCCTTACAGGGCACAGAGAGATGCTCAGTAACAGGCAACATCCATGCCCAGGACCTGGAAACCAAGGGCTGGGGACCAACCCCTCTGGCAGCATCCCCTGCCCAGCCTGGCATGCTGCTTCCCAGCGGATTTCGGGATCCTTGGCCACCATCACTCAGCTCTGCAGGAAAACTGTGCTGCATCTGGCCCTGCAATCTGATTGCTGAGCTTGGTGAAGCATCACCAAATGTGCTCTTCCATCCCACAGAGGGGGTATGGAGACAAGAGGAAGAGAGGTGCTTAAATGTGGGAAGCTACAGCAATTTCCGACGGGCCCCTCTTCCTGCTTTTCCACTCCAAAGCAGAGCGTGGAGAAGGGAGCAGCAGCATTTCCTGACAAGTCTCTTCTGGTAGCTATAGAAACTTAAAGCACAGCCACAGTAACAAAAATACACCTCTTTGCTGGAGCTTCCTTCCTCTGTGGGTCGTGACTTTTCCCTGACACGAGCGGCCCCAACCCTGCCGGGCCCCAGGGAGCCTCAGCCCAGAGGCTGAAATGTTGTTTTGTTGTTTTTTTTCCCAGCTGGAATTGAGCAGTGTCATTTTATTGCCTGGAAATGGAGAGATGCAGAGGCAAAGCAGGGAATATCAGGGACCACCAGGGATTAACTCAGGGCAGAGATCCTAAACATTGCATTTGTGATAGCAACAACGTCGGTGCAGCTACGGGTGAGAGGGAATACAGCCCTTGGAGAGAGGGATATATTGGAGCAGAAAGGCTGTGGGGAGGGCAGGGATGCTGGGGAGCAGTGGATGCCAGGAGCAGCTTGTTGGCAGAGCCCTGGTGGCACCCTCCTGCCTGCAGGTCTGCCAGCCTGGGCTCTGGCTCGGAGCCCTCCGGCTTTGTGCCATTCCATGGGCATCCAAATGGCTCTGGTGCCCAGCACGAGGCCTGGGGACCTGCTGGGACAGGGAGGGGTTCCCTCCACCACAGCTGATGGGCTGAGACATCCCCTGAGGTGATTAGCAAGGACACAGGTGGAAGGGAAGGGCTATTTTTTTTTTTTTTGTCTGTTCTCTGGCTTTTCAGGAAATGTGTGCCCATGGTGTGTGGCAGAACCTCCTGAGACATCGACCCCAACACACATTTCCATGCTCAGATGTGTTCTACAGCTCAGCATCCTGCAGTTTTTATCCCAGATTAGGGGCAGGGAGACATCTGAGAAGTGCCAAGTGAACAACAGATTGCATTGCTTGATTCTTCTGCCCCCCTAGCAAATAAAAAAATCAGCAAAACCCACTAGACATGAGATTTATGAGCCAGTAGCTTACTCTGCTCTTGGTGTTGGCTGCTGCCAGGTGCCAAGCTATGGTGGCTCTGGCCACTTGGGCTGGCTCTGCTCTCCTGACCTCCCTTGAATATTGTTCAGGGGGAGCAATTTGGTTAAAAGTCAGCTTGCAGCTCTTTGGGGTTTTTAGTCGCTCAGCAGGCAGGAGGAAACTGGATTTTATTTTTTTGTGGGTTTGAGGGAATAACAGGTGGCTTTCCCATTAGCAGGGACCTCCTGCATGCAGGGGATGCTTGGGTGGGCTCCAGGCAGACCCTGCAGCACATTCCTG
The DNA here is from genome assembly GCA_013400575.1 of Peucedramus taeniatus. Classification (NCBI taxonomy): domain Eukaryota; kingdom Metazoa; phylum Chordata; class Aves; order Passeriformes; family Fringillidae; genus Peucedramus; species Peucedramus taeniatus. The sequence continues at coordinate 138,198 of WBNO01016004.1, read as the reverse complement.
CACAGTGCCCTTGGCAGGGGCTGCAGTGGGTACCACCAGGCACCTCCCCCTGCCAAATTCTGCTCTTGAGGGATGATGAAACCCCCACCCTCACCCCCATCCACCCCAGTGCCTTGTAAAAAACCCTGCCCTTCTCCCAGCCCTTCAGGAAATGTGGAATCTTCTCAGGCCTATAAGGGACACTCAGTGTGAGAGGGTGAGGGTGAGACCCTGAGCTTGGTGCTGTCAGCAGAGGGGGGATGCAGGGACCCCAGAGAAGTGATATATTGGGGTAGGGAGAGAGGGGAACCCTTTGGGGAGGATCAGGTGTGTCCCACAAACATCCCCTCCCTGTGCATGGACAGCATCTCCTGCAAGGTTGTTCCTTCAAACCGTGGCTGTTTCCGCCCTTGCCTGCGCTGTCTGTTCCCATGCATTGCCCTGCTGCTGCCAGGAAGTTTTTCCCAATACTTTTCCTAATGGATGTCTTTCTTTGCTTCAGATAAAGCTGATTTCCTCCTCTGGTGGCCGTGGCGGATGCAGAGAACAATGGGTACCATGTCTGCTCTGCCCACCCGTGGGACAGGGACTCTTATCCCACTTCCTTAGGATGCCCAGACCTCCACTGGGAATGGAAAAAATTCAGAGAATTCACCCAAGGGAGAAAAAAAAACAACCAAAAAAGCACTACTACAAAGAATTGATTTGGGAAACAGCTTTGTAAAAAATGGTGGAAAGCAGAAATCTAAAGAACAATGTTTGTGGCTGTTCCAGGACAGGTCCAGTGAAGCACACACAGGTGTCCACAGTGCAACTTCTGTAAAATTACTAGAAATAAAAGAATCTAATCACTGTGAGCTTCAGGAGTTAAGAAGCAGCCAAGGGTGACCAGCATGATGGAGGAAAATCGTGCCCAGGCTTTGTGTGCTGTGTTGGATTGCTGCAAAGGGAGGGTGCTGCCTGGGAAACCTCAGCCCAGGAGCCAGAGACCCACTTTGGGGAGCCAACCACTGCTGTGAAGCTGCTTATTTTGAAATAGGCAGCTGAATGTATCCAATTATCACCCTGTCTCTGGGTAAAGCAGACAAAACCTGAGCTTGTTTTCTCTCTCTTTTTTTTTTTTTTTTTTTTTAAATAGCAGATGGTGAAAAAGTCTGCAGCCCCCAATTCTTTAATCCCTTCTGCGTTGGCTGTTGTTTCCAGACCATGTCAGGTTGCTCTTTCCTGGACCAGCTCCAGCTCATCTGTATTATCCCTAAGCCTTGTGGAGCACTGCCTTGTGCCTAGGGAGAGCTGTCACCTCTGTCACCTGCCATGGGTGTACCCAAAGGTGGCCCTTGCCCTGCCCTTTCCCTCCTGAGCATCATCCCAAGGATCATCATCCCACCACAACCTCCTCAGCTATTTTTATGGTGTTTTAGACCTATCCAAATGCTATTGCCCAGTCTAGAGCTGGGTGTTATTTATCCATCCAAAACACAACCCCTTTCCCTCTTTGCTCTTACTGAATTTTGTGTAGCTCACTCAAAATAAATGGCATGAATTTATTTTTTCTAATTATCTGCCTTCCAGAAAGCTGGCACTCCTCACAGCCCAGGGTTATCCACACACATTCTAACACTCTCTTGAATCTCTCATTGAGTTGCTAATGCAAATTTTGAATCTACGGGGACTAGGTGCCATTTACAGCCCAGCAAGGAATGCCTGATAACAGCTCGAGGGATGCAGGATTCCTCCCCTCTGCTGTGCCCCCTTTATAACCTCACCTGGATCAGGTTTCCTTTGTTTGTTTGCAAAGTCCTCAACCAAGATGGTGCCAGGAGCCTCCCCTGAGCAGGGCTCTGTCACAGCTACAGCTTCCTTCCTCCCCTTCCTCCCTTCCCTCCATCCTCCCTTCACTCCATCCTTCTTCTATCCTCCTTTCCTCCATTCTCCCGGCCAGTTTTCCTGTTGAAGAGGAGGAAGGATTGACTGGAATTTGCTCTGGCAAAATCCCTGTTGGCATTTTTTCTTCCCTTGCTTTCGCTCTGATCTGATATTTCTAAATTCCTTAAGAATTTGCACCCTTAGCTTTCTGGGTGAGCTTTCTGGGTGAGCTTTCTGCTGAGATCCAGGCCATGGCTGGGATGCCATGGGCACTGCTTGGACACTCCACCTCATTTCTGTCCTGTCCTGTCATTGCTGACCCCAAACTGGGACCAGATTGGCACATCTGATTCACCAGTTCTTTGGTGGCTGAAGGCTGGCACAAGAGCTGCCTGCTCCAACACCTATGGATTTGACCCAGCCCTGCAGGGCAATTCTCCAGGTAGAACACTCCAGGATATTTGGGAGACGTTCCCTGTTCTTTGAGGCTGTTGCAGAGCCTTTCAATACGATGTCAGAGGTTAATTGTGTTTAGGTATTTGGAGCTTGGCAACATTTAGGAAGGACAGAGAAAACATAAGGGACTGGCGTATGTTCCCAAATGCTCCATAATGATGTCAGCCGAGGAAGATTTCCATAGGAGCTGGAGCATATGGCAAACTTTAGCACTGCAATCATCTGCCAGGACATGTGCTGTCACCTAATTACACACCCACATTTGTCTCCTCTGCTTTACATTTTGCCTGATTCCCTGCAGAGGCATCAGCCATGGGATTTTCAGGCATTGCACTGGGTGCTGCTCCATCAGAGCAGTGGGACATCCTGGATAAGAACAGTGGTGTCCCTGTGGGCATCTCCTGGGCTCTGTCTCCTCTTGTGCTGGTTGATGTCTGAGAGCTTGATGAGCAGCTAATGCACCTCTTAGCTCCCATGTGGCTAAAATCCAGCTGGACAGACTCCTGTGGAGATAAAATGCAGGGGATAAGAGCAGTCAGAGCAAAGGGTTGTCTGTTTAACACATCAGCAGGCCCAAGGTGACACTCTGTTCCACATCATTCCTACATGCTCGTCCAACTTGTTCTTAAAGATTTCCAGTGACGTGGACTCCTGTGCTTTCCCAGCTAATCTATACCCCTGCTTAATTAACCTTGTAATCAGAAAGATTTCCTTAAGCCTCCCTCCAGGGTGCTGCACTTTAATTCACCCCTGCTTGTCCTGCCTGTGGTGGCCATGGAGAACTGTCTCTGAAGGAATGTTGTACCTCTGAGGACTGGTGGGAGCCCTTCCCTCAGTCTTTTTTCCCCATTTCCTTCAGACTTCAGGTTTTCCTGACCTCTGATCACCTTTGTCTCACCCCTTCAGGCTCTGATCAGTTTGTTTGCACCCTTCTGTCCTGGGTTGTAAGATGTGTGTATTCTATTCCCATCTTTTAGAGGTGGGGCAGTTATCCTCTGTTCATTGGGCAGTTTTTTCTTTATCTCTCCCACAGCCAATCCTCCCTCCAGGAGATCTCTTCTGTCCATGGCCACTGAGTGTCCCTGCATGGCTGATAAAATTCCATCATCCCACTGGGAGAGGCTCTGCCCAGGGGAGGAGCCAAGCATTCCTACCTGGATCCAATCTGGGGATTGGGACACCACAGCAGCCTTTGCCCACTGCATTCCCAGAGGAGCAGCTTTCTGCTCCACTGCATTCCCAGAGCAAGCCCAGGCCCATCTCCAGCAGCCCTGGAGCTTCAGAGGAAAACTCCCCCCTTCTCCAGGATCCCTGCTCCAGCAGAGCCACCCCTGGCACTGCAGGAGGAGCAGCCACCATGGAATGGGACTGTGCAACACCCTGACCCACAGGGGGTCAGGTCTGTTCTGACTCTGGCAGTGTTGTTTTGTATTACTGCATTGTTTATTTTATTTTCTTCCCTAGTAAAGAACTGTTATTTCTATTCCCATATCTTTGCCTGAGAGCCCCTTAATTTCAAAATTATAATAATTCAGAGGGAGGGGTTTGCATTTTCTATTTCAAGGGAGGCTCCTGCCTTCCTTAGCAGACACCTGGCTTTTCAAACCAAGACACTTTCTCCTATGCTTGCTTTCCAGTGGTGAGCCTTGCCAAAGGAAGACCTCATGTACCTTAAATCCAACAATTGTCTCAACTCACCCCTTTTTTTAATGGCTTTTTCAGGAAAGAAAATACCAGTGGCTCTCATGGCCCTGTCACAGCAGTGAAGAGGGGGATGGACATTGTGATGGAGAAGATGAGGATCTGCCCATCATGGTGGGATTTCAAAGAACCCAGAAGGGAATCCCAGAGTGGTTTGGGTTGGAGGAACCTTAAAGCCCAACCAGTCCAACCCCCTGCCATGAGCAGGGACACCTTCCACTATCCCAGGTTGCTCCAAGCCCTGTCCAAACTGACCTGGAACACTGCCAGGGATCCAGGGGAAGCCACAGCTTCTCTGTGCCAGGACCTCCCCACATTCACAGGGGGAGGAATTCCCAATATCCCATCTAACCCCACCCTCTTTCTTCATTTCTCACTGTCTCCAACTGTGGCCTTCTAGTATGGAAAACAACATTTCCAAAGTGGGGGAAAAAATAAAAAAAATCTCTACTGATCCAAATGTTTTGCACTTGGAGTTTGAGTTCAATGATATTTTCAGGGCAGCTTTGTTTTTAGTGTGTCTCGTTTGGAAAGGACGAGAACATTCTGTGCTGATGAAATTGTTGGGCTTAATTGCATGCTAAAAGCATGTTGATGTTTATGTTGTGTGAGTATTAATTTTAATCTCCAATATTAATCAGCAGCAATGTAAACAATGTATCAAGTATTATCTTTGCCAGGTTGTATTTGTATATAATTTAATATTTACAACAGGTGTTTAATATTTTATATTATGTGATAATGTTTCTCTGTTATTGCTCATCAGGGACATGAAAAGAAATAAAGGCTCTAAATGGCAGCCAGGGAGTTTGGATTAAACATCTGGAGCATTTTTTTTTTAGAGGAAGGGCAGTGAAGCACTTGGGCAGATTTTTGGGGGTGGGGTGAACTTGGTGTGACCTCAGTTGTCACACCAGTTGGTTGTCCCCATCTGACCAACATCCCAAAACCCTTTTAGCCCAATTTTCCCAGTGAGGAAGGGAAACTCTAGAAGTGGCAGCTTGTGGGGGGGGACTTATGATAAAATAGCTCTGAAAACTCATAGTTTTGATTGTCCTGATGGAACTATTTCTTTATTTTGCAGGAAAGAAAGAAGATTAAAGGCAAGATCTGGACAATCCAAATTTTGCTTTGATTGGGACATTGGGGTCCTTGAAGTACCTTACAAATGAACTGCTCAGAAAATCATGGTCCAATTTCTCCTGCTGCCAGAGTCAGATAAAATTTAGCCATCACTCCTTGTCAGGACAGAAGACCACGAATCCAACTTGCCCCCAGATCAAGGCTGAAAACATCTGCATAAGGAATTATTTTTTTTTCCTGTAAAACTGGTATTTATCCCTCAGGTCTGCTCTGTGCCTGGAACACCCAGCACAGGCACAGCGTGGGAGCCGTTGCCATTTTCACCCCAAATTTGTAAGGCAGAAATTGGACAGAAATTTGCTGTGATCCAAAATACAAAATAACCTGTCTCTAGTAGATTTAGTGGAGATGTCTACTCTTCAAGACATGGCTCTTGATTCCCAGTACTAGGAAAGAGCAATCCAAACTATTTTCTTCCAAAATTATTTTGAGAGCTCATGGAAAGACTTATGTAAGAGCTAAACAGCATTTTTATTTTTCATGCATGAACCACTTTGACATTTTTTGACTTTTAAACAAGAAAGGTGGGTTTTTATTTATTATTATTATTTTCCAGGAAGCCATTTAGTTAAATTATATTTTAATAGTGTTTCAACAGACTCTAGTACAGGAAATAAAGTAGTCACAAGTTATGCACCTAAGCACTGATTTGCATTATATTTCCCCACCAAAAAAAATATATATATATATTCGTTGTTGCTATGAAACCAGAAGTTTTGCTTAGATCAGATCATTTTGTTCTCATGTCATGGATAGAGGGGCTGAATGAACAATGTACTGATAATGGTGCTCACGTTCAATCTCCTTAAAGGAACCTTTCACCTCCCACACTTCCCAAACAAATTGGGTCTTTAAAAAATGGTTTTGGGTAAGTTCAGTGCTCCTGAAATTTCCTCCTGGGAGAGGCAGTGAGAGGAGTGCTGGGGCTGTGTGTTGGTGTGGAAATCTGAGTTTTGCAGTGATTTATGTCTTGGTTAAGTTGAGGTGTGGTTTTTGCTGATGCATCAGTTCCCTCCTTCAATAGAGGGGGGGGTCCCTTGAGAATCCTCCTGCTCCTGTTGGGAGCCCAGAGTGGCACCAGGATGTTGATGATGAAATAATGGTAATGAGAATATAATTTTTGATTAAGCAGCTTTTTCCAATTGCCTTTTGGAAGAAAACTGTGGTTAGAAAAGATTCATTCAATTCCTGGAGTTGGGTCTTTAAGGGAAAAAACAAAAGGTGAAATTCTGGGTTAAACCTCCTTTGGGTGATGATGTGTCAGGCCTTGGGCAAGGCAAGCAGGTTCTCTGCTTCTTTTGGCTGCTTTTGTGTATGTACAGTGTGCAGGTATCTATATAATCTATATATCAAGATCTAGATGTAAAAAAAATATTTATACATGATGTACATGTAAATATATATTTATAGCGTATAGCTTAAATTGTAACAAAAATTCTTGCCTATATGAATACATATGTGTGTGTATATATATGTATGCCTGTGTCTATATATATATTTATATATATAATAGCACATAAAACCATATGTGTTTATATATACATATAATAGCATACATACTTATATATACATATAATAGCATATATATTTATGTGTGCATATAATAGCATAGATATTTATATATACATATAACATACACACACACCCCCAGATATAGATATACATATATATATATATAGTCCTGAAAAAGGACTCAAAGACAAAAACTTTCTCTCGCCCCTGCCCTCATTTATTCCTAATTGTGGATGATGGATTGCATTTATATGGCTCTCTCTAATCTCTTTTCTTAAATACAAATATATCTCTGTAAGAATTCCTTGGGAAGAGCTGTGGGCAGAAAGCTAATTCAGTCTCCATGCTGATTCATATTCCTTGCTGGCCTCAGACATAACAGTGATGGGCTTGTGGAAGTTGGTGCTTGCAGAAAACCCCCACCTGCTGGAGGGAGCAGCTCTGGGGTGTCTCGTCCTTCCCCCGTTATCAGCCCTGGGTGGCTGCAAGAATAGAGCCTGTGTAACAGCCTGGGGATGGGAAACGAGGCACAGCAGCCAAAACGGGAATGAAAGTCTCTTTTTAGCTGCTGAACAGAAGATAGGAGTTAAAATATGCAAGTCCATGACGGAGCAAGGAAAATGTGTGCTTTGTTAAAATTAACTGGTGAGGGCTGCTCCCCATCCTTCCTCCTCAGCCACTGTGGGAACACCGTGGCTCTTCTCCAAACAGGGGCTCAGTTTTGGGTTTGCCTCGTGCCAGCTTCCACCCTTGGGTTGGAGGCGCTGGGTGCTGTAAGCTGCAAAAATCTAAAGATTTCCTCAAATATCCATCCTGAAGATTTATATATGTGTGCATGCACACATATAAATAAATGTATATTTATATACATTTATATATGTGTGCATGCACATATATAAATATATATATACACACACTCATACACATGTAAAAATAAATACTCTATATACATATTTTCAAGTCCTCAGCTGTTCTGCTTGCAAAATAAACTTCCAATCTTACAAAAAAAATAAAAGAGTAGAGAAATCGACAGTGAGTAAACCTGAAGTTGCTCGGAGGGAAGTGATGCTGCCTGGAAAATCAGTTTGTTTTTAGGGCTGCCTTTGCTGGTGTAGCCATGTCAGGAGTTACCTCCAGCACCTGTGGCAAATTCACTCTCTTGCCTTGGACTGAATTTGCAGGGAGCCCGAGGGAACAGCCCCGAATTTTAACCTGGTTCCATCCCCTGCTGCATTAAAGAGCAGAATCGTTAACTACAACTTAGCTCATTAAAAGAGGGATGAAAGGAGAGGGCAGCTCAGAGGGAGGGGAGTTAACTCAGCAGGGAGCAAGGGGTAGAGATGAAGGGGGATGGAAAATCCAACATGTGGGACTCCAGGAGCTGCTTGGGAGGGCACATTCACAGGGGGAGCCCTTAAAATTTTGGGAAATGCTTTTTCTACTCTGGCTGCAGGATTTTCCATATTGGAGGGATACCTGAGAGCAACTTGGGAGAAGCTTCATGCCACAAACCCTCAAATCCAAATGGGTTTCTTTGAGGCTCTTCAGAGACTCTGGCATTAATCTTCCAGTAGTTTTACTGGTTAAACTGGTGGTCTTGTACAGATACAGAGCAGACAGCTAAGGATGAGGTGTTCCCTTTCCCTTTTGCATCGTTGAAGAAAACCCCCTGTAAGAGAATGTCCTCAGCTTTTGGGGCAGGAAAGGAGCAAGATCCATGTTCCTCCTGTGAAACCAGTGCTAATTCCTGACTGCTTTGGATGGGAGCAGGAGAGGGATTAGGGGATGCATGAAGTGTAATTTTGTGATTAAAGTGAACTTTTGGGATTTTGCACTGGGCTGTGACACGCAGGGTGGCTGTTTATATCTCCACTAGGTTAAATCAGCATCGTTATCCTTTTAGGAATGAGTAGATATTACCATGCTGCCTCTTAAAAAAAAGCAATTACTGCATCCATTGGGCAGTACATTAATTGACACTGTTTAGTTACAGCCTAATTTATCTCTGAATGAAATACATTTAAAATTTCCAGTGTATTATTCCATTCAATTACTGCCAATCTCTGTCCATTTGCTGCCACAGATGAGCTGAGCTGGCAGAGCTGGGCACACACACCAGCAAACCCTCAGCTTTGCCCTCCCATCCCTGGGGAATCAGCTCCAAACTCAGCCCCAGCAGCCTGATTTCTGCCTCAGGTGGCTTTTCCAAGCTTTTGTGGAGGTGGGATGTTTTCCAGCCATTCCCAGGGCCATGGAGGTCAGGTCTGGGGTCAAATCAAGCTGATACAGAATTTGGGAAGGGGCTGAAACATCTTTATGGGATATAGGATGATATCCCAGCCTTACTGAGGTCAGAGAGGAGTTGGTGACCACAGCCCTGGGAATGGGGTTTCTCCTGGAGCCTCTGTTGAGGTCTCCAAGATAAACCTGCAGTGAAGCCAAGCTGAAATCCAACAGTGGCCCATCATTTTAGTCCTTCCAGCAGAGCTGCATCATCTAATCCCAGAACTAGAAGGTACCAAAATTTACTAAAATTTAGATGGCTAAATTTTATCTGACTCTGGCAGCAGGAGAAATTGGACCATGATTTTCTGAGCAGTTCATTTGTAAGGTACTTCAAGGACCCCAATGTCCCAATCAAAGCAAAACCTGAGGTACCTGTAAGGGCTCCCTCTTGTTCCAAACCCCTGCCATGGGCAGGGACACCTTCCACTATCCCAGGTGGCTCCAAGCCCCATCCAACCTGGTCTTGCCCCAAAAGCTTACATTTCACAAATTTCCTTGTATTTTCAGCCACAGAAGCTCAACAAATGAAATAACCGTGGAAGGATTTGCCAATCTGGCATAAATTTGTGCAGAAAGAACTTTCTAGCCAAGGGCAGACAATTTGCTGTCCGTGCTGCTGACCAGTCACAGGAAATGTGCCTGTTTGATGAGTCTGTTACTAAGGGATCACTAAGATAGTTCCCCTATTTAAAATAAGTGAAATAATAAATGAAAATAAATAAATGAAATAATAAAACAAATGAATAAAAAATTAAATATAATAGATATTATAAATGAATATAAATGAATATGATATAATATATATATATAATATAATAAACATAATATAATATAATTCCAAGCCCTGTCCAACCTGGCCTGGAACACTGCCAGGGATGGAGCAGCCACAGCTTCTCTGGGCACCCTGTGCCAGGGCCTCACCACCCTCACAGTCAAGAATTCCTTCCCAGTCTTTAATATCTTTGAACTATTTGCCAAATGGTCTTCCTTGCAAAGAAAAATGACTTTTCATTCCAGGTTAAGCAACACTATTCCTTTTTTTTCTCCAGCCCTGCAGTTTCTTTTTCATTATGTCTGGGAGAAGGGAACACAAATAGAGACACAGGAGAAACCTGACAGAATTCAGCCTAATAGGGAATATGGGACAGCATTTTGCTTTTAGATCTGTACTGAGCCTCTCATCTTTATTAGAGAAGTTGACAACTGAGCTTATTTCTCTGTGTGATAAATCCACTGTAGTAAAAGGCTGTTTCCAGATGGCAATAGCTGGCACATAGGAGTAAGATATAAGCAGAACATCAGATACACAGATATAAGCAAAACATCAGATACTCCCAACCAAAACTGTTGGCTGGTCAAAAATTCTTCAGGTTTAATGGTGTGCAAAACTCCACGTGAAACACATTCCCTCAATAAAAATCGTGGGGGATGTTATTTTCAAATGAGCTCTTTAATTAAGAATTTTTTCTTTAGCCTCAAAGTTTTCACTCAGTCCTGGATCAGCAGAAAAAAGCCAGCACGGTTGATCTTATCAAACTGACACGGGAGGATTGGAAAACTGGGGGTGGGTGGTGGCAGGGATAATTTAGGTTGTAAAGTGCTAATGACCTCCTGGGATCATCAGAGCGTTCGTTTGGGTTCCTTTGGCTACAAATGCCTTTGCCATGAAGGCAAGAGCTGCTTTCAGCCCAGGGAAAGCCAGGCTGGATGCAGAGGCTGTGCCTGTGGAGGAGTGTGGTGGCAGCAGCACTTTGCCCCCCGAGGCATGGACAGGGAGCTTTCACAGCTGGAACAAGTTTTTCAAACAAGTTAAATCTCCTGCTCTTCATTCCTGTATCATCCATAGCTCGTTTGTTCCACACTGGGATGGTGTCCCTCACATTCCCAGCCTGGATGGGAGCTGGGCAGGTTTGGGAATTTGAGCTGTGTCCTCCCCTTCTTCCCTCTTGCCACGACTTTCTCCTGCTTCTGGCTGCAAGTCTAATAAAACAAAAACCCTGTGCATTATGCAAAGCCTTTAATTTAAAATGCTATCCATAAATCTGGTCAGTTTTATTTTGCCAGGGATGGGGTTTTAGCTATATTTGCTGTTTTGCCTTTTTTTTTCCTTAAGATTTCTGCTCTGAATCCTCTTGGACCTGTGGTTGGGGTTTGCTCTAGGGAATGTCTGCCCTCACCCTCCAGCCTTCAAACTCCTTCTCTGTGTAAACCCTTCCAGGCAGCCACAGAAATGTGCTATATATTGTTTTTTGCTATATATTGGTTTTCTGCTATATATATTGGGTTTGTGCTATATATATTGTTTTTGTGCTATATATTGTTTTTGTGCTATATATTGCCTCCATGTTATATATGCTCTGTCTGCTGTACATGGCCTGTGTGCTGTGCAGCCATATATTAACATCCCAAATACATTTACATTCCATAATTGTTATATAGACTCCTACAGTGGTTTGGGTTGGAAGGGAATTTAAAGCCCATTCTCGTTCCAACACCCTTGCCATGGGCAGGGACGCTTCCTGCCAGACCAGGCTGCTCCAAAACTCACCCCAGCTGGCCTTGAACACTCCCAGGGATGCCAGTTTTTGCTCAGAACTCCCCAAGTTTGGTTGATTTTAGGGAGGCAGCCCCTGGGCCTGTCCTCAGGCACACCCCAGCCTCCCGCCTGCGGCAGGCCGAGCGGTTTTTCCGAGGAAAACGCTCCAAAATCAGCTCTGGCTCCCGCTCAGAGCGTATTAGTGTGTGGATTACATGTAATGCAAGCCATTATGCAAGGCAGCCGGGATGGCAGGCGGGATTAGAGCCCGATAACCCCCTGGAAATGAGGGTTTAGCAGCCCTGGGCGAGCGCTGGGCCGTGAGGCGCTCACACGCGGGGCCTACTGCAAATAAAAAATGGAGCTGAGCCTCCAGCATTCCCTCCCCGGGGATACCCCTCAGTGCAGGGTGCCTGGAAAAGGCGTTTCATGGAATCACAGAATATCCTGAACTGGAAGGGACCCGCAAGGATCAGATGCAACTCCCAGCCCTGCACAGACGCCCCAGCAATCCCACCCTGTGTGTTCCTGACAGCGTTGTCCAAACACTCGCGGAGCTCTGGCAGCCTTGGGGCTGTGCCCATTCCCTGGGGAGCCTTTTCAGAGCCCCACTGTGGTATTCACAGAGAATTCACAGAGAGAGACGTAATTCTCTCTCCCAGGATTTTTCCTGGGGAAGACAGTGAGAAAGTTCAGAGAAAGAAGAAAACAATTCCTATCTCTATTTGCTGTGCCTGCTGTTTGGCACATGTGGAATGTGTTATGGAGATTGTTTACTGGGCAGTGATTTGTTAATTGGACACCGGTGATGGTTGTTTTGAGTGATTGGCCAATTAGGTCAAATCTGTGTCGTGGCTGTCTGAGACAGTCATGGGTTTTTCTTTAGTATCTCTTTAGTATGTAATTTAGTATAGTGTTAGTGTAGTACAGTATAGCTTAATAAAGCAATTGTTCAGCCTTCTGAAATCATTGGAGTCAAAGCATGTTATTCCCTGGCTGCAGGACTTCCCTGCATCAATACTCCACCACCCTCTGGATGAAGAAGATTTTCCTAACAGCCAGCCTAAACCTTCTCTGACTTAGCTCCAGCCTTTCTCTCAGCTCCTGTCACTCGTGAGAGTGATGATTTGGTGCTGCCCCTCTGCTTCCCCTTTTGAGGATTTTGGAGGCTGCAATGTCTCCCCTCAGTTGGTGTTTCAGCTCCTGGTGCACATCCCAGCAGGAATGACAGGGGATACATCCCTGCCATGGGGTGCAAAGCCCCTTGACAGCATCCACAGGTCCTTGGAGAATCCTCTCTTTGCTCAGTCCAGAATGACACAGCTGATACAAGGTCTGCTGTAAGGTTATGATGTTTGTGAGACTTTTTTTTCTCCTTTTTTTCTCCCTCCAATCCAAATCCACTAACTATATTTATCCCTGAGCTATCATAGCTTTGTCCTTTGCCTTTTTGGAGTATCATGTTAATTGGGTTGGAAGAGAGGCTTTCATTACCAAAAGCAATAACTCACAGAGTGGCACCAATTATTTCCCAACCAACTGCAGGATTATTTAATCCAAGGCTGGGTTTTGAAGCCAGTGGCACAGAGGGATGGGGATGTCCCACTGGCCTGGCTGTGGAGTCACAGGGATGGTGATAATTATCTGAGAAAAGGACATAGGCAGGGCATTGAATGCTTTTCAGGTAGGATTTTAGGGTTTGAGGAAATGTCAGATTTGATGAAAGGTGGCTTGCTGCAGAATCCAGCCGATGTCAGGATTTCCTCAGGCTGAAGTATAACCTGTTCAAACCTGAGTCTGTAGTGGAAAATGAGAGAATCTGGAACTGCAATGGTTATAGGTAATGGAAGAGCTGGTGGGGATATTAATCTTCCTGCTTTCATAGAATCACAGAATCATGGAATGGTTAAGGAAGACCTTAAAGCTCATCCAGTTCCACCCCCTGCCATGGCAGGGACACCTTCCATTGTCCCAGGTTTCTCCAAGCCCTGTCCAGCCTGGCCTTGGACACTTCCAGGGATTCATGGGCAGCCACAGCTTCTCTGGGCACCCTGTGCCAGGGCCTCCCCACCCTCACAGCCAGGAATTCCCAGTTCCCAGTCTCCCATCCATCCCTGCCCTCTGGCAGTGGAAGCCATTCCCTGTGTCCTGTCCCTCCATCCCTTGTCCCCAGTCCCTCTCCAGCTCTCCTGGAGCCCCTTCAGGCCCTGCAAGGGGCTCTGAGCTCTCCCTGGAGCCTTCTCCTCTCCAGGTGAGCACCCCCAGCTCTCCCAGCCTGGCTCCAGAGCAGAGGGGCTCCAGTCCCTGGAGCTTTTCTGTGGCCTCCTCTGGACTCACTCCAGCAGATCTATGTCTCTTATATTTGAGGCCATGGAATTAAGTGTAAGGTTAAGCTTAATTACATCTCTCTGTTAGATGTCAGGATGAAACCTCTCAGGAGGGATGGAGCACCCGAGGGTTGCTGCTTTCCAGCCCCAAAAGCAATGGGGATTTTTTTCCAGCCTGCCCAGTCAGCCCAGCAGCACTCGGCCCCTCTGTCCCCTCTCTCCCAAACTGGGATCACTGGGTGCAAATGGTAAAGTCCCTAAAGCATAGAGGAGAACCAAAATACCCTACAGAGGAAGGATTTGCTTTGCCAGCACCTCTCCAGGTTGGCACAGAGGAGTGGAAGCTGCAGAGCAGAGGCTGTAAAATATCCTTGATCCAGGGGAAACACTGCTCTGAGGGGCTGTAGGGCATTAGGAGAGTACAAAGCTGGGCTGGGGAGTAGGGACAGAACCCCCCGGGCTGCCTGGTACCTGCAGAACCCTTTGCTGATCCCTGACCCCTGTGCAGCTCCTGCAGGGAATCCAGGGGGCGAGCACAGATGCTGTGCAGGAACACCCAACACATCGGGTTTTGTCCTCCTGGAGAGCTGCTCTTGGAGATGGGGAGAGAGGGAAAGCAGTGAGGAATCATCTGTGATTAATGAAATTGGGGCACACACATCTGCAGGGATCAGATCAGCCCGGGGTGTGGATGTTCAGCGCCGCCGGGCACGATTAATCCCCTGTCTGTCTCCTCCAGCACCTTGCACTGATACTGGCCACAGCCAGATGTTTTTGGGGAAGGTGTAAAAAGTCTGGGATCTGGCAGACATCCCCCCTACCCCCAGTGTTTTCCCTCCTCTGCCCTATTTCTCTGCCATGCAGAGGGGACTGTGATGGGTGCTGTGCTCTGGGCTGCGGGGTGAGCTCTTTGCTGGAGGCTTTCATTATTTCTTTTTGGTTCTGAGTTGCAGCTGCCAGAAGATGCTGCACTTGGGGCTGCTGGCTGAGGTTGAAATGTGACCCACGACACTGGGGACATGGTGGGGACAGTGGGCTCTGAGACCTTGGCTGTGCTGCTCACTTTTGGGGACACCACGCTGGCCCAACCATCCAGGAACACGGATATAGACTTAGAAAGTCCAGCCAGCTCAAGGAAGGGATCAAGGCAGGGAATAGAAGCACTTTTCTGCATTTATTTGGTATTTGAAATTCTCCCTGGCAGCTTACACTTGGCAGGTTAAATCTCTTTCCCTCTTTCTCTTGGCACTAAGCCCACTGGAGGCAGAGCTGCAGCCCCAGCTCTGTCCCCAGCCATGGTCTCAGAGGACATGGACATGGATTTTTCCGAGTCGTTCCCTCCAGCAAAGGCAAATGACGGGTGAAGCTCAGGCTGGGGACAGGCACGGGGTCTGCACTGTGTGCTCCTGCCTCCAGGGATAACCTGAACACCTTCCCAGCCCCAGGGCAGGATCGTGGCTCCATCTGCCCCTGCTCCCACCTCATTGCCCTCCTTGGCACCTGGACCCTGCCACTCTCTGGAGGGCAAAGGGCTGGTGCCCATCACACTGCTGCTGCTGCTGCTGAGCCTCCTCAACTGCAGCTTTGCTGTAAAAATGCTGGGTTTTTTTCCCTAGGAAAAAAAGATTCATATTTTCCTAGATCTGCAAGGCTAATTGAGCAGAGGAATTGATTACCATGGCCATGAAAAATGTCTTATCTCTTTAAGTCTATAAAGGACTCACGCTGATGTAGTTATGAAATACCTGTGGAGGCCCTGAGGTGTGTTCTGCCAGAGACCAGAGCTGCTGCTGGGGTCCCTTCCCCTGAGAAACACAAAATCCAGGGAGCTCTGCCCATTGCCTGCTGCCTCTCCAGCGGGGAGCTGTGATTCCTGTCTCAAGTGGCTCCACGTTGCTCCAGTCAGCAGGACTTGTCCTTGTCCATAGTGGTGGAGAACACGGAGGCAGCTTTTAAATTGCTGGGATGAGGCTGATGCTGGTGTGTCTCAGCTCACCCTTGCTGGTTGTCCTTGCTTCACCTCTACCCCTTGGCCTGAAAATGTGGGACTTGCCAATCCTAAATGTGCTGGAAGCACTGAGATACTGAGACACTCAGATTCACAGAATCACAGAATGGTTTGGGCTGGAAGGGATCTCTTAAAGCTCATCCAGTTCCACCTCCTGCCATGGGCAGGGACACCTCCCACTGTCCCAGGCTGCTCCAAGCCCTGTCCAGCCTGGCCTGGGACACTTCCAGGGATCCAGGGGCAGCCACAGCTGCTCTGGGCACCCTGTCCCAGGGCTTCACCACCCTCACAGGGGAGATTTTTTTCCTAATACTCCACGTAGACCTGTTCTCCTTGAGCTTAAAGCCACTCCCCATCCTCCTGTCACTCCATCCCTTGTCCCAACTCCCTCTCCAGCTCTCTTGGAGCCCCTTTAGGCACTGGAAGGGGCTCTGAAGCCACTCTGGAACCTTCTCCAGGTAGAACAGCCCCAGCTCTCCCAGCCTGTGTGCAGAGCAGAGGGGCTCCAGCCCTGGGATCACCTTCATGGCCTCCTCGTGGTTTCTGAGCTCCAGGCAGTGAGAGGCACCATCCCCTGCTGTATCCAGACAGCTCTGATGTTTTAACTCTGCCTTCTGCTCAGAACACCAGCATCCCTTTCTGACACACACACCTGTGCAGAGCCACATGGAGAATTACAGGCACCAAGTGTTACAAAGCCAGACTTTGGGATATTCTGTGTATTTAGGATGAATCCTGGGCCATTAACAATTGCTCCTTTCCTTTTTTTATTTTTTTTTTCACCACCAGGATAATATCAGCAGCCTAAGTGGATGCTTTCTATTTATTTATTTATTTTTTTGTGTATTCTTTCTGGTGAGAACCACGTAGTGAGCAATCTGTGTGCTCCAAACAAGATAATGCAGAGATACAGCAGACCCCCTGCTTGGCTGGAGATTGCTGGATAATATATGGCATTCTGGTGAGATAATAACCCCAAATGGAGTGAGTTTTTCTCCCTGCAGCATTTACATAAAATACTTAGGGTAGCCTTTTGTGGACAGAGGAGTCAGAGGTGGTGTCATCTGACTGGAGAACAGAAAAGACTTGAAATAGGGGGATAAAAAGAGCTAGTCATCGAGATGATTTCATTTTCTTGAGCTTGCAAGGCTTGGGAGGCTGTGGGATGAAAGGGGATGGAGGGAATAATTGGAGTTATGAAGTGTGGGCAGCGAGCTTGCTGCTGGGGAAGTTAATGAGCTCTATGAAAATTAAATCCCCAGCACGAGAACTCGAGATGAGGATGCTCCCTCTTGGTTTTTTGTTTTGTTTTTTTTTTTTTTTTTTCCCTGCTGACTGCCAGCAGGTACTAAAAAATGGGATTTTGCCATAGATGATGCCAGGCCAGCCTGCTGTCACCAGATTTCTTTCTTGGAAAGGGAGCAGAGTTTCTAGGCAAGGCAAATGCAGAGTCTGGAGTCTGCCTGCCTCCCCTAAAGCAGTGACCTGTGCTGGCAGGAGAGTGCAGAGTTTGAGGGCCAGTGTTGCTGCTGAGGCCTGGGGAAGGGCTGTGAAGGCAAGGGGGTGGGTTAGGGGTGATGTAAAACAGGGCAAATGCCATATTGCAAAGGGTGAGCTCAAGAGTCTGGGAGGTGAAGCAGATTTTCTGCTAAACTGAGGGCTTGTGAGTGGAAATTAAAAGGAGAACAAAGACCTTGGTGCATTCCCTATGTGCCATTGATATGGGATGCTGCTGGGAAAAAGGAAAATGGGACCCTAAGGCATAAAAAGCAAAATAAAGATGAGGAAATATTTAAGGACTCTGCTAAATGCTGGGGAAGCCTCTTTGGGAATGTGCCACAGAGCTCTGGTGGTTGCCCCCAAAAAGGGTGAGTTTAAATCACAACAGGTGCAGCACAGGGACATTGGGAAGGGCAGGGGGAAAGGGCCTATTTTAGGCAAGGAGCTGAAAAATATCATCTGTGTTTGTCCAAAGATGTTGGGAGAGGACACGATGCCTGTCTATAAATACAGAGGGAATGTAAACACCAGGGAGGGAAACAAACTGATTTAACTGGAAGGGCAGAGTCAGCAGAAAACCAAATCACTCTGAAGCAGGCAGGAATAAATCTGAGAGGGGATCAGCACATGGCTCTGGGATCCTGGGGTGGCTGGGGCTAATAGGATTGCTCAGGGTGAAAGACCTCAAAACTAATTTTGAGGCAGAGCTTGTTAAACTGATGAAAGATCTAACAGGGCCATTCTCTGCTGGCAGCAGAGTGGGGGCTGAGCTGGGAAATCCCTTTGGGGGTGAATTACTGAACTCCCTGACTTGCACCCACAGCATCCCAGTGACCCTGAGCCTATGGTAATAGGAGTAGGGACTATTCATAGTGCTACAGGGTTCTTTATTTGCATTTTCCATGCATATCCCATCCTATTTGTAAGGGAAAAAAATTAAAAAAGGAATATTTGAAATGAATACAGGAATATCTGAAAATGCTTCCTTGTCCCAGGATGGATGGATGTCAGGATCAGCACGGGGGCTTCCAGCAAGGTCCCTGCTTTAGGTACAAAGGAGCTTCTGAGGGTCCTGTGCTGATGAGCAGAAGATGCTCGTGCTGGGGGATGCTCAGCCCTGCCTGAGACAAGGATGTGTGGGCACAAACCCACTCTGAGCTGCTCCATATTGCTCCTATCACGGCAACCACAATATTGCGTTAGCACCTTATGGTAGCAGACCAGAAGTGGGCAAAAATTTACTTTTTTCTCAGTTAATCTGAGCATTTCCTGCAACCTGAGAGCCTCCAGACAGATGGATCATAAAGCTCTTGGTGTTTTTTGGGATAGGCCTTCACATGGAGGTTTGTGGGCTGCCAGCCACGCTTGAGATTTTGGAAAGGGTCGTGTGAGGGAGGTGGGAGAGGCTCCCCTGGGGCAGGAGGGTGTTTGTTCTGCAGCAGGAACAGACCCAGGAATGATTTCCCTATTTTTTTCCCCTAGGCATTTCAGTTTTGTTAATCAGACAAACTGTTAATTCGTTGGGCTGGAATTAACCTCGTGATGAGGGTGTTTGGATAAAGCCTTTGGGAGGCTGTGCTGTTTGGGCACAAAAGGGGTTTGCTGAAGCTTATGTGGGGTCACAGTGGCCTAATTAGGATTTAGGGGAAATGGTGTTTTTTGTAAATGGGTTTTTAGGTAAAGGAAGGAGGTGGCTGGAATGTGCTGTTAGATGTGGAGTGCAGCATTAAATGAGCATGTAAATGAGATGGCTCTCATTAGAAAAGGGCAAGTTTGATGAACAGCTCCTGAGAGCTTTCCCTGGAATGATGCCTTTGACTTCTGCCTCCTGCCTTATTATGGCAGGACAAGGAGGCTGGGAGGGTGGGAGGGATAATGAACTGCTGGGAACACTGGGAGAGCATGGCTTTGATGCTGATAATAAGGAACAGTCATTTCACCTCTGAGCACAGCACTGGTAAGTCTGAGCTTCATCCCAAAATTCATCTGCTTGGGAATATGGCAAAACCACCATCAGGCCCAGGGGGCTGAGGTTTGGCTGAAAGTCATGGTCAGTGTTGGTGGAGGTTTTTGCTGGGGCTGGCATGGCCAGGTGAGTCTCTCCTGGGTGTGCTTATGCTCAAGCACAGGGTTGCATGGGAAGTTCTTCCCAGCATCTCCTAAAATTCTCCCCAGGAGCATCTCAGCACCCAGGCCTGCCACAAGCCATGGTGGAGAACAAGCCTAGAGTTACCTCCTGCACTTGGGATGAAGCAGTGCTGGTTTTTTCCTGCTTAAAATAATCTTGACTATTAAGCCTCGAGCCCTAGACCTTCTCAGCCTGACAAGAGTGCTTCAAGATGATTCCCCTTGAGCTCTCTCCTTGCTGAAACAACTTGTGTGTGCTGGCTGTGTGCTCCAGCCCAGCTGAGTACAAAGGCTCCAGGGATGAAATCAAAATCCCATTTGTCTTTCCTGACTGCAAACAGTTGGAGGATCAAAATATAGCTTGAGCATTAGGAAGTTTTTGCAGAAAGGGTGATAAAGGTCTGGAATGTTCTGCCTGGGGAGGTGGAGGAGTCACCATCCCTGGGTGTGTTTGACAAAGCCTGGATGTGGCACTGGGTGCCAGGGTTCAGTTGAGGTGTTGGGGCTGGGTTGGACTGGATGATCTTGAAGGTCTCTTCCAGCCCAGTGATTCTGTGAATTCTGTGAATTAGAGATGTCCATCCTGTTTAGAAGCAGGTTTGGGCAATTTTCAGATGCAGGGGATGTATTTTGCTGAATAAGGTGGGTTTTTGTTACCACTCCTTCAGCCGAAGATGAAAATCTTGCTTCTCATCAGCTGCCTTCCTGAATTTGGTGATCATCTCCTCTGGTTTAATGGAAAATAGTCTGACAGACATGGGGAGAGCCTTGGGGATTAATGGAGTGGAGCTGTCCTTATGGAATCTCTGCTGGATCCCCCAAATGAGGTTGAAAAGGATTTTCTGAGCTCCTCAGCACTCGTGGAGGAGGTTTTAAGCTCTGAGACTCATGTCCACTCAGATACCCCCAGGTGATGTAGGTGTTCATGGTTCTCCTGGATAACTTTCCTTGGAGACAAGGAGATTGATGCCCCAAGCATCTGTGAGACCATCAGATCAAACTATTTTCCTTCTGGGCCCATATTCTTTTGGGCCAGAAATGAAAGCTGTCTCATGCTCCCTCCAGGCTGCTTATCCTCATCCCTCCTGCCTCTTTACCCTCTAACTGTGGGTTTGTCAGGGCCAGGATTAACCCCACAGTCAGTGCAGGTTTAGGCAATGAGGTCCTGCTGTTGGTTCCACTCCTCAGCAGGAATTGACATTCCCTAGTGCTGGAAACTACAGGAACCAACCCTCAAATTGCAGCAGCTCCCACGCTGCTCCCCTGACTCCAGCTGCAGCCATTGGCAGCCCTGTAATTGTCACTGTAATTGCAGGGGACTTGGAAACCCTGAGCCCTGCCAGGAACATAACTTAATCTTTCCTGAGCTGTTGCTTTTGAGGGCTGAGTGTGGGGATTTGCTCTTCTCGTGGTGGCAGGGGATCAATCCTGATCCCAGAGCTGGCAGGGAGGGTCTGGGTGCTGCTGCTCCCTCCCAGTGCAGAAGAAGGAGCCCAGGTAAGCTCGTTACAGGGGCTTATTCAGCAGATGGACGAGCTGTTGCCAGGTAGATCTTGTTGCTCATTAATATTCCATTGGCCTCATTTGTGTGCCCTGCTCACCTCTGGCTGGATCCTCGTCTGGCACAGAGATTGTATTTCCAGCCCAGCCTGTCCCTGGCATCCTGTTCCCATTGTTCCTCACCTTCCCAGATGGCAATAACTGGTGAGGGACCTGGATATGGCCATACCCATTCCTGGGGCTTGAGACATGTCCTGAATGTGGCACTGGGTCACAGTCCCAAGGCTATGGACAAATGATGCTCCATCCCTGGAAGTGTCCGAGGCCAGGTTGGATGGGGCTTGGAGCAACCTGCAATAGTGGAAGGTGTCCCTGCCCATTGTAAGGGGTTGGAATGAAATGATCTTTAAGGTTCATTCCAACCCAAATCATTTTATGAACCTATGATTTGACTGCAAGAGATAGCAAAGGTTTCTGTATCTTCTCCAGCCATGCTCTCCCAGTGTTACAAAAACCCCTGGGGAGAATTTTGTGAGCATTTTGACACGGGGACAGGTGGGTGACACAAAACATCTCGTCCTGCAGCAACATCAGGGAGCTATTTGGGGCTGGGAACCTGTAGCATTCACCTGTAGCATCTATCAAAACTCCCCCAAAAAACCAAAACCTGGCAAAATCCCTCCTCCTGTGCCATTCTTTCTTAAATGTTTGCCATCAGTACATTTGGTTCTCCATTTTCCCTGGTACTGAAGTGAGAGATTTCATAATGATTCACACTGTGTTCTGCTGAGCAGCTTCAAGCAGCAACTGGGGAGTCTGTTAAACAGGCATCCAGCCTGGAATATTTTGTACACTATCTAAATGCAGAGCTGTAATTAAAAGACATGCTTGAAATAAATGACAAAGGGCTTGGGGTTTGTGGGTTTTTTCCCTCCTTTTTTTTTTTCCCTTCCCCAAGGGAGATGGGAAGGCGGGTGGAAGTTGCACTGAAGTACCAAGAGGCACAACAAGCACAATTGAACAAATAATATCCAACAACACAGGTCGACAGAATTGCTTTCAAATGCTGCATGTTCGGTTATCACCCAGGGAACTTTCTGTCTGATTAAAAATAATTATTGCTGGCATTAAATCTGTTCAGAATTACTCAGCGCAATTCGTCTCCTACCGCACGCCGCTACCATATGTCTGGTCTGTTGAGTGAAAAATGTCTCTTTTATTCAGATAAATAATGCTTTGTAAATATTTAGAGATGAATGTTCTGGATCAGTGAGCGGCTATTTTTTTCCTGATGACAAATATGTGCAAATGAGCTTGTTTTTGGCGGAGGCTCCATTTGAGGCAGGCACGGTACGGGGCCAGATTAATCCCTAAGTGAGCATGCAGGGGATGTGCCAGGATGATTTACCATGGGCACAGCAGAAGGGTCACAGAATCATGGAAGAGTTTGGGTTAAAGGCCATCTCTTTCCAAAATTTCTGCAATCAGCAGAGATACCTTCCACTATCCCAGGCTGCTCCAAGCCCTGTCCAACCTGGACTGGAACACTTCCAGGGATCCAGGGGCAGCCACAGCTTCTCTGGGCACCCTGTGCCAGGGTCTCCCCACCCTCACAGCCAGGAATTCTTTCCCAATATCCCATCCATCCCTGTCCTCTGGCACTGGGAGCCATTCCCTGTGTCCTGTCCCTCCATCCCTTGTCCCCAGTCCCTCTCCAGCTCTCCTGGAGCCCCTTCAGGCCCTGCAAGGGGCTCTGAGCTCTCCCTGGAGCCTTCTCCTCTCCAGGTGAGCACCCCCAGCTCTCCCAGCCTGGATCCAGAGCAGAGGGGCTCCAGCCCCTGGAGCAGCTTCATGGCCTCCTCTGGACTGGCTCCAACAGGTCCTTGTCCTTCTGTTGGGGGTCCCAGAGCTGGATGCAGCACTGCAAGTGGGGTCTCATGAGAATGAATCAGAGGGGAAGGATCCCCTCCTTGCCTTCTGCCTGAGCTGTTTTGGATGCAGCCCAGGACACATTTGGCTCTCTGGGCTGCCAGTGCACATTGCCAGGTGATGTCCAGGTGATGGCCTTTCATCCACCAGCACCCCAAATCTTTCTTGGCAGAGCTGCTTTCAATCCCTTCAACCCCCAGCTTGTAACACTAAGGGTTGCCCCAGTCCAGATGCAGAACCTTGAGCTTGGTCACTTCTGCTGCTGAGCAAGCGGGGAGAAAACATGAAAAGATTTTGAAATCTGTTAACATATCTGCAATGCCTTCCAGCCAAACATAGTTGCAGGTACCTGGATGTTGGGCAAATGCCATGGATTTCCCTCGTTCCTGCTGCTGAAGTCCCAGAAGGATCCATGGGACATGGGCAAAGGTACAAGAGCTGGATCCCACATTGTGTCTGGATCTGACCCTGCTCCCCAATATGCCTGGAAGGAGGGTTTAAGAAATGGGACACATGAACCTCTTGGCATGCCCAGACTCCTGCCTGGTGCTGACACAGGCTCGTGGGACTGGATGGGATCATGGGTTATAGCTCCTGGAGCCGTGTGATGACAGCGGAGCTGACGCTTTGCATCTTTCCCCTTTTACACTTCAAAAGTGCTGCAGGGAAAATGCTCATCTCAGTGCCAAAAAACATTTGCTGAGCACATCTAACCTCCAGGACTGCTGCTCTGGCTGGGTCCTGGTGATTCATGGAAAGGGACAGGGCTGCTGGAGGGTGCACGGAATATTTAAAGCAATGCAGTTTTCACATGTTTTGTCCAGAGGTGTTAAATGGGACGAAATCTCTCCCACATGTGAGATAATGGGCTCTGTGAGGGGTGAGAGTTAGCCAGACACATCCCTCCACTTCCAAAATGCCTCCCAGGGAGTGGAGGTGTTGGAGGGCACATCCAAAAGATGAATTTCTTTCCCTCAGGATATGCACTGGAAGAAGGATGCAAATCCCAGGCCTCCAGGTCTGCCACCTCTCCATCAACTCTTTCTCACAGGAAAATTCCAAGTGGCTGGAGATCCTGGCTCGTGCTGCTGGCCTCAGTGAACACCCTCTGGATGTATTTGCTCTGTATTCCATTAAAACATGGAGGCAAACAAGGGGCATTAATGAATTCCTTCGTTTATGATGACAATACATTTTTGAGTCCTTCTATTGATTTGCCGAGCAAGCCGATAAAAAGAGCAAACCTTGCAGTATTTACTGCCCCGAGCCTAAGTGTGATGTCTGAATCAACAGAGCCTGTTTGCTTTTCAAAATTCAAATGAGGACAAAAATAATCTCCTTTTCAGGAGGCCAGCAGGCCCCTGCAGGAGGGGTTTTTGCCAAACTCACTCAAAGAGATGTCACAGCTTGAGGCCAACCAGAAAGGCCTGGTTGGTGTAACTGGGACTTCCCTGAGCTTTGGGGTCTGTACTGATGCACACAGGGGCAGACACTGGGTCAGGCTGTGAAAACTGGAAACCAGAGCAAAAAAGCTTTTGACAGCCAGCTGAGTCATCAACTCCACGTGGTTAATTAGGCATAGTTCCTAATCAAAGTCAGTATTTACCTTGGAAAGCAGGAGACCGGGCTGCTCCAGCCGTCGCTGAGTGCAGGGCTGGGCTTTGATGTGTTTTCTAGGGAGGACAGTGGGAAAGGGAGGCACATGGCTCCTTTGGGTGTATGGAGACAGGAAAAAACCCATGAAATGAAGAAATTGGAGTGACTGGGAGGGTCAGTGTTGCCTCTGGTGCTCTGGGTTTCTTCTACGCTGTCCCATGGTCAGTGGGAACTGCAGGATGGAGAGGGATGAGCAGTGTGAGCCTGGCTGACCATAGGCTGGATCAAAACCACCCTGCTCAGATTAACTACCAAAGAAAAACAACCCAAAAAACCAAACAGGATTAAAGAATTTCCTTTCTCTCCCTGGAATATTTGAGACCACAGGCCATGCTTCTGCCTCTGTGCTCACCCTGAGAGCAAATGGAACAAACTCATCCTCTGCTTTCCACTCCAAAATGCAGCAGCATGCTCAAGCCTTGACCAAAGAGGCCATTACAAAGGCAAGTCAAAGCCTTGATTTAAACCAGCTTGTTCAAATATTTTCATGCTCTTTGTGGTTGGATTCCAGACTTTTACTCCCTGATTACTTTAGCCTGAAAAAAAAAAAAAAGGGAGAAAAGAAAGGCCCAATTCAGTGATGAGGGCCCAGCATTGCTGAGCACAGGGTGCTACAGTTTCCCCAGGAATTCTTTTGGGTCTCAGAATGTCCTGCAGTAAATAAAAGCAACTAAAAATTGCTAAAGATGGAGGTAGATAGTTTTGCCCATCTTAACAAGTTATAGGATGCTTTCTGGAAGAGTGAAGTTTGGGAGATGCTCCATGGACACTATTAACAGTTGTGGCTATTAATTAATATCCTGGGCTTTTGGCATCATCAAATTTTGTTCAGGATCCTGAAGGGACTTTGGGTTTCCTGGACACACCCATGGAGAGGGGCTGTGAGGACTCTTCCATGTTTTTGTTCCTCTGAAGTGGCAGCTGTGGGAGGGCAGGGGAGGCTCTGGGGCTGTGCTGGCTCCATCATTGACTCCAGCCTCACTCACAAATTATTTATGGTCATTACTGGCTTCTCATTCTTGGTGTCATAGAGATGCTCCACAAGCAAAAACCTTCCATTTAGCTCATCTTGATGTCCAGATTGATTTTTTTTTTCCCTGCAGCCAGGAATGGGCTTGCAGGATCCCCTTCAGAAGCCATGAGCTTTTACATCCAGGGGGGACAGGAAGGTTTCCCCCATACCCTAGATGTGAAAGGCACTTGTGTCCTTGCTCCCTTTGCTGGAGAGTTTAGGCCTGGAAATCCCCTCGTGGCCACAATAATCTCTCCAAGGCCACAGAGTAGACACAGGATCACTGGGATTTTTTGGAAGATGATTTTTAAGAGGAAGGAAGCAGCTGATGGTGGCTCTTCCCCAACAAAGATAAAGAAGGGTGCTCCAAATAACTCTGTTCTTGCTGGCAAGGGGTATTTTTAACCAGCAACACGACACAAAAATAACACAGACGGCTGGAGAAAAAAAAAAGGAACGTCTGCTTTGCTGGGAGAGGAGTTTGCTCTGTTTCATGGGGAAGGCAAGAAACATTTATTTTGCAGCCCTCTCCCAGTCCCCACCAGCCATGCCATTCCCAGGAGGTGTTGCCCATGGTGTTTGCATGGACACAGGGGTGATTTTAAATGGCTGCTATAAAGTAATAAAGGCTGAAAGGTCAGGCTTGGGTATAAACAACCCCCAGGAGCCTGATTTTACACCCTGGCCATGCCCTGAACCAAGAACTGGTTGACTTTATGGGCTTCTTTCTCCAGAGATTCTTTGGACATCTGAGTGTTCTGGTCAAAAGGCAGAAAATACAGCTCTGACTCGGTGCCAAATCAAGAAATGACCTTTTTCCAACTCTCCTGCCTGCAGCCTTCCTTCCCCACTGCTGGACCATGCTGGGAGCAGGGCTGAGCCTGCCCATGGCAGGGAGAGAGCTCTGGCACAGCCTTTAGGGTGTCTGGGCTTTTCTAGCTCTGATCAGAGCCTTCATGGCTTTGGGGCAATTTCTGTACATGCTTGACAGCTGTTTTTTCCCCTTAGTAAAGAGCAGGAAGTGAGCTGGGGTAAGGATGGGATGTGCAGCGTGTGGGGGAAGTTTTGGAAAGAGGTTCAGACCCCAGGGCTACGTGAGGCATGTGGAGACTGTCAACATGCCTGTTGATATTCAGGTGGAAAAGTGGGAATATCCCCTTGCAGGTACAATCCTGTGGAGTTTTTGTTTGTTTTTTTCTTTTTCCTTAAGGTTGGGATTAAATGTGTGAGACGGTATTTTTTGTTTGGACTTAGATGTTTATTTGTTTTTATCTCTATTATAGTTTCACAAATTGTGAGCTCTAAAGTACTTTATTTTAACAAATTAAAAATGCAGCTGTATTTTTTTCTCCATAAGGTTTTTTTTAAGGATAAACTGTCTAATTAAGAAATTATACTTAAATTGTTTTTATTTTTAACTTAATAACTAACTGCTTGTGGTCTGTAATGCAGACTTTTTTATTTAATTACACAATATTACTTAAACTCGTGAAGAAGTAGGTGAAGAGGAAGGACTAGTCTCTGCTCTAAAACTTTTATCTTGTTTTATATATATTACTATATTCTAAAACTTTAAGCTTTTTACTATGTGATATGATACACTTTATTTAAACTGCATACTCATAATCTTAGTTCTATCATTCAGTTTTGGAAGCCTTCTTTATGGCTTCATGTTAAATGTAGTGTTTTCTTGGGGGTTAGTGTCTGTCAGCACAGAAAGTTTAACATTTTCAGTAACCAGGGCTCTAACACACACCCACACACACAGAGGGGAAATCAAGGCTCTCTGGTGCTTGTCAGAGCATCCTTTGGGGAGAGCAGCCAGGAAAAGGAGCAGCTGTGGAGGAAAATCCTGGTCTGTGCTCATGGAGCAGCCCCAAGGCTCCGGTGTCTCCAGCCCCTCTCTCTGAGGTGCTGTGATGTGAGTCAGGCCCTTCCCTCTGCCTTCCCCTCCAGGATGAGTAATGGAGCCAGGATAACCTTGAACGTGTCCTGGGGACTCTCCCAGCTCCTTATTTCAAGTGTTTTATTAGCAGGGACCAGGATGGAGTAAAAGTGTGGGGGTGTGAAATGTGGAGGTGCCTGTTGGGGGTTCCAAGGAGATCCCCCAAGAAATGCACCCAGTTCCTACAGCAGCATCCACATTTCCTGGGGAGGGAGCCCCATAACTCAGCTTTCCTCAAACTGCAGCAAGCCCCAGTAAATCTTATTTGTGTTTTAAGGCTTAAAAGCTCCAGCAGCTCCAGGAGCCTTTGCTGCAGCGTTGCAGCACCTGGAGGGAGCCCCTGCCCAGCTGATCCTTGTGGTGCCAGGGCTGTGCCTGGAATGGGGTGTGTGCCTGCAGCCTGGCCCTGGAGCAGCCCAAAGGCAGTAGAAACTCAGAGTGGGGACCAAAAAGGCCTTTCTGGGTCTAAGTTGGCCCTTTGCTTTTCTCAGTGCTTCACAGGACAGGTTGATGGTGTAGAACCACGGAATCATTTAGGGTTGGAAAAGACCCTAAAGGTCATCCAGCCAATTGTCCACCCAGCACTGCCAGCCCCACCACTCACCCATGACCCCAAGTGCCACGTTTCTGGCTCCATTTATTTGTACAATGGCTGGAAGAGGTGAGTCCTGGCCTGTGAGTGGGACATTTTTACCTTCTGGGGTGCAAATAATGATCTTGAGCATGATGGGCTGAGTCTGGTGGATGCTGAAATTTCCATAAATAAGTCCTTTACTGTGGGAGAGGCACTCATACCAAGCTCTCTCCTTTTCAGGCTTGCAAATAAATTGCATGGTGATTTTTAGGGTTGTCCTCTGCCAGGAGCTGGACTTGGTGATCCTTGTGGGTCCCTTCCAGCTGAGGATATTCTGGGATTCTGTGATAAAAAATCTCTCCCCCATAACCAGAGTGCCAGAATTGCACTCGGGTCAGTGAATCAGAGGCGAGCAATTTATGTCAAGATTTCCCCTCTCTTGCAAATTATAATGTACTATATTATCATTATAGGATTATGATTATGTCTAATAAGCAGGAATTTTGGGTGCTGGCAGCTCTTTAAACTTCACTGCAGTGATTTCTTTGCCTGTCCCGAGGCAAAGGCAGGCGGCAAAATCACGCGGACGGAGAGGGCTCTGTGGTGGCCCAAAATGAGGTGGGGTTTGGAGGTCAGGATAAAAGGGACCATTGTGGGGGCCTGTCTGCTGCCCAACACGTGAAGGGCCTGGTGTTCAGCAGAGCTCATCATGTGTCAGCTCTGAGCACAGTTGCTGACCTTTGATTTGGGGCCAAGGGGTTTGTTTGATGATCCCGGGGGTGATGCTCAGCCCATCAAACAGCCCAGGGATGCTTCAGGCTTTGAAGTCGTGGGGTTTGGCAGAAGTTTGGGATCATTCAAGGCAGCACAAGGCCTGGGTCAGGGGAGGTTTAGGTTGGAAATAAGGAAAAGATTCTTCATCCAGATTGTGGTTGAGATCTGGAACAGGCTCCCCAGAGGTTGTGGCATGAAGCCTGTCAGAGTTCTAGAAGTGTTTGGACAGTTCTCTCAGACTCATGGTGTGACTTTTGGGGTTATCCTGTGCAGGGCCAGGAGTTGGACTTGGTGATCCTTGTGGGTCCTTTCCAACTGAGGATATTCTGTGATTCTATGATTCTGTATGTTAGAGAAGCCTTTTGGGCACTTGGGCTAATCCAATTCTTCCACTACCTGCAAAATAATCCTGCATGGGGTATTTAATTGTATTATTAATTTCTCATAGGTACTGAGCAGTTTCAAAAGATGAAATCTCAAAACACCAATGTCAAATTAAAAAAAAAAAAAAAGGTGAATGCTTTCTGTGATTTGCTGATCTTTCCAGTGTCAGTCTTTAAGAATTTGGGGGCCTTGGTCTAGACTTTAATAAATGCAGTTGGATTTAAAGGGCTATTATTGGTATATTAAATTTCTGGCATTTAGTTATGTGTCATTTGTATGAAAATTGAAGCCACCTTCTCCCTCAGATCTCCTGCTAATAGTGTTGTTTTAATTTAGGCTTGTTAATGGGCCGTGTAATTTAAGGACAAACCCCTGTGTTTGAAGCATTCCCAATCACTTCAAGTCCCTCATCAGCACTCAGGACTTTCCTGCCTTTGCAGAAGGAGGCAGGTGGAAAACACAGGAGCCTCCAGAAGGAAATTACAGGTGGATATCTCCACTCCAAGAAAGGGTTATGAATGTGAACGTGTGAGTGCTCAGAATATTGGGAATCAGTTCTTGCCCCATCCCTGGAAGTGCCCAAGGCCAGGCTGGACAGGGCTTGGAGCACCCTGGGATAGTGAAAGGTGTCTCTGCCCATGTCAGGGGGTTGGAATGAGATGAGCTTTAAATTCCCTTCCAATCCAAACCATTCTGTGATTCTGTGAAGACATGGAATGTCTTTGGGAATGTCTGTCTCCTTGTTGGAACAGCCCTCAAACCCCACAGTGCTGGGATAAATTGTTGGGACAAGGAATCCAGGTAGTCATGCCCAGCTCAGCAGCTGATGCTCCAGCTAGGAATTCTTCTCCAAGATTTCATCCCCTGGGCTTTTCCTTCCACTGCCTCCCTGATGGTCTGCTGGGCTCCTTCAGCACCAGGAGAAGGAGATGGAGGAGATGGAGGAAGGCTGTCACACAGCACTTTCTCTTCTGAAGATTTTACAGCACCCATAGCTGCTCCTGACCTTCTCACCACATCCTTCTCCTCTGCAGAAGGGTCTCATGTTCCATGCTGCTCTCTGGCCCCATTTCCCCACCACAGCTCCCACCTCACTCTTGGAAGGGAGGCTCTACATCTCCTGTGGCTTTAATTCATCCACCTCTCACTGTGTGAGACACCAGAGGCACCATTAAGCACAGGAACACATCTCTGATAATTTATGGTCCAGCTTGGGAACTCCGTGGCTTCTGGATGCTGCTGAGTGGTTCTGCAAGTGAAATAAATATCATCCCTTCAGGATTTGAGCTGATAGCTTTATTTTAGGCGTTTTTCCTAAGGGGAAAACATAGAATCTACACTTTGATTCCTCGCTGGTACCTGTTCCTCCTGAAAAATGTTGCTGAACTGAGTCAGGAGGAGAAGGAATGCACCTAGGTGCAGAGTCAGTTGCCACCACCTGGGATTTATGCCATGGAAAACACCATTCCATCAGGACGTAGCTGCCATGGGCACCTCATCAGCATGATGGGAAGCTGCATTTATCCTGTTGTGTGGATGCAGAATGGGCACCTCCACGATAAATCCAGTGCCAGTGCCTCACTGGAGGATTTCGTGCCTGTGGTGGTAGGAGGAATCTCATTAACACAAACTTGAGAGGGATCCAGCCCTGCCAGCCACAAGACAAATGCAGCAGCACCATCATCATCTATCAAATGGAGAATGACCTTTGCTATCCATTAGGATGAAATGAAAAGCTTTGGGCTTTAACTTGGTTAAAATGCACATGGCTGTCTTTTTAGATCCTGGAGCTGGCACATTGCTGAGATTAATCAAACTGTGCATTTTGCAAGTGCTTAAGCAGTATTGTTATGTAACTCCATCTCTTTGTGGCTTCAAGACAGAAAGCAGAATAATTACACTGAGCTGGGCTGTGGAATCATCCTGCTGTGGTCAACAGCTGAGGAGGCAGAAGGGGTTTGGAGCCAAGTGCCAACCCCATGTTCTTAAATCTTGAATTCAGCTTTCTTCTGGTCAGAATTAAATGTGTGGGTCTCTAAGGCTGTGTGTGTGCCCAGCAGGGCTCAGCTGAAAGACATGGGTGCATCTCATTGTGGTCTGTCCTAAATCTCCCCACAGAAATGGGGGGTAGGAGAGGGTTTTTCTGGTATTTCCCTTTGAAAAATGCTGATGTGCCAAGGAAATGTAGCCATGCTGGAAAGAGGGAGAGAAGAGCATTGCTCTGCTGGCACTGGCCATCAGAGAGGGGCTCCACAGAGGGAAGCAGGGCCTGGTGGAGTCTGTGCTTCTGGGGTGGCTGGGGAATGGGCTGGATGCCAGTGAAGAACATGCCTGGAAAACCCTCTTTCCACCAGCTATTTAAGCAAGAGAGCTCTGGCCATGGGTCCCTCCTCTTTGATCTCACCTTGTCTCTGAGACAAGCACAAATTCAGCCGTTCCCAAAGAGAAGGAATTACCCACATCATCATGTCCAAAGTGTTGTAGTCAGTGCCTCAGTGTCCCAATGGAGATCTTCCAGGGTCTTTCTCAAGGGATGGTATTGGGACGGGTTGGAGCTGGATGATCTTTAAAGGTCCCTCCCAGCCCAGACCACTCCATGACTGTAAATCCTCACAAGCCCTCCTGAGCTCCTTGGCCTCCATTGTGCACATCCTTCACCCAATGACTCCTTGTTGTGTCTTCCCCTCCCTTTCTCCTCTCAAGCTCTTCCCTGCTTTTCTCCTGGTCACAGTGGAGCCCACCTTCATCCTGATGCCGTGTGGGCTGATAATTTGGGACCATCTGTGACATGGGCAACTCTTGGTGCTCCCATACTAAAGATGAATCTATTTTTCTGCATAACTTCTCCAGTATTTTTATTTTCTTGGCAATTCTTGGCATAAGGTGCAGACAATTCTGCCAATCCATTCAGATAAGGCAGTCAGATGGTGACTGATACCTTCTTGTCTTCACCTGAGAGCTGCCCCCAACTCTGCATCCCTAGATTTTCAACCATTGCTGCTCCATGGGAAGTTGGATCCTGCTGTACAGCCAAGTCCCATTCCCAGCTGACTTGAGCAAAAGCAGGAAACACTTGGAGCAAACAAAACAGACCCCAAAAGTCTGTGCAGCTGTGTGAATTAGGTTGGATGGAATCAGCCTGAGGTCTCACCTTACAGTCCCTGGTTAGAAAAACTGCTGTGTTTATAGGTTGTAACCCCACCTGCATTTATTCCAGTGTCAGTCTAAGCAGATGCTTTACTTAAGCCTATAAATATCTTTTTTTTCCCCTGCTTAAAGTATCTGCTTATTTACAAACAGAAATTAAATCCAGTTTAGAGGATATGATGTAACAGGGTCTTATACTGAAATAACGACGAGCTTTGGGTTCCAGCTGGTGTAGCTCAGCTGGCAGATAAGACCATAATACTACTGCACATAGACAAGCCTAGAAACAAACATATATTCTTGTAGCTTCAGTGCAAAAGGCAAGAAAAAGTGATGATGAGGAGAGTTGGAGCCTTGTAAATCAACGGAGCACCATCAGCTGATCTGACAGGAGCTGAACAAAGGGGAGCTGATAGCTCAGAGGAAATCAATCCCTTAATGGACAGTTTCCCTTGTCTGTTCCTGGAGTTGATGCAAGTCTCTGGGAGGATCTAAAATGATTAGCTGGAAATACATCCTTGTTTGAGCAGGGTCTTTGGGAAGTGTCTCCTTAACTCAAGTTGTGTGAACTTTCAGTCTGATGGTGACATCAGATAAATCACCTCTGAAGTGGGCTCGATCCTGGATTTCTGTTACACCAAATCTGGAGGAATTTCCTCATGGGAAGGGTTGTTAAGCATTGGAATGGAGTGCCTGGGGAGGTGGTGGAGTCCCCGTCCCTGGAGATGTCCAAGGAACTAGGGGACGTGGCATTCAGTGCTCTGGCCTGGGTGGCAAGGTGGTGACAGTCACAGGTTGACTCGATGACTTCAGAGGTCTCTTGCAGCCTAAATGATTCTGTGATATAGGATGTGCTATTTATGGCTGTGTGCTGGTCATAAACAAGTTTGCATCACGCAGTCACAAATCCATATGCAAAAGCCATTTCCAGTGTGGTCTGTGAATACCTGGAGGAGCTGTGTGGCACCAGATCCACGTCCTGCTCGGACCCTGCTCTCCTCAGGGAGTGCCTCTGCTCTGAGAAGCTGAGCTAGGAGCCTTGAACTGGAACCAGTGACTAAATATTAACTCAGAAAAAACAAAGACCCCGTTTACGTGTAAATGGAACTGGGGGGAGGGGAGAGGGGGAAGCAGGGGGAGAAGAAGGAAGGAAATGGAAATACATAAAATAGGAGTCTACAAGCAGAATTATTTCTTTGCAGATTCCGTTTTCCAGACTTCCCTCGGTGAGTTATTGGCAACACTCCACATATTTGTGCAGCCCAATAGCTGTGAGGCACAAGTACATTCTCCAGGAATGGGGGGTGGAACTGGATGATCTTTAAGGTCTCTTCCAACCCAAACCATTCCATAATTCTGTGATTGCAGATCTGAGCATGGGCATCAGCACTGGGCTGCTCCTGAGTTAGAGTGATGCCTTGTGAAGGCTGAGCTAGGACAGAGACTAGACTGAGTTAAAGAATAAAGTAGGGATTTATTAAAAAGCCTCAATGGATCCACTTGGGCAGCACAAGAGCCCAGCCAGGGCTGCACCCAAGATCAACCAAAATGGTCACAAAATGGATGACCAGTCACAAGGTCTCTCACTTCTAGAAGTTTTGCTTCATTTGTATTTTTGAGTTCATTGTCCCATTCCAGCTTTAGCCCATGCACTCCCATCCTGCTTGTTTTTCTCTCTTCAGTCCATGTTGTTTGTGCTCTTGGGCCTGAGATTTGGATCATTTTTCCTTGGTCCCCAGCTGGAGCAGGAATTGTTTTGTGTCCCTGCTCTGTGCAGAGAGCTCACCATGCCCTGATATGAAGCCCAGACCCACACACTAAAGCAGCACAGAATCTGAAAAATATAAAAGCTAAAACCTGAGGCATCAAGAGCAACAGGAAGATTTATCAGGAAAACCCTGCAAATCTAACAGAACAGTTTCCTCTTTGCCAGTAGCACAAGATGCACCTTGCTGGGAAGTGTCAACACTTCAGCATTTGCAGAGCAGGGTCTGTCAGACCTCTCTGCACGAACGCTAATTGCTTTTAGTGGTGAGGCTGCTCAGCTCAGTGGACAGACCCAGGTGCCTCTGGCCCTGTCTCAGCTCCTCTGTGATCAGCCTGTCCTTGAAAAGCAGGTTGTCCATTGATGCCACCCATCTGCCTTCCTTTGGGTGGGGAGCAGTCACCCCTGGGTCTGAGAGTTTGCAGCTCCAGGAGAGGCTGCAGCAAGCTGGAGATCAGATCTGAAAAGGCAGAGCTCATTTCTCTCTCTGACCAGCAGAATGAGTGCTCAGGATGTGCAAAATGAGGTTAAAACAATGTAATATATATTGTTGCAGCTTTTTTCTCCCTCTTCTGTTGGTGTCACTGGCAGTAACTGACCAGGACAGAGAAGAGATCTGGGAGAGAAGGGAAACTGCGTGCTCAAGGTCAGTGTTTTTTCTAAGCTCCAGTGAGAAAATAAAAAGCAAAAAGTCAAACCTCTGCCACAAAACCCCAAGCCCACGTGGCAAATTTACACCTCTAAAAGGGGTTTCTCCACTGCTGCTCACATCAGTCCAAGTGTTGGCATCACACCTGTGCTTGCCCAGCTGGCTTGGCTGCGGGTGTGAGGAGTTACCTGTGTCCTACCCCTGACAAGCAGAAACACCCTCTTTTTCTCTCTTATTTTTCCCACTTGCTGGGAAAATGGGGTCAAATCCAAGAGTCTGTCATCCAGGTGCATGGGGTTCAGCAGCTGCTCCACACTGGGGGCACCAACACAAGGAGAATGTGTTCAAGAGCTCAGCCAAGGAACCCTGCTCTGTCAGGGCTCCCAGCAAACCTTGTTTATTCCCGCCTTGAATTTTTCCTGTGGATGAAGAGCACGTTATCCTTGGAGACACAACCCAGAGCTGTGCTTGCAAATTGAAATCCTGGGCCCTGCATGCTTCCTGGGAAGCATCAGATCAGTGGTGAACACTCACAGCACGCTGCCCTTCGCAGGGGCACATCTGCAGGGGCTTTGCTGCTTGCAAGGGTCTCCTGCTCTACAGCGGGGGAAAACGTGGTTTTCCTCTGCTGGGTTGTTTTTTTTTTTGGTGAAAGGCTTTACAGGCTGGGATTTGGAAGCATTCCCAGTTTTTTGCAAATAAAACTGTGAGTCTGTCTGAGAGCGTTGGAAGAGGAATCTCAGGAACGTGGGAGCGTTCTCCCTGGAGCCGCTCCTGAGTTTCTCCTCTTGTTGCTTCAAAATATTCCTAAGGCAGTGGTTGTTCTGCACATCTCCAGGTGCTGGAAACAAAGGAGATGTGAGACCTTACAGCAAGTTTGTTTGGCAAAAAAATACAGGCCAAAATTAAAAGCAGGATTTACCCCTGCAGTTACAGAACCAAAAAAAGGAAATATCAAACTCCGATTCTGCACAATGAGTGAGGACAACGATGGAACAAGTTCCCCTGAGAAACTGTGAATGCTCCAACCCTGGAAGTGTTCCAGGCCCGGTTGGATGGGGCTTGGAGCAACCTGGGATAGTGGAAGGTGTCCCTGCCCATGGCAGGGAATTGGAATGAGTTGATCTTCAATGTCCTTTTCAGCCCAAACCATTCTGTGACTCTGTGGCAAAATATCAGCAGTGGCCCCTGCACTGATGACTGTAGTTTGTGAAAGACTCTCAGCAGATCATTTTGCCCCACTTTTCATGTCCTCACACAATGTCAGGACAGCTAAACAGCTTCCAGACTTGAGGAAGCCAGGAGACATCCAAGGAGCTGAGATAAAAGGCTGCAGTTGTCTCCCAGGTTGTCTGTATTAAAACGAGAGACATTCCTTGCTTGTTGTTCCACATCCACATGAAGGATATGATGAGTTCCATAAAATTTTATGGAACAAAAGCTCACGGGCATTTTGTTTGCTTTTTTGTGACTTAGGAGTCACAGACAGTTCAGGAATGTGATGCACCCTCAGAAGAAGTTTTATCTTCTTAACCAAGGACTGGAACCACGCAGTACCACCGGGCAGGATAATCTATTTCCTCCAGGCTGCTGCCTTAAAAATGTCAAAAAGTTAAAGGGATTTGAGTAAAAATAGAAAACGACATCCTGGATGATGGGGGAAGGCTTTGTGTCCGATGGGAAGCCAGAGAAGGGAGGAAGTCACCAGGCAAGGCCCAGCACTATCAGGGACCTGCGGGCTGGGATGGGAGGAGGGAGAACAAACCTCGTGGAAAGTCAAAAATCCCACCTGGCCATTATTCTGGGTGGAAAATGGGGTGGTTTCTGCTTGTTCTTGCTACTCTGCCATGTGCATGGGGCCAAAATGAGATGGGTGCCAGGGCTGGGTTGGCTCTTGGGGGGACAAAACACCTTCTGCTTCCCACAGCAGCGTCGGTGTGAACAGAAAACCCTGGGATTTATTGCTCAAAGGCCATCCCAGCAACCAGGAGCTCTTGGAATTTCCATCAGAGCAGCAGTGGATGGGCAATGCCAGCGATCCTGGGATGGAGATGTGAAGCCATGGAGAGCTGAGGGGTGGCCTGATTCCAGGGCTTGGTGCTGAAATGTTGTCTTGGAATAATTGAGTGAAGAAGACTCAGCCTGTCCTCTAAGAGCAAATTAAACACAACTTTGTGGGTTTGGTGGTTGGCTGCCAAGTGCCAATACAGCTCCATATTAATGGCTTATGACAGGATTATTCTCCCTGTTTTTGGCAGGAAGCAGCTCTTTGGCCTTAATCCTCCTTGTGGCTGAGGGAAGATACCCAGCGTGTCCCATGTTATTTACCAATGGTCTAACTCCCAAATACTGCTTAAATCCCAAATTTTCAGGGAGGAACAGAGCAGAATGACCCTGCATCACTCCAAAAATGCTGCCAGGAGGCAGGGAGAGGTGAGGACCCTTCATGCACATTCCAGGGTGAAGCTCAGCCTACCCCACGAACAGGAATTCTCCTGTGTAACTGTGGGCATTCATCTTCTCAGTATAATATATAAACATCACAATAAATATAAAAATATATCATATTTTATACAGATATAAAAATATTATATGTAAAAATATATGTGTGAGGTTGTTAAATCAACAACTTCTAAAACAATTTTAATATCAGTAGAGAGCTCAATATTTAAATGCCTAAAAGGGGGTAAAACCCCCAAACAATGGGGTTGGAAATGGGAAAGCAAAAGGGATTTGAAGCAGTAGGTTTAGGAGTGCAAAGTACTCAGCACACAACCAGGTCAAAACCTCTTTGGGGGGCATCTGGATGAAGGCTCCCACAGCATTAATCCTTTTTAAAATTCACAGACTCCAGCCAGAGACCTCAGTGGTCACAGAGAATCTATTTAAGTGAAAATCTCCAAATTACACACCCAGCATCCCACCCTTCCCTGTGCTTGCAGTGATGAGAGACCAGCCAGAGAGGCTTCAGGGGCTTGATTTTGGGAAAAGCTGAGTTGTCAGCACTGGCAGCAGAGCTTCACCGAACTGAACTGGCAGCATCACTGGAAATAAAAGCAGGTTTTTGTTGTTTTTTTTTCAAAATTTCTCCCTGATTGTTGAAGTTTTGGCTGGGTCTGTGAGGATTTGCTGGTGTGGGCAGCAGGGCTGGGCTGCACTGGAGGATGTTGGACTGGTCAGTGCTGGGGCTGGGGGTGGGGGGAGGACAAAGATACGTGTGTGCAAACCACCAAAACCTCCAGGAAAAATGAGGACAGGCTTGAATTTTTATAAGGAGGTCAGCACAGCCGTGGCTTTGTGCTTCCCACGACCTGCGGACAATGTCCCTTCTCACTGTTACACATTTGCAAAGAGGAGGAGGGGAAAGAATAAAAGTCAAACTTTGTCTCCTTCGCCTTGCCCGTGCCAGCCATGCCCTGTGGGCATAGAGGAGGTGACAGAGTGGCTGGGGTGGAGGTGACACCCCGCAGCACCAAGCTGCCATCCCTGCATCCATCAGCAAGGCACAGAGAGGATGCGAATTTTGGGAGGTAGAAATGTTAACCTTGACTTCACGCTGGAGAATGGGTGAAGTAACCAGGAGTCAACGCATGAATAGCTAACTACAGGGAGAGAAAGAAAAAAAAAAAAAGAAATAAAAAAGAACCCCAAAGCCCTCAGGACGCTTCAATCTGCTTTAAAGTTCTCATGTGGCACGAAACAGAGACATCTGCACTTTTTCTGTGTTTCCTTATCTTCCCAAAAACAGAGGAGCATTTGCCCACATGAACACAACATTTGTGAGAGGATCCAGGCACAGACACGCTGAAATATTTAAATGTAGCACCATGCTCAGTCAATGACCTTTGCATAATTAGCAGCTCTCTCTTTCTGATCATGGAAATGGCCTGTGGCTTCTGCCTTTGTGCTGCCTGCTATAGTCTCCATATGCTCCATTTGCATCCTGGAATTATCGATCGCCCTGTGTCTCAAATGTAAAGATTTATCAGCAGCCGTGGCAGGGTTGGGGATCCCAGGTGGGGGGGTTGAGGTCACCGAGGCTTTGGCTGCTGCAGATGGGAGGAGCAGAGGGTTTGGCTGTGCAGGGCCTCGCTAATGAGTTGCAGGTTGGGTCAGCTCTTGGATGAGGAGGTTTCCTATGGCTCTGTTCCCATCTCTTCCCCAAAATCAGGCGAACAAAAACACAAAATAAATAAAATAATACATTAAATGAATCTTGTGAAATGAAGACTTTTGGGGCAAGGCCAGGTTGGATGGGGCTTGGAGCAGTCTGGTCTAGTGGAAGGTGTCCCTGCCCATGGCAGAGAGTTGGAACAAGATGGGCTCTAAGGTAACTTCTAAGGTACATTCCACAACCCTGTGATTTTGCCACTACCAGATTTGGATTTATAAGGTTGTTTTTGCTTTCCTGGATGCTTGGATTTGGCTAAAACATCTGACCCGAGGACTCCTCCACTCCAGAAGGCAGATGGAGATTTTTATTAGCAAATGGTTTCCTGTTCTTTTGATTCCCTCAATAATGTATTTTCTGTTGCTGGGGTTGGATGTACTCTCTGTATATGATTGTTAACCCTTAGCAATGAATTCATGTTGATTTTCTTTCAGCTCAAAGGCTTTCCTCATTCATCTTCTGTCTCTTAATGGCAACAGCAGGTATGTCTGCGCTCTTTTTGTACCAAAAAAAAAAAAAGTATCACACACTTTTCACAGATTCTTCTGGTGTTTCCATACAAAACCTTCCCCTCTTTAACAGAGCTGGTAAATCTCGGCCACGCGAGTGCCTTTTCCCTGCTCTCAGCCTCTTCCACGATAACTCGGCTCCTTTGTTAAGGAAAGGCATTATCTGATGAGGTACAAGGCACCTCCATCTCCCAACGATTCCAGGAGCAATCAGGGGCCCACCAGGATCGTGTTTCTCAGCCATTACCTGATTGCTGAGAAGCACCGTCCATCTCCTAAAGAGCCCATAATAAAGACAACTCGACCGCAATCCCGGCCGCTGCCGACAATAGCGAGCCTTTCAGCTTGTAAAGATAATGACTTACTAATTACCCAGACGGAGGAGAAGTGACCATCTCTTACCGCCTCTGCAAGCTCCCACAGCCGGCAGGAAGGCAGCGCTCCGGATTTTGGGAGCAGCCCCGCACGTTGATTTTCCAGGATGCTGCAGGATGTCGCTCCTTCTGCCACATCCTCCCGACATCTGCGCGCCGACGGTGGTCGCTGCTTTTTGGTGGTGTGTTTGTTGTGGTTTTTTTTTTTCTACCCATTTTTCCCCCTCTTGCTCAGATTTCAAGGATTTTGGGGGCTGCAGCAGCCTCTTTTTTTTTTTTTTTTTCTGAGTTTATGCACTGGCTGGCTGAAGGCAGCCTGGAAGCCTGCCAGGGGCACCTGGCAATGCACTCAGTAAATTACAGCAGTGAAAAGAATGTCAGATGCTGGGAGGGGGTTATAAGGCTTTACTGGTGTATACACTGTGGAGGCCAAATGCTGCTTTTATTACATATTCAGGTATGACCTGGCATCTCTGTACCCTAACAAGATGTAGAGGAGGAAATGATGAATTGCCAGGTCTTGCTACCCACGAAGACAGAACTCCCGAGTTGTTGTAACCACAGAATGGACTCACAGAGTAGTTTGGGCTGGGAGGGACCCTTTAATGTCACCTTGTCACCTTCAACAACAGCAGGTTGCTCTGTCAAACCTCTGCCTTGAATGTTTTCAGTGCTGGTCACCCACCACCTCTTTGGTCAATCTGTGCTCCACCACCCTCATCATAAAACTTTCCTCAAAGAACACAAGATCCCACCAACATCCCACAGTCTTTTCTGTCCCACCAAGATCCCACAGTTCTTTCTGTCCCACCAAGATCCCACAGTCTTTTCTGTCCCACCAAGATCCCACATTCCTTTCTGTCCCACCAAGATTACACAGTCTTTTCTGTCCCATCAAGTCCCAGAGTGTTTTGCTTTTCCAAAATCAGTGCTGCAGAGATTGCCAAAGGCAGTGATGAGGAATTTGGGGAGACAAGGGGATGGGCTCCCATGGGCTGAGTGTTTTTGGCTGTGGAACTGAATCCTGCTTGGGAACAGCCTGGGCTGGATCTCACTGGAGATGTGGAGGAGGTTTCTGTAACCTGCTGATTATCTGCTGGCTGAATGGGAGCCAGGGGAATGTCTCTCATTTCTAATATGCAATAATTTCTAAAATGCATTTCATTCTCTGTAGCAGAAATATGTGGAAGTGATGTTTGATTTTACAGTGTCTTTGTGGGTGTTCATGCTTTGCTGGTGGGTGAGATATTTTGGCACCTGCAGATTGAGGAAGTTTTGGGTCTGAGGTTCATAGTGCTGGTACTGATGGCTCCCATCATCCTGAAACTCCTCCAGCCTCCCCTGAAAAGGGGATTTCTTGGCTGATAAAAATTGGTTGTGTGATACCAGCAGTTAGAGGGGGTTTTCAGGGATCAGTGCAATTGGATGACAAACCCTCACCAAGGGAGCCTTTCACACCAGAGCCAGGCTGAGACCACAGACCTGTGCTGTGCCAGAGCTCCAGTGCTTGGAAAGCAGAGCTCCTCTCCCACCCCATATCCTGCAATGATTTGGGTGTTTTCATTATGTCTGACTGGGGGAAGTCTGGTTGATTTATGGGATGGCTGAATTTCTCTTTGTGCATGGGGACCCAGCCATCTGCTCTGGAAGCTGCTCCCCTGGGGGATGGGGACCATCACTGCCAGGGATGGCTCCTGCAGGAGGATGATGTGATCCAAGCCCAGGGATCCATATTTACCAGCTTTGTCTGCTGGGATAAAGGTCAGAGTAGCAGAATTTCCCCTAAATTAGGTACAAGTAAATTATAGGGAAACTGTGTCCACTTTTGCATCCCACCACTGTGTTTGGGTTAACTTCACAATGGAGGCGAAACTTAAAAGGAAAAAGGGGTGA
Source organism: Peucedramus taeniatus (assembly GCA_013400575.1). Taxonomy (NCBI): domain Eukaryota; kingdom Metazoa; phylum Chordata; class Aves; order Passeriformes; family Fringillidae; genus Peucedramus; species Peucedramus taeniatus. Next base: position 96,475 of record WBNO01016004.1, on the reverse strand, counting down.
CATCTTGAAGAGCAAAAGTCCATTCCCAAAACAGCAGCTGGGATAGGATAGAGGGATGTGGTGATCTGAGAGGGGACTTGGCTCTGGGCTGCAAGGTCCTCAGCAGGAGCTGGAGCTGTGGCTGGAGCTGAATCCTCCTGGGAAAAGCGCAATAAAGGCAACGCTGAGATTTGGGATGCCAATGTCCTGATTTTGGCAGACACACACAAAAGAGGTTTATTTTTATTGCCCCTTAGCTAACACAAGTCCTTCAGGAACAGAGCTCAAAGTGAGTGCACAGTGCTGGTGTTCCAGGAAAGGGGTGGGCTGTGTGGCACAGGAGAAGGGACTCAGAACATCCCTCTGGAATAACCCACGTTGCTGTAAAAGACCTACAGAACCATCTGGGCACATTTTGTGTTTTAGACTTAGATCATTCTCTTTCAAGAGAAGGACCTGTAGTGCCTGTCACACCTGGGGATGCCTTTCTGGAATGACAACAGCTCAATTAGAGCCAGCCATTAGACAGATATGGCTAAGGTCATCTTCTATCTACTTTACTTGGACATTTTCTTGCTGGGTCCTTCTAGAACTCCTTGCAGTCAGCTTAAAAATTTTTTGGCTTGTCAGCAAACTTTCTCATTAGAAGTCAGCAGCCTGGCCAGGGCCTCATGATGCCACAAAATCCCAGCAATAGCCTCTTCCCACTGTGAAAATGAAAACTGATTTCCAGCCTTTGGTTTCTCTTGTCTCAGCTGCTAATCCATGCAGCCCTTTCTTTATCTCATGCAACTTTTATCTTTTTGACAGCTCTTGTGGTGCCAAAGCTTTGCTGAACCCCAGGTATGTGATACACATGCAATCACCTCCTCCAACATGTTCATTGACTGCTTTAAAGGGCTGTGAATGTGTTATAAACTTTGACTTCTTTCTGCAAAAACTTCCTATTGCCCTTTCCCTGGTGTATCAGATCTTCCCAGTGCATTCCAGGTATCCATTTTTACCTGAACTCCACTGGATTTTCATTTGTGTAGTGCAGGTCAGACTTTGTCTCTTTAAGTTTTTAAACTTGCTTCCTCAGTAAAGTTTAATTTTTTAACTTGCTACATCAGTGGTCAGTTTGTAATTCATCATCCTGCAGACAAGTGCAACCCTTCACAGAATTGTACAAATTCAAATAGATAATAATATATTCATACAATGTTTTATAGAATATAGCTATACAATTATTCATATTGCATTTGAATCTCTTTTCAAGTTTGGGCCAGTGATGTCTCACTCTGGAAATTTTCTCCTCTTTGCCAATTTACCTTTTTATTCCTAATTTTTCTTGGTGATATTTAAGAAGCTCATCAGAGCCACTGCAGAAAAGGAGGGTTTTTCTGTGGGAGTCTCAAGCCCAGACACATGGGGAGCTCATTTACTCGACCCACCAGTGTTTTATTTCACCCCAAACCTCTCACTTCCACTGTTTGCTGGTCCCAGTGAGTTCCTGGTTGACTTTCTGTGTCTGCTATGCTTTTATGAGCATTTTTATGCCTCTGGTAAACTGCTTTGAAATATCTTCTCCACTTCCCTTGCTGTGGTTTTATATTTGCCTGCCAGTGTTTGTGCTATATTCCATTTCCCTCATTTTTGACAGCTATCTTTTTTTTGTTCCTAATAGCCTTCCCTACTCTGCTACTTAACTTCTTTGCTTTTAAAAATTCCTTTAGGGTCTTTATTAAGGAGTGTTACATATTAAGCTGGAGCCTGTGCCATATCTTTAAGCTGCTGCCAGGGTATTTGAAAGTATTTTATCCTTTTAGCTTTTCCCCTTATTTTTTAATGCAATTCTCCTCTCTAAATTTTAGGGAGTACTATGAGTCAAGCCCATTACATGCCGTGGTGGAAAATTAAGACAATAGGAGAGATTCTCAAATGGAGTAAGGAAAAGGAAATCTGTTTTAGCCTGACCTAAGTTAGGCCCTGAACCCCTGAAACATGGACTGAGAGGCTCCCCAAACATGCTAATCTTGGTGTTGCATCATTATGAGCAATCACATCTTATTTTTCGCCTAATTTATTTATCAAATCTACTTTTAAAACATCTGCTGCTCTTTCTTCTGCTATTTCTGCTTGGTGGCTACTTGAAAGCCTCACTCACCTGCCAGCTGGAGACTTTCCAGCCTGAAAGGTATCACCCACCCAGGTGATACCTGCTTGATCCTAACCTCAGAGCTGAGAGAGATTTTCTCCTTCCCTGGGATTTATTCCCCTCTCTGGAGCACCAAATCCAGGTTGTTGCCAGCTCAGAGTTTAATTTTCCCAGCCCAAACAATCCCTGAACATAAACCTGATCCCAGGCCTGGAAACCTCTCCATGAACCAGGACTGGGAATGGAAATCTTCATCCCTATTTATGCTCTGATCCCATGTGCCAGGAGTTCCACGTGCAGTGGAAGCTGCAGGTGTCATTCAGGGGCTGTTTAGAGGATCTCAGGATGGTTTGGGTTGAAAGGGACCTTAAATCCCATCCCAGCCCTGCCATGGGCAGGGACACTTCCACTGTCCCAGGGTGCTCCAGCCTGGCCTTGGGCACTTCCAGGGATCCAGGGGCAGCCACAGCTTCTCTGGGCACCCTGTGCCAGGGCCTCCCACCCTCACAGCCAAGAATTTCATCCCAATATCCCATCTAAATCTCCCCTCTTTTACTTTAAAAACCTCCTTCATTACTTTTGAAGCCCATTCCCTAAGCCCTGATTCATAAAAGCACTGAAGTACACTCAGAGTCCAGCACATCTGGAAGTACTTTGCTGAATTAGAGACTTATTAATCTTCCTGCATTTAAAATAACTTTTTATTACATTTTAAAAATAAATGGGCATGTACTATTTCTTAATATTTGGGATTTTTTGTTCCCCAAACATTGATTTTTAATGCTTGCCTGGCTTGGCTGGGTATTCCTCCATCCAGCCAAGCAGCTGCTCGTGCTAAACCTGGGAGCAAAATCCCTCTTTCAGTGTTGATGCAGCCTAGAAGGAGCTCCAAGTTATCTGTGACTCCCACTTTTAGTTTTGTTGTTGATTTTTCTTTTTTGGTGGTTTTTTTTTGTTTTTTTTTTGTTTTTTTTTTGGTTGTAAAACAACCCAACCTCCCTTCACCACCCTGAAAAGCCACCCTGAGACATCCCAAATCCAAAAAGGATGTTTTGAGCTGAAAAGTAGCAGAGTACAGCTGTGGGTTTATTTCTCAATTATATCAAGGGATTTTGGGGAAAATGCCAGCCAAGTGTTGCTCGTACCAGTTGCAAAAGGAATGTTTTGGAGCTGGGGGAAATAGAGGGGCTGGGATTTGGGGTTGGGATCTGTGTGGCACAGGGAGCTGTGTAATGTGTGGCAGAGCTGCTGCCTCCTCCTGGCTCTGCTTCATTAGCCAAAAGGTAGAAATTTTAAATATTAAACAATTCTAAGCAGGTTCCCAGTGCTGGCAGCTATTGGTCCTTGGGAACTGAAAGGAGAAAACCTAAAATTTGGCAAGAAAAGACTCAACAGCCCTCAGAACACTTTGTGGGGCTGGGGCTGATTTTCCCTCAGCCTAAAACACCCCATGGGCAGAATGAAGAGATTGGACATGGACAAATGAAGCACATTTCCAAGGGAAAAAGATAATGGATCAGCCCAAGCTCAGGGTTTATGTCACAGTCTCCCACCACAGGTTCACGGCAGGTGAGTGTCCCTCTCATCCACCACAGATGTAAATATTCCCCCGTGAATCCCACTGGGATCTTTTTTTTCCCCTGCACATTCATTTTTCAGCAATGCCAAGAGGAGCATTTTCTGTATTTAATATTTTTTTCAGCAGTGCAAACCAGTGCATTTTCTGTAGCCATGGAGTGGGAGTCACTTCTTGTGTTTAATAACAGCAAATGCACTGCTTGGTGTGCTAGGAAAAAATCCTACAGGTTTGGGAAAAGGGTGCAGAGCTGCCCAACTTCCCCGTGTTTTCCAAAAAAAGCAGTGATAGAAAATGAGGAAGTGGAAAAGAGGGGCAAAATCAAACCTCCAAGGTCCTTCCCTCATCCCTCCATCCCCAGGTGGGAGCAGTAAAAGATGCTCCAAGTCCAGAGCCATCACTGACTTGTGGAAGCCCATCTGAGCTGAGCTGCTCGGGAGCATTTTTTGGAAGAGTGTTGGAGTTTGTTGATGTCATGTGTGGCTGGGAAGGTCTTGCTTTCAGGGGAGAAATGCAGAAATTGAAAAGGATGCAGCCAGGAGCTTTGTTTTCCACGCTGTTTTTGGGAATTTATTTGTTTCCTTTGACAGTGACTTACGGCTTGGCTTTCTTTTCTATTTTGTTAGAGCAATAAAGAAGATAAATCTATAATAATTCAGCTCCCTGTCTTCAATAAAATCTTGTCTTCTTCACACAGCCCCTGGGAAGATCTCCATTTTGCAGCCCTTCGAGATTGGTTGTGTTTTTCCATTTCACCTCTTCACCAGAACGACAGAAAAATGATATTACCAATAAAATTAATAGCTAAATACAATTTCTGGCCGAGGGAAAGCTTTCGGCAGGAGGAGCTGTGACTGAGCCGGCCCTAAGGATGCTCTTCAGCAAAGGTGGATGCTCCCATTGCTTTTGTCTTTGATAATGGCTTGGAAACCTCAAATATCGGCTAATGAGGGTTTCTGTCCTCAGCATGGATTAAAGTCAAGCCGATATTTGCTGGTTTGGGGCTTTAGTCAGGTGCAGAGGACACAGGAAGGGGATGGTGGTGAGGCAGAAAAAAAATCCTTGGGAGTCATAGAATGGGTTGGGTAGGACCTGAAAGACCAATAAAGAACAAAGGGGGCGAGGGCATTTCTGTCCCCTCAGACAGAAATTTCTGTCCCCTCAGAAGGAGGCAGAGGAATGTGGCTCCATGGCACCTCCAGGGACAGGAGAGCACGGCAAGGGCAGGGTTTGATGGTGAGAGCCCACGGAAGCTGTAGGGGCCGGGCGGTGGCTGAGGCGCTCCCTGAGGGGCAGGAGGAGCCCCGGGAGTCCTGCAGGGATCTCGGGGAGCTGCCTCAGAGCCCCCAGCCCACACAGGAGGCGACGCGGCCCCGCACTGACCCAAACCTGGGGGTCTAGAGACACGCCGTGGATCGCGGGGGCAGGAGGGGATTTAGAGCCCCACGGATGCTGCGGAACCCGGGCTGAGGTGACCCAGAGCCCCCGCCCGGGACCCCTCGGTGACCCCGAGCCGCGGCCGCCGGTGCGCGGCCCCTTTAAGAGCGGCCGGGTCCCCTTTACTCTATGTTTACATAACACGGCCGGGCCGTACCACTGCTGCCTGTGCGGGGGGGGCGCGGCTCGCGGGAGGGGGCGGGGCGCACCCGCG
>WBNO01016004.1:15727-90797 GCA_013400575.1 Peucedramus taeniatus | reverse complement strand
GGGGGGGTCCCGTTGCCTGAGGGGAGTAGGGAGGGATGGATGAGGGGGGGGTCGCGGTGGCTGAGAGGAGCGGGGAGGGATGGAGGGGTGAAGGGGGGGAGGTCCCGGAGCGTGACGGGGCGCGCGGCGCGGCCGTTGCGCGGTGCCGGTGCCGAGCGGGGAGGGTTGGAGCGGGGACCCGGTGCCTGAGAGGAGCAGGGAAGGGGGGGGATGGATGCGGGATGGTCCCGCTGCCGGAAGGGCCCGCGCGGCGCGGCCCTTGCGGGGTCCCGCTGCTGGAAGGACGGACGGGAGGACCGAGCGGGATCCCGGCCGCTCTCGGGCATGGAGATCGCGGCGGGGCTGGGGGAAGAAACTTCTTGCGGGGCCTGGGGGTGCGGGGTTATGGCACACAAACCCCCCCGCTCCCCGCTGCGGGCCCCGTCCCTCCGCCGGTGCCGCCGTCCCTCGGCCGCTGGCTCCGGGAGACGGCGTCCTCCTTGCAGATGGCAGGGAGATGACTTCGGAACGAGGAGCAGAGGAGGAGGGTGAAGCGCTTATATTCCGATTCGTCGTGGAAATGTTTATTTTCTCGGCTTGATATGGATCTTAAAGTAATCCGCTTGGCATTACGCTGTTGCCCTGCTGTTAAAGCTCGCCGCCGCTCTGCTGAGCGCCGCGGAGGCAGATGAGGGAGAAGCGTCTAAGCCGTGCTTGCTGAGAGCCCTCGCCAACCGCAGAAGAGATGCTTAATTTTGGTAGCTCAATACGTGGTAACGTGTGGTTAATGGAGTGATTTTTCAGTGCTAAACGCAGCGGCAAGGTTTGGAGCCAGCCTCGAAGCAGCACGGTCACAGCCTCGCTGCGTTGCTCAGCCTCCCCCAGAATCTGGTACATATTTGCTGCAAGGTCGTAGAAAACCCTCTTCTGGTTTCTTCGGGATTTTTGTTCCGTTTCGGTGCTTTCCTAAAGAGCCTTCTTCACCTTTGCAGAAGAACTGTTTGAAAAAGAGCAGTCCAGGCTGGGTACTCGTATCCAGTAGTGCACCTTTTTTCCTTAAGGGATGCTAAATGTTTCCTGTCACGAGACTGGGTCAAGATGCAGTTACCGTGGAATAAAACACAGCTGCTATCATGAACGCGGTACTCGAAATCCTTGAATTTAAGTCCCTTGATTCGTGAGGAATACCCATATCACAGTAAATTTAATAAAGAAACGTTCTTACTGTTTCAGTTGCGGCAATGGAGGGTGAGCTCAGCTGTGCAACACTGTCTCTGACAATAAAGTCATAGTATAATGCAGAATCTTTAATTAAATTAGAGTGCATAAATTGATGTTGTGCTGCAGAGGCTCTTTGTGCACAGCTGGAAGCATTTTCCTTTCTGTTGCTTTACTATTTTTAGCAGCAGTTGAAAGTGCAGAAGTATGAAATGTTTTGGCTCTGATCTTAACCTGGCAAAGTCTGGTGCGCTTTGCCTTTAATATGGGGACACATTGATCTCGGCTTATCGCTTCTGCTGGGCTCTTGATCTTCACTGTGTGTGTTGAAACATGCCAATAAAATCGAAATAAAATGTATATGGCTGAGTTTAGGTCCTGTTTGAGTTTTAGCCGTTCTCTGAAACTACTGAGGCTGCATCTTGTAGGTGTAAGATGTACTGAAAACGCAAACAGATCCTGTTGTCCTTGCAGTGCAGCCAGGGACAAGAAGTCTGTGCAAAGGAGCTGAGTGTCGTTGGGTCTGCACTCAAACAATGGGGCTTTGGCTGTCACTGCTCACACAATGGGATGTAGGGCTAGGTAGACGTGATGGAAGCAATCCAGGAAATCTCATGACTTCGGTAACGGTATTTTTAATTTTTAGACCGAAGATTATTGTTTTAAGAGCCCTTTGCTACTTCAGGAGCTCATTGCTGCGTGTCCTATCAGAGGTGTCTTAAATGTTTGTAGTGCCATAAATAATGCAAACATCCCTCTCTTTGGTGACTCAACATTTGTGACTAGGAACTCTTGGAACAGCTTAAGCTGTTCAATATGCTAAAAAAACCACTTAATACCTGTTTTGTATTAAAATCTTGTAATCTGGAGTTTCATTTAAATAAGACAATGTAAATCTTCTCTCCTCCCTGCAGTGAAACTGAGACCTGGGGACCAGCAGAAGCGTACTGTTCAGCTCCTGTTACAACTGATTAAAATTGATAGCACAGCCTCGCAGCTAGGTTTAAAAAAAAAAAGAAAAAGCTGTTTTGAGACACTGTGTGGGTTGTTTTTTTTTTTTTTAAAGCCTTGATTGTGATGTTGATGAATAACTTGTGTCTTGAACTGTGAGACTTTTAAATTAGGTGGTGAAAAGGATGATGAACAAAGGAATTGGCATACCTGGCAAACTGCTGAGCTCCTGTTTTTAAGATGACAAAACTTTCCCTTTATCTTTTGCTCTCACGCTGCCTTAGCAGTATTAGAGTGGGGTTGCTGTACCTTGACCTTTAAATGGAGGGGAAGGCGTTTTTTTGGCAGGAGGTGGCTCTCCCAGCAGACGTTCCTTACTGTCTCAATAGTTGGGATTGCTCAGTGTGAGCCCCAGTAAAGCCCGAGGCGTTTGTGTCGCTCGGTGCAGCAAACCCATTTCTGATAACCTTCTCCCAGCCCTGTCTGCGTCTGTGCTGGCAGTGATGTGGCAGCGTGTGTTTGGTTAAGGTTTTGCCGAGGTTTACATAATCAATGTTGTAGTGAATAGAAACAGTTTATGTAAATCGAGCCAGACAGGTCAAGATGGCTGGTAAAGAAGAGATCATCTGCTTTATTGTGAATCTGCTTGTGTACATCTGCTCGTAGCATCATCTGCTCACAAAAGGCTCTGGATTTCTTGGTGAAGCAGAAACATTCATATTCTAATTCTTTTTGAAGAAAAAAAGAAAGCAGCTTTGTTTGAAGTCCTGTCAAAGTAATGGCTCATTATATATTTCTTGGAACGAGGGGCTGGAGGGAGTTAAGGAGATGCTGAATGCAGTACCAAGTACCTGAATAGTGTCAGGGTGTTTGTTACTGCCTTTGTCAGTAGCTTTTGTGTGACTTTTCTGGTGTCTTGTTAATGTTTTGAGGTGCATGTCCTGGCCCCTTCCTCCTGGTGCTCCTTTGTCCCCTAACTTTGAATTGTGCCCTGAAGGCTTTATTCCAGCAGTGTCACTTCTGCTGAATGAGTGGAGGAGCTGGTCCCTGGCTGCAGGGGGTGGCTGTCACCGCAGGCAGGTGTCAGTGGCCTGGTGCCCTTAAATCCTTTGGGATAGCACGCTGGGAATGGGCAGCTGTGACCTCTCAGGAAAGTCACTTGATTAAAATGATGTAAAATGAAGGAGGAACAGCAAAGAGACCTGAGCTGTAGTCAGTGGCTGAGTTCTGTAGCAGTGAAAGATTTGTACCTGACATTGAATGCTTTTTTGGATGGGGGTTTCTGGTGTGCATGTAAATGGAATATTCCTTATTAACCAAAGGCTTTCTTGGTGTTTGCTACTCCTTAGCAAGGAGGTGCAGCCTGGTGCATCCTTAGCTGAGGAAGACTTTGTTGTACAAACTTACTGGATTTTGCAATAGCTAATGCATTTTTAAAATTTAACCAGAAAAAACTCTTAAGGGCTGTCCCTCAGTGTTGTTACAGTAGTAATTTTGAAATTGCTGTCAACATTTTACATGTAAATTTTCCATTGCCTACCATTAAAATAAATGAATTGGTTAATTTGGAGGCTTCAGTGCTGAAAGAAGCCACTGTGAGTTGTTAAGTGAGCATTGTTTAATGTGGAGTCTTGGACATCCCTGAATAAACAGGCTGTAGTTCTGCTTAAATTTAACCTTTTGAGAAAATAGAATAAAAGGTTAGATCTTGGAGCAGCCTGGTCTGGTGGAAGATGTCCCTACCCATAGCAGGGGGTTAGAACTGAATGGTCTTTAAGGTATCTTCCAACCCAGCCATTCTGGGATTCTACAAAAATTCTCACTTGTGTTTACAGTCATACATTTTGTGGTAATTTTTGGGAAGCTCTTTGATGGACCACTTTATAGTTGAAGCAACTTTAACAGAAAAAGACTGTTTCAGATCTAATCTGAAGGGACATGCATTTTAAAATTCCTATTTTTCACACTGGCTTTTTCTGACTGATCAGAGATCTCACTACCAGTACCTCCTTGCAGGGTGAATAAAGTTTCTGAAGTGTCTTCTGCTTATAAACATTTCCATTTTTTCAACTTAGCTGTCTGGCTTTTCATGTCTCTCATGTTCATCTCTTGCTGTGCTGGTCAGGAAAAAGCCAGTGCAGGTTTCCAGTGGTGCTGACAGATGCAGGTGCAGTGTGGGATCTCTGCTTGTCCTTGCGTTCTGTTTGCTGCTGTGCATGGACTGAAGGAGGAGCGAGAGTCATCCTGGCTGTGGAATTAAACTGGGACTTAGTTTGCACATAGATGGATTTGCTGATGCCAGACTGAGGCTTGGGTTAATGACTTGGTGATTTCCTGCACTATCTGCTGTAGATATATTGGTGAAACTGCTTAGGTGACTCGAGTTCTGCTTTTAAGGCTTATTTGAAAATGTACTTTAGGTTTCATTTAGAGGAGTGAATGTAGCACATAATGGGAACTACCAGTTAAATGTGTTCAAGGTCATGATTGTCTGAGAATCATTGGCTCCAGCAGTCATAGCTGGAAGGCTGCTGTTCTGGAGAAATAGATTTTTTTATTTTTTTTTTTGATATTGACAGTGGCTTCTTAGTGACCTTTATGTCTTGTGCTGGGTTTATGGTGGATCTTATACATGGATATTGTGAATGTGTGATCAGGGTCAGTTCAGAACTTGCAAGGAGATTAATCAAACACCAGAAGAATTGTGTCTGAATAGAACATTAACTGCAGTGTAGGAAAACAGTGGAAAGGATTATAGCTGAGGAAAGGTCTGTGGATCTGTTTGGAAAGCTTGTGTATGGCTGGATAGAGCAAACGTTTTGCTTCATTTAAGCTAAGAAAGAAAACATACTTGAGTTGGTTTTCTGCAGCTATCCTATTCCTTGGAGTACTTTTGACTTTCTCAGAGTGCAGATTTGTATCCAGCTGTAGGCTTTATTCACAACATCTCAGTACCAATGTAAAATCAGAGAGCAGAAACGTCAGACTCTAAAATCTATGTTTATTGAAGCAAATCACAGCATCAAACGTCTGCATGTTTAATATTTGTTATAAGAAGGAAACTGAGTGCATTCTGGAAGTTAAACTAATCCCCTTGGTGTGTACAGGCAGGAGGTCACACATATGGAAGTGAAAGACTCAGGGTTTTTTTCTTAAAATATGGAAAACAGTTTACTCTGAATAAACAAGTCTGGGAAATGTAGGACTTTGCCTTTGATGCACTTCTTGTATAGAACCAAGTAGCTGTTCCTCTTCAGCCTGGCACAATCAGGGATGAATAGTTTTCCATTTTCAGCTGAAATTTGTAAATGGGTAAAGACTGTAACAGTCCACTTGCTTACTTTAAAATATGCATACAAACCAAGAAATTACTTTCTAGGCTGTTAAGGTTTGTTTTTTGTTGCTGAAAGCAGTATCTTACTTAAGCTATTTCATGTTCCTTCTTAAGAGCAGGCTGTTCTTTGACTGTGATTACAAGGTTGCTTGAGAACAGATTTTTCCTAGGAAGTCAGGAACTTATTATCCAGTTCAAACTGAAATTATGGCTGGTTTATACTTACAGAACTAATGCTGCTCTTGAACTTGCTCAGTAGTGATAGAAGGTATAAACTTGATACTTTAAGATAACAAACTCCTTCTTCTGTACCCTAATGAGGAGGTGTGTGAGTGTAGTACCGAACCTGTGCCTTGCTCTAGGTGGGGTTTGTTAGTTCAGGGTGCCAGCAGAGAAGTTTTACAACTGTTTGTAAAGTCCTACAGCAATGCCACATTTCCTGTTGGTATTGTCTGCACAGCCTTTGGTTCCCAGTTTGTCCTGAGCACTTGTGACTGGTGTGGCTGTGAAACCTTGCAAAGATGACTCCTCTGGCCTGTTAGTTGCAGTTTTTGCTTCATGCTTCTTGTGGTGTCATCGCAGTCTGGTTATTCTGCACTGTCATACTTGTGGCTTATTTGTCCTGTGGTCAGCAAGGCAAGTGAAGTAGAGGAGGATTTGGTCTAAGCTCCCAGCTTGAAGCAGGATCTCGAGCTGGTTGCCAGTGCACTTTGTGCTGTCAAATCCTTTTTTGCCTCTACTGTTTGATACCCTAAATCTCATTTGTGTTGGGATGCTTTTTCTTTTACCAACGGAAATCCTTATGTTTATTCTCGCTCTGTCCCAAGGTCACCACTGGAAGCTTGCACGTGACTTGTCACAAGTTTAAACCTTGAGGGACAGGAATGAGGATGCTGGCATAGGGAGTGTGCCTGCTTCCAGAGACTTCTGAGGCAAAGCTGCTCATTTTGTTTTAGAAAGGCAGCACTAAATTATGCCCTTGCATTTTTCACTTCACCTGCATAGACCAGTATGTTGAGGGGCTCCTGCTTTCCCTCTTGATAAGATGCAGTTCAGAATTTTATGCCTCCCTTATCTTTGCACCATATTTGTTTTTAAGCATCTCCTGGTGTAGCTTTATGTGGGTTGGTCCTGGATCTTGAGTTCATAGTGACATCCCCATACTGTGGGGGACCAATTTGTGCCTTGTCTGACAAACTGTAAGTAACATCTGGGCTTAGACTGCTTTAATCCTATTACTTGCTAGCCTGGAATAGTCTTGGTGCTCATGTTAAGCAAAGAGTACAGTCAGGAGCAGTGGGGGTTCCAAAGCAGAGATTAGTGAGCTGTGAGGGTTGAGCAGGAGCAGTGCTGTCCCACCAGCTGTGCCCCCTCTGTGCTGACTCCTCTGCTTGACCTTGTAATGTCACCTCCTCTGCAAATACTCTGCCTGGGTCTCTGCAGTGTCCATGACTGAATAATGATTTAAATCCAAACAAAGAGCAGGGGAGGACAGCGGGCAGCAGGCTGTTTGTAGGGTTTTCTTAAAGTCTGAGTAGGCATCGTGGTGCTGGGAATTCAGCACCAAGAGTAATCTGTCTTTGGGTTTGCCTAGGAATAAACATCTCTCCTGCCCTTCCCACAAACAGCCCTCTTATGGTCGAGTTAAAAGATCTTAGGATTCAGGAAGACAGTCCATGTAGGAAAGCTCTGCACAGTGAAACTTCAGCAGTTTTAAATATTTGGTATTTGAAGGCTTGTCACTGAGGGGCTGTGTGGTGGGAAGATGCAGCATTTTAGTGTGATGGGGTTATGAGTGATGTGTGAACAAGGTGACACTGGACTTGCATTGTCTTCATCTAGACAATGCTTCTACAATTACTCCTTCTGATTAGTATAACCTCTGTTCCTAAAAATAGCAACTATCAGCTGTTTTGCAATGAAGTTTCACTCAGTTCTTCATATTCCATATTGGAAGTCCTCATGTGAGGTCACTGGGAAGCACACACACAGCTGGGTAATACAGCAGTTATTGGCTCATGGAGAAGAGAGAGTAATTCAGCTAAAAGCTTTCCTCTGTTTCACAACAGAAATGTCATCTGGAGGGAGTACATTATAAACAGCAGTTGTGAAAGTGGATACAGACAATGTCTACAAAGCTGAAGAGTTTGTTGTGTTAAAAGCAGAGTGGTTTGGAGATGAGCTCGATTTGATGAGGAATGATATGAAGGTGCTGATAGCTGAAGGACCTATTTAGGGCATCCTGCTTTCAACAGCAGTTTGTTTCTGCTGGAGAGAGGCAAAGCAAGCAAGCTCTGTTTTGTGTTTCTGGAAATGATTTACTTCAGGTCGTTTAACAATATAATTTTTAATATTGCATGCTGACCTCACTGTAGATACAGCTCATGTTTCAAGGAGGATGGAGTAGATGTGGGCTGTTCCTAATCTGGGTAGCACAAGGCTCCCTGTTCCAGGGAATTGGTACAAAGGCCACACATGCCCTCACTGAGTGTTTGTCAATAAAGACCTGATGTTCTTCTGTCATATTTATTGCTTAAATTAACTATGATATAGCTACATTGCTGTGTAGCAACTAATTGTATTTACCAGAGGTGCCAGCAGGCAGCTGCACAGTGAGTCAAGGGCTGTGTAAAACGTCTGTTGTGCTGCCTCTCCAAAGGAGTGGGGACAGGCAAGAAAAGCTCTGAGACAGGTGGCACATAGTAGGTTAAAAGGAGAAGACCAAGAAGCACTGTGATCTTCTCCTTGAGTACTGACATGTTAACTGACCCCTGTTGTTGCAATTTTTTTTTCTCTTTACATGCAAGGAATTTGAGGACAAAAAATTATCAGTGTTTCTTTCTGAGGAACACTTTTTAACTTCTTGAAGCACTTACTGAACTGTAATGATGTGTTTAGTGGGTTTAAATTATTCTTCACCCAGAAATGTGTGCTGTCTTTTATTTAGAATCCAGTTCATAAGCTGTCATGAAAGAATTTTATTCTTCAGACTGGCTGGCTTTAGCAATGCCTCAACAAACAGGTAGGCTTCAAACTTCCAAGGTGTATCCTCTTAAGGCATGGAAATGTCATGGGTGAGGACAGAGTGGGACTGACTGTGAAGACAATTAGTCACTGTATGAAAATAAACAAATTGAAATGAATAAAAGCTTAAGTCTCAGCTTGTCTGTTACAAATAAACTGGAGCCCAAATGTGCAAACCCTGGAGCACGTGCCCCTAGGAAGAGTGAAGGAACTGTTTAGTCTGGACACAGAAGTTAATGGGCTGAAACTTTGATATAAGCACAGCTGTATTTCTTCATGTGCAACAGCATGAATTCATTTTGATTGTTGGTGTGTGATTTAGTGCTGGTGGAGGCACAGCTTTGAAACAGGAGCAGAGTTTGTGTGTGTCCTCCTTTCACAGGAGACGCCGCGCTGGTGAAAGATAGCGAGGGCTGCGTGGCTCCTGCTTCCCAGCACATCCTGTGCCAGGGTTCAGCACCTCACAGACTGACTGTGTTTTTTATGGAACATTGACTAATACACCAAAATGTTGCTGTACTTTCAACTTGCCTTCCTCCTAGTGCATGTTTGACCTCTGAGAGCAAATAGCTGTGCTGCTCAGTACTTGGATTCAAAATCATTTTGGTGTTGCAGACAAATCTTTCAGACTTGATAGGATTCATTACCTTGTGCTTGGCCTAACCTTCCTGCTAACATACATGCAATACCTACTTTGAGTTCTGAATCTTTAAAATTTGCTGGAGTAGTTTCTCAGTGCATCAGGGAGTGAGTTTTGATTTGTGAGTTTGGTGTGTGCTGGGCAGAAGTCCCATTCCAGAGCCATGTGTGTGATGGGAGAGGTGGCAGTGTCCTGCTGCAGGTCTGCAGTACAGAGGAATTCTTCCTAAGTGTTCCCTCATCTGACTCCCAGAAGATTTAATTACATGGGCTGTCAGTACTTTGGTGGCTTTTGATAAAAAACTACTGGCAAATTAAGCAAATGGAATGGTGTTGGTTCACGTGAGCAGCTGAGTAACTTCTTCCATCAGAACAAAAACTGGAGAAGGAAGTTTGGCAACAACCAAGTGGACAAGCCTTGCATGGGTTTTTTACTCCACTTTTGTTTTAGGCTGGCCTTCACTGGAAGAATGAAAAGAAAGAAAGATGAGAGAACTCAAAGCAGCACTGGTGGTGCAGCTGCCCTGGGGATGGCGCTGGCATTCCGGGGGGTTGCAGGATCTGGGACCATGGGCAGTGGCCATGGAAGCTGCAATGCTTTGGTCTCACTGACTGCTGAGATTTGTTCCCTAGGTGAAATGCCTTGCTCAAGGTGCCAGGGTAGAGACTGCAAGCTGCTTGTTGGCTTTTAGGGATGTGCACTGCAAATTTTTCCTGTAATTTCCATAAATATTTTCTTAATACCCAAATGTTTTTTTCTACCCTTTTTGGTAATGAGTCCCTGAGCCCGTTTAAAAGACTTTGATGGAGCTTTCCCAAAATCTCTGGATATGTTTCTTCTCTTGCCTATGAAAGATAACTAAGCTGTTTTTTTTTCCAGTATTTTCAGTCTGCTTGCTGTCAGAGCAAAAGAGCTTTAACTTTTGACTTGGGTTGGGTGCCTTTTTCCATGTTTGAGCACAAAATGCTGGAGTTCCATTGCTTGCTTAGCTGTGCCTTATCTCTGGTTGTGCAATCCCACTTCCAGCTGCAAGACTGAGTGCCATATATCCAGTTTTATTGCAAGTTTGGAGTTTCCAGCATGCAGAGACTGGTGTTACCCAGCAAATAGCTGTCCATGTAAGGATGCAGGGAGACTACAGAAAGTACAGTTCCCTCTGTAAGCCAAGCCAGGGTTTAAGTGATTAGCTGGGTCTTAGTCAAGCTCCATGTACCCTCCTAGTTTATTATGTGCAATGTGACTTCAGATTCAACTCAGGAATTGGCCTCTAATCATGTATTGCTGGTTTGCACCTTCAACTCTTTGGAGGAGACTGATTTATGTTATGGCTTTACCTGCTGGAAATCTCATGGTATAGAGAGAACAATGGTAAAATAATACTTTGTGAAAGGGTAAGCAGAATGAGACAGAAGTGATTTGCTCTTTCACCTCTGGGTATTCTGTACCCAGTGCAGGCAGGAAGGAAGGAACTGGATTTGGGGTTGGCTGGGGTCCAGTTGCAGACTCTATTCAGACCCAAGCCAGAAGGAGTAAGGGCTTATTTGTAAGTTTTGGGGCAGAGATGACAGTTGAGAAAAACCAGCTGTCTCACTTCTGTGAACTGATGAAATTACTTATGAGAGAGATTGAGAAATGCATTAAAGATCAGTTTGTCATGCCTAAGTCAAGAGACCAAAATGCTTAGCTGGATTAAACTAAAAGAGATCAGAATGTATGATGCACTTTAATATCTAAAAAATAAGTGTATTCATTTGTAAAAACAACTCATTTATTGTAACCATGAGTACAAAAGGATGTTCTCCCACATCCTGCACCATTTTTACTTGTGCATGAAATAAGTGGAGCTTGTGTAAGTGATTGTGAGCAGCCTTTGGTTTACTTAGTCATTATAATGTCTGAAGGCTGGTCTGGTTAGGGATAACACACATTTCATTTTCTTCCTGCTTTTCTTTCTAGACTTTACTCTGTATTTGGAGAAAGACTGAGTTGATGTACAGACCCGTGCAGTGTGACAGCTATTGTCAAAGTTTAAAAAATGTAGTATAGCAAGCAGAATTTGACAGGACTTTTTAGAGTCCTGTTATTTGCTGTTTGTTGTGGAAGAACAGAAGTCCAGGTAATGGCTGTTCAGATGGGCAGTTTGTCTTGGCATAAACGAATCCTGGTTAAAATCTGGACAGGTGCTTGTTTCACTGATGGTCATAACTGCTTGTAGTGATGCCTCAGGTTTGAGCTTTTCTATTTTTCAGATTCTGTGCTGCTTTAGTGTGTGGGTCTGGGCTTCATATCAGGGCATGGTGAGCTCTCTGCACAGAGCAGGGACACAAAACAATTCCTTCTCCAGCTGGGGACCAAGGACAAATGATCCAAATCTCAGCCCAAGAGCACAAACAACGTGGGCTGGAGAGAGGAAAACAAGCAGGATGGGAGTGCATGGGCTAAAGCTGGGATGGGACAATGAACTCCAAGGTGCAAATGGAGCAGAACTGATCCAAGGGAGAGACCCCGTGCCCGCTCGTGCATTTTGGGACCATTTTGGTTGATCTTGGGTGCAGCCCTGGCTGGGCTCTTGTGCTGCCCAAGGTAGATAAACTGAGGCTTCCTAATAAATCCCTGCTTTATTCTTTAGCTCTGTCCAGTCTCTGTTCTAGCTCAGCCTTCACAAGGCATCAGTAGCCTCTGGAACTGCTGGTGTTTGTGGTGTGGGATAAGCTGTTAAGGGTCTGGTGTTGGGACAGAACAAGGTATCAGTTTTGGGATGGTGATGCTGCAGCTGGAGAGAAGCAGTCCCTGCTCCTGGCTGCTCAGGCAGTTTTCTTGCAGGAGGACATGGAATCCTCAGCTCTGCTGCACCACAGGCTCCCTCTCCCAGTCATTTTCCATCTGCCTCTGGTGAACACGCAGTGATTTACTGAGAGATGTAGTGACAGGTGAGGTTGTAGTCTGTAACTGGAAATGAAGGATGTCACTGAACTGATTTTATTCCACAGCCTCCTGATGCTATTTGAGCTCTGGTGAGGAGAGGCTGTAAAGATGAATGAGATTCCCACCCCCCTTCTTGTTAGACATCAGGGAATCCATGTGACTGATTCTCACCTCTGAGAAAAAGCTTCAATTGGAGCTGTCACCTCAGTAGACAAAGAAGGAATCCAACTGCAAGACATGTACCCAGAGGAAATCATGCTTTGCTGGTTCCCTGGCTTATGAAACTCCTTGTTTTTTCATTGTTCTCCTTGTCACTACCAGTGCTTCACCTCTGCTGCCTGCAGTAGTAATAACAGTGTTGGGATGTCGAGTTTGAGTGAGTGGGAATGGACACAAATGTTCTGCTACCCCAGGTAACTGAGGGGTGGATGTAGGAGAGCTTTGTGTGTAGAAGAGAATAACTCTGAATGTTGTCTTTTCTTGGAAAACCAGCTTATTGGAGTAATTTTGAACACAACCTGAAACTGCTTTGAGAATCTCATGTAGTTTAGCAGCCTCATATTTTGCCTCATGGATGAGCTCAGTTCAGAGCTAAGAATAGTATTCAGTGTTGCTCAAACATGTAAATTTTCTGGATGTGAAAGTCTTCTTTTCCTAGTGGTTGTAAAATAGCCTAGTGGAGGATTTTTGTCCTTGGCTTAAACTCTAAAAGGAAAAATTTGGGATTTGTCCAGAAATGAATGCCTCTCCAGTAGATTTCAGGCTTGTTCCTTTCTAATGGGCAGCTCCAGGAGATTTGCTGCTGAGTTTTACAAAGATACTGAAACAAACTCATGGGGTATGAGTATTTCTGGATGTCATTCTTACCTTCTGCTCCCCCTCAAGGTGGTGCAGCCTGAGAGATTTCTACAAATGCTGTTTTTTGATAGGGCTGTAGAAAGAAAGAAAAACAGTTGTGAGAGACCCTTAGAGATATTCCTATGGATATAATGCCAAAGAATTGGCAGAGTAGCAAGGGCACGTGTGGTTTATGTTCTGAAATGCATGTGAAGCACCTTTAGCTGGGCAAGGGAGGACAGGAAAGAATTTGGTATCTGCAAAACCCACATAAAAACGAGATAGTACAGACATAATCTGAGTCTTGCACATCCTCATGCACTGCAGTGGCTGCAAAGCTCTTCAGCATTGTACCACTCCCCTCTTCAGCTGGAAACAGTGCAGCATAGCCAAGGTGCCCTTATGGAGAGTGATGTCAGGTATAAAAACTTGAGGGCAACAGGGAATCTTTGGAGCCAGGCAGCTGTAATCAATTACTTGATTTCTGTGTCTCTGAACTAGCTCCTGCAGTCATGCTTTGCTGGGCAGTGCACTTCCAATTTCAGTCCTGGGCTCATGAGCTTTATTTCCACAGCTGAGTTTCTTTTTGGCTTGCAAAAGCTGCTTCTGAGTCCTGTAATGCTGTTTGATATTATGGCCTGTACTTGGGGAAGCATTGCTTTAAAGAGATCCTCTGTTTTCTTGGTCTGGTTTGCCCCATAGGGCGTCCTTGTCTTTAAAATCAAAGGAGTCTAGAGAAACAGAAAGAAACATATGGGTGACTTGTTTTCTTGAAAGTTGGTGAACAAAAATAGTAATAGTATGCTGTCTGTCTTTGTGGGTGTTGGCAGAGAAAAAGTGCTGGATTTCCAAAGGAAATAATTTGAGGGAGAACTATCTGTGGTTTTAAACTTATTTTCTTTTCTACAAGCCATTGTGCCACTTGTGCACATTACTTAATATCTGTTGGAATGAAACTTCAGCTTGCAGAGTGTAACCAGAAGTAGGCAGGCTGGAACAGCCCTGCAAATGAGCTGAGAGTTTTGCTCTAGGAAACATCTCTGCTGTAGGGCCTTCAGTGTGGCTTCAGTTTCATCTGTGTATAAACACAGTCCTGTGTGGTTGTCTTGCATAAAAGTCTCTTGCTGCTTCAGTGAGGAGGAGATGCCTTCCCATCTGCAGAGCACAGCAGGGCAAGATCTCTTATTCAGGCACTGCTACATGAAGATCTGTAGAGAGATTCTTCAGAGATCAGAATCTCTGAGCATTTGGACCTGGAAAAACATTAGGAATTCATCACTTCTGTTGCTTTGATTCATTCTTAGTAAGTGGTGTTTTCTAAGGCCTGTGAAAGGTCAATGTTTATTTTATGTAGCATTTTTGGGAAGCAAAATCTCAGAATTCTGTCGGTGAAAGTGGGAAACTGAAAGACTTTACTGTCATGAAGGTACATAGATCAGAATTCATTCTGCTGATCAGCAGTAAACACCTAATGGCTTTGCAGAAATCTTTTCCTGGCTAGAGATGTCTGATTAACTTTGTTATAGATGATGATAAAAGCAAACACCCAAGGTTGCTGTGAATTAGTAAGCTGTCAGTGTGTTTTAAGTCTGAAGAAGATACATTGAAGTCTAGCTCTCTGCACTGCTGCACTGTTAATTTCTGGTTTATTAAGACTTTCTAACAAAACCCCCAGAGTTACAGCAGTGCCTCTGTACCAGTAGGTTTCAGGTAGTTCTTTCACACAGGGTATGAAGAATAATTTATCCTGTGTGGATTTTAGGGCACATAGCACACTTGCTAGCCCAAGAACAGGCAGAAAGGTAATTCTTTGCTTTTTTTCTTTATTTACCCACTCTAAATGTGCTAGGAGCAGGTAGTGCAGTAGATTACCTTCCCTTTGACAGCCTGTGCCATGGAGCAGTTGATATAATGCAGAATCAGTGATATTAAGGAAGCTGCTGTGTTCAGAGGCAGCAATGCTTGCAAGTACTACAAAGAAGGAAACACAATTCTTTATTTTCTCTTTCTGAGGCAAATATTTGGGATTATATTCATCAGTTGGGGTTGATGTGGGAGCTGTGCATTTTTAAGGGTGTCTTTTTCCCTGGGAAGCTAAAAGGAATGTTAAAATTGATGCAATTAGACTTGGATGTTGCAGCTCAGGATGCAGTAGTTGAGTGCCTCACTTTCTATTCAGTGCACTGCTGGTGAGATCACCTATATTCACAAAATGGATGCAAATGTTATCCCTTCCTCTGTGCTAAATGGTACTGAAACCAACCTAAGACTATTCTTGTTATGCCTGAGTGTTTGAAAAAGCTGTAATAGACATCCTGGAACTTCTTCCACTGTCTGTGAAATCACAAAAATGACATTGCCACTGCTTGTATTTGGAGGTGAACTGAAGTTATAAGAAAGCTATCACCTTTTCTTATGAAAATGTGAACTATCAAATAGTCCTTGATAGGGTTTTAGGGAAAGCATTTGATTTCTTAGGAGAAATGGCTGTTGGGGCTGTGCTTTTATTTTCAATGGCTCAAATGGTCCTTTGAGTAAAATGTAGTTTGTCCATAATGTTTAATGTAGTGCAGTTTCAGCTGTAACATGGTGTTATTACTGTTCATTCCTCAGGCTAAAATCTGAGCAGTTTGGTTTTGCACCTTGGAGCATGTGGGAAGTACAGATAGGTTGGGAGAATGTTCAGAATGTCAGGGCAGGTGGGTTTTGAGGTCTCTTGTCCCCTTGCATGCTCTGAAATGTAATTTGTCTCAGTTTTGAAACTTGAAGCCTTTTATTGATCTGATGTTTAAAGAGCAGACTGTAAATAGTTTCCAGACAAAGCTATGTGGTTCCTAAGCCTCTGATGGTGTGGATCAACAGGATTCCTCCTTCCCTTCTTTGCTCCTGTGCACTGAAACCCAGCTGTGTGTAGTACTTTGCTTTGAAAGGGATTTTGTGTTTTTCTGACTTGTTTTGAATGCAATGAAAGTCAGATCTTGCTTTCTGCTGTATCTGTGTGTATTTCACCAAACACCATATCCAACAATTCCCGTGGCATATGGAGGATTATAGATCCTTCTCAGATGAGTAGCATTTCCTCTGTGCTATGAGAGGTTTAGGGTTGGAAAGAGGATTCTCTAAACATGGTGCTTTGCCCACCTCTTGTGCTCTTTTAGCTGGAATAAAAAGCATGCTTTGAAATGAACCTGATTAGTTTATACCCTGTATTTTGCTGTGCACTAACATTGCTGGTTTTATGCAGTGGTGAATGGTTTTAGCTGACAGCTTTGGAGATGGGCTTAAAGCACTCAATAAAATTGCCTCCTTGTTAAATGAATGCTGGGGGGAGCAGTAAAATGTTGAAAATAAGGATTGTTAAGGAAATCATTATGTAAAAGAAGAGGTTTCCTTACCCTTTTTCCCCTTTGCTTTCTGAAAGGGAAACCTCTTGCATTCTAATGCTCTGCTGGTATATTACTTCTATTGGAATTGGTATAATATCTTAAATGTGGGTTTTTTTCTGTTAAAGTTGCTACCTTTTTCCCTGATCATATCATGGTTCTCTGTGTTTTATGTTGTGAGGCTCAGGTCATCCCTGCCTAGAGAGTTTTTAGCTATTATGTGGTTTGGAGCTGTCAGGTTATTTGACTGCTTTAATTGAAGCTTATCCTGATGCTCTAGCAGGCTGCATCAGCATGTTCCTTGGGTTCTGCCAGAGTGTCAGCTTTTAATCACTCTTGTGCTACTTACACAGCTATCTTTGATTCCACAAAAACAAAAGTAACAAATTATTTTCCAGAAAAACAATCTGGGACAAGTAACAAGCCACTAGCTAAGAAAAATCAAGGAGTGTAGGAAGAAGTTTCTGCAGAAAGTCTCTCCCAGCCCAGGAGAGAAACACCAGCTCTTTTGTATTCCTGACTGGATCTCCCTGGTCTTCTGTGCCAAGGAGCTGCGGTAATAAAGCCCTGATTCCTGTGCCCCTCACTTGAGGACTGGTTGCTTCTGTATATTTTACTCCAGAATTTCTTCCTCTGCCCCTCAGTGAGAGAAGATTATCAAAATAGCCAAGAGTTTTGGTAATCTTGGAGGAAGCTGGATATGTGGTGTAAATAAAGCTGTTTAAAAGCAGTTCTTACACAATCCATTTTTATTTGCAAGCCAGGAGCATCCTTTAACTTTCTGTAGAGAGTGAAGTTAATACAGATCAGGTGTGTTTTTCTTCAAGTGCCTGTACTATGTGAGCTAAACATGCATGAGGATTAGTTAGCTCTATTTTCTATAAATATTCCCCCTGAAACAAACTTGATTTTTTAATTACTCTTACGTTACAACTGCTTTAATAGCATGGTAGTCCTGCTGGTGCTGGAGGGGGATGTGTGGAGTGGAATAATTAAAAAAATAATGAGTTAACCTGGTCTGTAGGGTACCAGATTCTTTCATCTCTTGGTGGGTGCAGGTGGGGAGAACAGGAAGAGGCCACAGCAGCCAGGAATAGCTTTTACCCCCAAACCAGAAGAGTGACCAGTTCTGCTCCAGAACACCAGGGAATAATTAAGGTCACCCTGGAGAACCTCAGCTACTGCCCATGTGACTTCTTGTGGTGTTTCCAGTAGATAAGGTTCTACTTAATTTGTATACCCTGGGATGGAGGAAAGTAGGTTCTAGCTTATCTGATCTGCAGTAGGTGCCTTTGAAAGCTTTTGGTTTTTTTTTTTTTTTCTGGTGTATATAACCTTTTATTCTGTGCTCAGCTAATCCGTGGGGCTGGTGGGTGGGTGTGAGCATAAAAGCTCTGTGAGTGTAAAGTGAGGCTTTGGGGCAGCTCACTGCTGGGTTCCTGATGGTAGCAGCAACTTTTGAAAAGTAGCTAAAAAAGTAATTAAAAGTAACTCCTAATCGTGAGCCAGTGGTGCAAATCAGCCTTTTCTGTGAAAAATCTGAGGTCTCACAGATCAGACCAGGCTGCACGTCACTGAACCACTGCAGCCCCTTTGAGGGCTCCAGGACAGTACAGGGAGCAGTAAACAAAGCAAGGAGTACTAAAATGTGGTGCTGGGGAGGAGAAGGCTTGTGGTGAGCACACAGGGCTGATCACTGTGCCAGTGAGTATTCCAAAAGTGCTGGAGAAGGGAATGCTTCCTGAAGTGTTTATGGTAGCAAAATGACTTCACAAATGGAAGTTGTAAGAATAAACACTTGTCTCAGAAGCAAAGGAAAAAAAACCCTAAACTGATTATAGCCACAATTAATAACTCAAACATACCTTTCTTATGGATAATCAAGTTCACAGATGCAAAAACATTGCTTTTAATTGGGTGAAGAGATGAGATTATTTGGGACTTTGGAACTTGTTGGTTTGGATTTTCTTGCTCTGCAGGAAGACTGGCTTTGTTAAGCTGTACAACTGGTAGTGATTAGGAAGCATTTGTGCCTATGGAGGTGTCTGAGCCAGCAGAGTCTGAGGTGGGACTGTGTCTTTCATTCAGAACTTCCTCCCAGGTTACATAAACCAAAGGTCTTGGATCAGTGGCTTTTTTTAATCAAAGGATGGAAGCCCTTTGGTTATCCATGAGTCGCTTACTGCTGTAGCCTTTCTACTCAATACTACTTTAGTATTGTGTTTGTAGCTGCTTAAAACATTTTCCTTCAGAAAGAAGGCAAAATCTGTTGGGAATTAATCTTCTAGCACGTGAGCCTGCTGTGAGAAGGAAGAGAGAACAGGTTGTTTAAGCTCTTTGGTGGATTTGGCAGGAAGTGCAGGAGACTTGCTTGACCTGGATCTCCCTTGCTGTGTGCATGGGGAAAGTTTTGACTCTAAAGATGTTGAAACACAGTGGGGAGGCCTGGATTTTCCAGACTAACTCAAACAGAGGGGTCATGGATCGACTGGATCAAGCCTTTGAGTTGGGGATGGAGCAGGTGACTGTGCCAGCTCTGTTTTCTGTCACTGTGTGGTCAGAAAGCAGCTGTACAGTTTTGCAAAGGTGCATTGGGGAAAGGGAAGCTTCTGGTCAGTCAGGGTTTGTTGAGTGCCTGGGGATGAGTGCAACAAGGATAAAACAGTATCCTTCTTCCAGCCTTCAAGAAACTTCAGCATTAATTGTGGAGAGCAGTGAAGCCCTGACTGTTCAAGGAGCAGCCGTCTGTTCACTGCTGAAACTCCCCAGCAGGAACAGGATTAGCAAAGCTCTGGTGGTGGAGCTGCTTCTGGGACAGACATTGGTGCATGGAATCAGCTGGAGACAAGCTGAGACCTAAATTCATACTGGGTTAATATCTGTGACACTGATAGAGCACCAGAGAACACAGTTCAAAGGAGGAAATGAGCCAGGAGTATCCTGTTGGTACAGAAGCGCTCCTTAGCTTTGCTTTTGCTATTTGGCAACTCTTCCCCATGAGATTGAGTTTGAGAATAACTTCACTGTTCTGTTTCACTGAAATTCTCAGATAACTGGCAGACAGCAACTGCTTGTTTTCTGAAGCTGTGATGCAGAAAAATGTGTTAGAAATAATTCTTGCCTTTTTAAAAAAAGGAAATCCTCAGCCATTCTTCTGAAATATTACTAGGTACAAAATGAATTGTTGAGGTTGATACAGGGGAAAAGGGTGTAGAGACTATGAAGTACTGGCAGTGATACTATTTAAAGGGAGACACAAATACACTTATTTTGTTGTCAGCTTTGTGTATGTTGAAGCTTTCTGTTTGTGTTTTGCTGTAAAGACGTGACTTTCCCCCTTTTAATGTGAGTTCAAGAGAGGGAGTGCTGGATCCTTCAGCAGCAGAGGGTTACCAATTAGTCAGGACTTGAGCTGTGAAAAGTTCTGGGACTGGGTGTTGCAAAGGTGAATAAATGTATCTTTAGCCTTCATGTGTGGTGGATGTCTTGATAGCTGTAGACTTGCAGCACTTCCAAGGGAATCTCCCCTGCTCTCTGCTGTTTTCCATGTTGCTGATACCGGGGCTTCTGTGGCTTTGCAGTGGGCTGGAGAGTGAGGAATGTGGTTTTAAAACTGAACTTAAAAACATAAATCTAGTTTTGTTTCCTCTTCATGTGAACCAAGGAGAGAAGTAGTGGGAATGAATTAAGAAATGGAAGGTGAGACTGCTGCTTTTGGCAGCAGTGTGAGACCACACTGGTTCAGGGAAGGTGAAAATACAGTGTAAGCACAAACTGAATTTTGCTATGTGTGGAGTATGTACTACAGGATTCTACCAAATATGGGATCAGAATGTACTTGCAAGGGAAGATTTACTCAAGTCTGACTTCACTTCTGCAGCTTTATTGTGTAGTGAGCAAAGATGTGCTGTTTGACTCACTAAAACTATGGAAACAACTGAACTGCAGCATCTCATCTGTTTATAGCCAACTCTGTCATTTGGGATGGTTTTCATCCAAAAATGATGAGGTGTGCTGTAGATCTGTTAGCAATAGACAAGGAAAGCAAAGTAAAATTTCTCTTTTTTGTCTGGGGGAAATATTACCAGTGAAAATCAGGAGTTGTTCAGTTTTAGTCTTTTGGGAGGTAGCTTGCATAGGTGTGCAGAAGTATTTAAGTTTATGATGGTTTATTGTGTTTTGATAGCATTGTAAAAAAAAAATCAGCTCCATGCAGCACCTTCAATGTCAGCTAGTAGATACCTTAATTCTAAGGATGACTTCCTTGAGCTGAAGTCAAACTTTACAGGGTGCAGGTCAAGCTTTAGAGCTCTTGTACCAAGTAATAGAACTGTCATTTACTCTTTACCACTGTCTAGGCTGGATTTAAAAAAAAAAACAACAAAACCAAAATAAACATAAATGAAAAAAGCTTGTGTAACAAGCCTTCTGACAAATAGTTCAAAGCTTGTTGCTAATCTCTGAAGTAGACAAGTCCTTGTAGTAGTACAAGTAGTACAAGACTTGTAGAAAGTAGGAACTTGCCACAGTGGACTGTGGGAGAGAGCATGTGTGGTCTTGCTCTCCAGACAGCCCTGAATCCAGGCAGAGAAGAGGCTTTCATTACACATCCCAGCCATGGGAAAAGCTTAATTGGAGTTTGCAGCTCATTGTATACCAAACTCTTCAAGTGTTTGATGTAAATCTGTAGGAAACTGGCTTTGGTAATTATGGTGCCCATAGCCCATGCCAGCACCACTCCCTTATTTGCAAGGAATAGTGCTATCAACTGAGATAATTATCCCAGGAGGTTTCATGATGCAGCTTGTCCCAGTGCTGCTGTCACTGAGAAGCCTTTGGAAAAATACAGGACTGCTCCTTCCACGAGTGTTGGTCTCATGAACATCTGGAGAACTTCCAAAGTGCCCCAGAGATCTGTGTGTGGACAGGGTGCTCTCAGAAATGATTGTTCTGTCGCTGTGAAATTTATTTTCTCCTAGTTTGTTTATTATTTGGAAACAACATTTGTTCCATGCTTTTTGGTGGGTGAAAGAGAGTTCCAGCTGCAGGTTCTTTGGCAGTGCTGTCCTTCTTGTGAAGCAGAAAGTTGTGTGTGAACGTGCTGGTCCCTAAGCTGGTCCTGGAGCTATTGGAAGAGTGCAGAAGAGAAGGGAAATGGCTCCTGCTTGTGGAGTGGCTTTGTGAGAGGAAGTGTTTGGTGATGGGGAATTTGTCCTCAGTCCTTGTCCCTTCTCCATAGGTGATTCCATCCTGTTGCTGCTTGCAGGGAGGCACTTGCTGCTCGCCCAGGCACTGCTCAGTGGAAGAGCTGAGAGCAATGGAGAGGGGAGGGCAGGGCAGGTTGTGTTGGAGCTCCTCTTGCCTGTGCCCAGAAAAGCTGACCCAGCAAGGTGTGGGCAGCTATTCCTCCTCCAGGGTGCTGAATCCAGCTGTGTCCTGTGGGCCAGCTGCTGTGGGGAAGGAAGGCAGGGACAGCCAAGGCTGTGGGGCTGCTCAGGAGCAGGGCATGGAGGGGGGGAGGGAGCTGCCATGGCTGGCAGGACCTCAGGGCATTACTGCTGGGTCCCTGGGCAGGGAGCTTCTCCAGGGGTGGGAAGCAGAGGTGTGGCTGCAGTGCCATGGGGAGGCAACTTGAGAGGCCTGGCCTAGGAAAAATGAAGGCATCTGCTGGTTGTGGGAAGAGGCACCTTCCACAGAATTCACAGAATGACTGAGTTGGAAGAGACCTTAAAGACCAGAGAGTCCAACCCATGCCCCACCACCTCAACTAAACCCTGGCACTGAGTGCCACATCCAGGCTTTGTTAAACACACCCAGGGATGTGTTTAAGAACTTCTCACACCCTCTTCTTTTTTCCCCTTTCTAAAACATCTGTGGGTCCCTAGGAATTGTCCCAGTTTCTGCCACTGTTGGATCAAAATCAAACTTGCAGGTCTATAATTGAAGCATAACAAATCATAAAACTACCACTCAATTCCTCCTGCCCTTTGTGGAAAGGAAATGTAGAAATGGGCACAAGGAAAACCATGAAAATTTGTCAGTGCTAATCAGGGTGGATGAGTTCAGCATTCACTTTGCTTGTATTTCCTTCCTTTTGAAGAGTCCAAGAGGTCTTTTAACCTTGAGGTTCTTTATTTATGTATTTTAAAAATAATTAAACCCCACAGAGACCTGAAATGGAGTGGCCTTCCCCAGTTAAAATTGTGTTCTGAAAATGAGGGGAACCACATCCAGGCCAATAAAACCCCAAACAATAAAACCCCACTTGCCTGGTCTTAACTTCCAGTGGAACTACTTTAATTCAGTGCTGTTTAGCAGTTACACAAGTGTAAGAAAAATCAATAATTACAGGATATAAAGCTAGCAATGGTAATACAGAGTAGTTATATATTATTTCTGAGGGAATTGTTACATTTTTAGGTTTCCAGATAAAAATACTTGTAGAAAGAATATTGTCTTCAGCAAGTTAAAACTTGCTGGCATATTCCTGATAATAATGTCTTTGAAAGAATGCATGTGCATATACCCAGGGAGATTCAAGTGGAGAATCAAATGACTCCTATTTGAAGTGCTGGTGTTTAAGCTGCCTGTGAAACATTTTGATGTATCTTTCTAGAGATTGGTCTCTTGTGATGAGGATCCACAGGCTGCATTTCTCTGGAATAGTTAATAACAAATTTCCAAGGTGCAATTAGGCCTGGCATGAAATAGTAGTGATTTACTGCTGTTGGTTTTGTGCTGTGTTAGGGAATCTCCTTTAATATTCTGGAAAGACCCAGTAGTCTTCCCTGTGAAAATGGGACTGAGAGGACAAGTTCAGCTGGAAGTCTCTCAACTTTCTTTGTGGCTTTATCATCATGTATTAAATGTGCATTTTTAAATGTCTGGGTTTTAAGCTCTAGAGCAGTGAGATTTGAGATAATTTTTATCTTAAATCTGTTCTTGCTTGTGCTCAGTCATTCAGCAGTCCTGCCTTTGGGATTCCTAGAAGGGTAGGAGGCTCTCCAGGTGCATTCTCCTGTTAAACAAATTGTTGCATATCAGGATGTAATGATAAAAAAAAAATGGGTTACTGCACTGCTGCCTGTTTCCTTTTCATATTCCTTTATTTTCTGCAATGTTAACCTGTGATTATAAAGGCTGTAGGAGAGGGATACATGAGATCAGTATAGAACAGATTTCACCAGTAAGAGAAGAGATTTATCAGTGGAAAACATCTATAATTTCTTGGGCAAAAGTCTGAAATCTCTGAGGATCAGGAATGGAAGAGTCAGTAAAGCCCTGAAACCTGAAAGTGGCAGGAATGGTGGTGACAGTCCTCTACCTGACCTAAATCTTGGGGGTGAGGTGATGGTGAATTCCGTGCTTGTGCACCGCAAAGAAATTTCCAGTTGATCCCTTCCCTGGGGAAGGAGCTCTGTCCCCTTGAGGCTTCAGGCTTCTCTGAATAATTAATCCATTGGGTCTGTGTCCTTAGGGAGAGATGAAAGAACTGTGGAGGGCTCCTGTGTTACACCTGATAGAGAAAGTCATTAGTGAGGCTTCAGATAGTCACATAAATTAAAAACACTTGCATCCTCTTTCCGTAATAATTAATAGATGAAGCTTTTAGGATTAAACTTTTGTAAAAAATGGGGGAGACACAACTAGAAAAGCATTCTGTGGGAATAAAATTCCTTTCTCATAGTTTTATTTGCCCCTGAATTACTTTGGTTTTCCATGTTGCCCCTGTTCCTCCTCTAATCCTGCATGAGATGTGGGCAGATGGGTGGCAGGGTAAAAACGTTTTAGTACTCCCCATGTTCTGAAATTAAAGTGAAGATGTAGAGTTTGTTCTAAATTCCTTTGATTCTAGAGGTAGAGAAGTGTCTCTATGGCTGAAAACCTGAGTATTTAATTTGTAGTTAATTACCTTTTAAATGAGAACAAAATTTCAACCATTGGTAGGTAAAGAATGTTAGAATGCTCAATTCAGGAAGCAAAACTTAGCCTGATTGTTACTTTTTTTTGTTTTGCCCCATGCATTTGATGATACCAGAGTATTGTGGCCAAATTACTTCTCTCTCCTTTGCTGCTTTCCAAACTGGTGGTGTTTTATGCTAAACTTTTTTTCCTTTTTTTTCCAGGTACAATGGATCCCTCCCTAATGGTGACAGGGGGCGCAGGAAAAGCAGATTTGCCCTTTATAGACGATGTAAAGCAAGTGGAGTTAAACCCAGCACTGTCCATGTCATCTCCACTCCTCAAACATCAAAGGTATGTGACACTGGCAGATCCTGGGTTTTGATGATCCTGAGTGAAGAGCAGCTCAGATATTGCTGCTGATTTACCTTGCTGCCAGTTTATTCTGTGCTTGTAGGATACTTTTGTTCAATGAAGGGGTTGCAGTGGATTTGCTTTCTGGGGTATATAGCTTTAATCCAGTTACCTGTTTAAAATAGTCTGTAAGCTCAGGTATGAGATAATCTGATCTTCCTGCCCCTGTTCAGAAATCTGGCTGTCAGTGCTGACTGTTTTATCTGAGCCATAGAGTACATGGGATAAAAACACAAAAAGTATTTTTGTTTCTTTCTCACTGGAGTGATATTTCTTACCCCTTCAGGAAGGTAAGTGACATGCTGTAAAAAATGTTCTAATCCCTTTGGGCCTTTCATTTTTCTTGCTAATAACGATACTGTACAAATTTTTACCTGAAGTTTAGTGTGGCTGAAGGAGGAAAAGCAGCAAAGTTAATATATTAACATAGTAACATATTAATGTATAGAGCTGTCCAGGTCAGAATTCTGGGGGTGGAATGTATTTCAGGCTGCAAAAGCTCTTCCTATCTCTCTTCTCAAAGCCTTTTTCTTAGAAGCAAGAAGTGAGTAGAGTTTATGGTAAACTGGAGGGGGAGTTATGTGGTGGCACTCACACAAGAGGATGATTTGTATGAAATGTACTTCACTCAGAAATATCTCTTGGGACAGAGAGAGAACCTACACTGTGCTCAGAAATGTGTTGTCTGACTTGGACCAAGAAAAGAATATGGTTTAATACGTAGAATGGGATTGTTTTATTTTCTAATATACACAATATATGCCTAAACTTACCAAAATACACAATATCAGAGCTTGTTCTCTTTGAACATAGTATAGGGCTTGCCTGCTGCAGATAAATGTGGAATCCTTTGGATTAAAAGTTACAGGAAATATTTTAGAGTGTTTTTGTTATCAAAATGAGAGCTTCTGTGAGTTAAATCTTCCTGATGAAATCAACCTTCACAATAGACCTGTAGTATGTGTTGGTAATTCTGGTTTGTTGCTTAAAATGTAACAAATGGAGGGAAAATGTGTTTTACATAGTGGGTGAAAGTATACATGTGTTCTCACTGGATGAGCTTAAGCATTTGGACTGCAGATAATATTTCAGCATTTGAGTTGCAAAATATTTAAACACCTGGCAGACACCACAAGAAATCTGGTTAATGTTCATCTGTGGTGTTATTGTAGTACAGATAAAATATGTGTGCTGTACAAATTAGTGCCCTTATAAAGATAGCAGAGGATCTGGGACATTAAAGCCTTTCCTCTGAGCATTTGGATTTGGGTAGATGTGTCAAGTTGAATGTATTTTGCACTTTCTCTGAACCCTTAGAAGAGAGCTTTTGTGTATTTGTGCTGCTGTCTGGGGCAGGGCTGGTGGATGTGTGCCAGAACAGTGGTGCAGTGGCTCTCAGTGAGTCCTCTTTCCATGCACAGAAAGGACACTAAAACTTTAAAGATGCTGTCATCAGCTTTTCTCACATCTCAGGCACCAGAGCCTGAATTTTTTTACTGAGAATTGTTTCTGCATGTAACTTGTGTAAATGCCTGAAGAAACATAGGCTAATAAAGATCTTGTGAGCTGCTTAGTTCTTAGAAAGTAATGGGCAACTTGACCTCAAAAGTTTAGTTGTGCTCTCAGTCTTTCAGTCTTGTATTTAAGGAAGATAAACCAGCAGAAACTTGTGCTGCATGGAATATTAACAAGTTCCCTCCCTTTACATCCTTCATTTGAACTTTTCAGGTACCAATTTTCTGTTTTGTTCTGCTTGTCTGTCACTGTAAACCGAACCTGCGAATAAAAAGACAAATGTAGAGCGCTGATGTTTTTTGGGTAGTGGATTTAGCAGGGATGGGAGAAGCCCTGACTGCCTCCACTGGTTTTGTCTCTGACAAACAGAGGCTTGAATAGGGTTGGTGGCTGATTTTGTGCTGATTGCATTAATGCAGCAGCTCAAGAACTGTAGCTGTCACCAATTTTAAGTTCGTGTGTCAGCCTGAACACTGCAATAGATGGAAAGAGGATGCTTGTCATGTTCCATTGTCCCTGCTGTGCAGGTGTCAAGGACAGCTGGAGTAGCAATGGCTTCAGTAGTAAATTTAGCTGAGCTAATTGCATATGAATCACTGCCTTTTGTTTTTTCCACTGAGCACTTGTTTTTTGCCACTCTGCCTTCTGAGGTGCTGAAGAAAATTCAGAAATATTTGGCCTTCTGAGGGTATATTTAGGGGAGAAGCAGTGCATAGGGTAGTAAGTCTCAAGTTTTTTCAGAGTTGTTGTCCTTGTTAAAATACAGAGGCATCTCTTCAACATTATGCACTGGACTTTGAAACCCATTTTATTAACTGTGTGCTTAGGCACTATTCAGTAAATTTTGTGGCGTCACCTACTTGACAAAAATCAGACCATTTGAGATGGACTTTTTCCAGCATTGTCAAAATTTGTTTTATTGTAAGAAAGAGCTTAAAACTCTTCTGCTGTCCTAAGCTTGTCTGTGTGGACGTGTCTGGAGTAGGGGTTTGGGGAATGGGGGACTGTGAGTCTTCATTAACTGAGTATGGATCTTTCTCAAGGTTTTAATAATCCCTTTTGCTGAATTAGAGAGTTTCTTTCAAAATCATCACAGGAGAGGCCATTCCTTGCTTCTTGACCTAGGTCTCATGATGCAGAGGAAGGTTTATCAGTCACCATAACAGAATTTGTGAAAACCTTTCTCTGACTACAAACTCACAGATATAAGTTTGCTGTTGCCTCATTGTAACACAGGGTTGGTGATTTTTATTTCGAAGCTATTGAAGCTGTTTAACAAAGCCAGAAGTCAGTTGAAATGTTTATTTCATTTAGTTGAGTTGTGTTAACTGTTGTTTTCATGCACGTTATTTAATGCTGTGAAACTCCAGTCAGTGTCTGCTGGTGTCTGAAATGATTACAGGGTTTACTTGGGCAGAAATTTTCCAGTAAGTGCTGAACTTCAAGTGAGAGTGGGATAAAAGGTTGTCTTTAGAATAATCACCTGGGAATGATGGGATGCTGAACTGGAGTTCACTGGGTTTTGGGAGGAATAGGAGAGGCTTTCATAAGGGTTTTTTGTGTCTTGGGTTTGTGACTTTTTTGTTGTTTTGGGGATATTTGAGTCTAACATGAAGGAGGTGTCTGACTGAAAATGAAACTGGCTTAATACCACTGTGGAATAATATTTGAGGACAGTATGTTTTCTTACAGATCTTAAGCAGGTCAGTAATATGCTGTTGAAATAAAACTGTATAATCCCAATTCCTGCAAAGTGTGGATGTTCCTGTTCCAGTCCACATCCAGACTCCTGATTCAGTGCAACACTAGGTTGGCACTTTGCCCTGTACAAGCGCAGGTGAATCTTCACTCCTTATTGCTTCTCTTCATGACCATCCCTGGCTTCTTGCTGGATGTTTTTAGTTGGGATTCTTTTTGTGGAACAGTGGGAGAGAACTTCCCCAGTCCATATGAGAGGGGTGCTGGCAGCTGGCATTAACACTGAGCTCTCTTACTGGAAACTCTGATCTTGGAATCACCCATGACTTTGGCTCTGCGAGCATTTGGATTTCTCTCTTGGCTTCTGATGGTTCAGAATTATTTCCATGGTGTGAAGTTTACAGAAATGAAGAAGGGGCTTCATGTACATTTGAATTAGTTGAAGTATGGCATTAGGAAGCAGGAATTGTTGACAGTAGCCCTCCAGGATTCCCCAGGATTACTCTGGAAGCATGACTGAATTTGCTTGTTTGCAGCATGGATGGTAATTGAGACTTTCCAAAGTTTTAAGTCAGTGGGCAAGAGAATATAAGTGCTGAGCATTGGAAGTACAAGAAGGGAATGTTGTGCTTTTCCTAAGTGATTGCATGTGTAATAGTGAGTTCAGAAAAGATTCCAAATGCCTTTTGAATTGCTGAAGACTTGAAAAACCCCACCTTTAATACCTTTTTTTATGGTGATGTGTCTTGGTATTGATTATGTCTGTCTTTCTTAGGATCAAAGTTTTCCTTTGGTAACCTGTGGTAGATAAAGGCAACCTATTTTCTCCCCTATGAAATTACTATTTCAAGCTGACTGAGGAAGATCTCTCTTGACTTCCAAGTCCAATTACCTGCCGAGTTGGCTTCTGCTTTGTGCTATCACAACAGCAGCTTGGATAGTCACTGGCTGGGTTCCTGCAGCTCTAATCAAGTTTCCTGCTGCTGCTGGAGAAGAACAAAACACAGCCATACGAATAATTATTAGGTCGGGGAGAGAGCTGCAATTTGTGCTTTGAGTGACGAGAGAAAATGAAAGTATAGGATTCTTGTGATTAGATATCTACTGTAGATATTGCATCTGCTTTGACGTTCTTTGAATTGGGAGTAAAAAGGCCACAAATCCTTTTGGCACTGACAGCTTTTTGGTGTTCATTCTCAATGAGAGCTGTAGAGCTCAGCTGCTGTCAGGAGGATGCTGTGTCTGTCAGTGGCTTCTCTCTTTCCTGTTGGGCTTATTTATGGTCTAATCAGTTCATGGAGCACTAATTTGTTCTGAAGTAACTTAATCGCATAGGTGTCTCGAGAGCCCTGGCTGGTGCAGAAGCAGCTTTTTCTTGGCTCATCAGACTGAGTCTGCTTGAATAATAGTTTCCTTGGTGTAATGTCCTTTTCTTCTATTAAATGAGCATCATCTTAACATGCTTACTCCCTACCCCGTGCCCTTGCAAAAAGCAGGGAATGGTTAGGCAGGAGAAAATGGTTACACCAATTTCACTGGTAGGGCTGAATAAATAACAACCCTCACTTGGTTTGAAATCCTCCCTCCTGAGCTTTTGGGTCCTGTTGAGCAGAATGCATGTCAAAGGTTTTGGAAAATAATTTTATAGTGTTTTCTAACAAAACCCAGATGTTTAGAGAAGGAAGGGGAATTAAAAATTGCTGAGGTCTACAACAATTACTTTTTTATGACTTAACGTTGCTTTTTGTTTTTGTGCTCTCCCTTCAGAGGATTAAAAAAAGATCAAAAAATGCTTTCCTTGTAAACTCTCTTTAAACTACATCTGCTCTAAATCAATATTTTAGAGCAGATTCTACTTGAATGTGGTGCCCTTTGAAAGCAGAGGAAGATGCAGTGATCACCAGGGCTGGTGTCAAGAAACTGGGGAACATTTCGTTTCCCCATACGCTTCCCCTTGGCTTCCCGCAGGGAGCCAGGCTGTGGAAGCACTGCTGTGCAGGATCTGTCACTTTGCAGCTTCCTTGGCCATGTCAGAAATTACCTGGGGAGGTTTGGGCTTGTGAGAATGCAGAATCAGGGAAAGGAGAGGCTACATCTCAGCTGAGGTTTAAATGCTGTAGTGTAAGGTCAGACACTGCAAATCCTGCTGCCCATCACAGAATGTCCTCGATGTTTTTGTGCCACGGGAAGAGCGACGAGTAGGATTTGTACTGGAGACTGGAGCCACTTGTTTCACTGGAAGATGAAAATTTCACAGCTTGAGTTTAATGTAGCATGACTTGTTTAAAACTGCCTTGTTCCAGTTTGACTGGTTCCTGCGTGCTTCCCCACCGTTCCCCAGAATTTAGAGTGG
Source organism: Peucedramus taeniatus (assembly GCA_013400575.1). Lineage (NCBI taxonomy): Eukaryota > Metazoa > Chordata > Aves > Passeriformes > Fringillidae > Peucedramus > Peucedramus taeniatus. Next base: position 60,624 of record WBNO01016004.1, on the reverse strand, counting down.
AAATTTTGGACCACCTGCTGTGGTGGTGAAGCTCTGTCCTGTTTCATATTTATTCTGTTTGGACTCTCAATTGTCTGGAATGGACCTAGTCTCTTAGAAGTGCATGTCTCCTGAGACCTGGGCTGCTCTGAGCTTCCTAAAAGTCAGGAAAATTCCCCAGTCTGGTTTTGGATCAAATGAAGCTGGATGGCCTGAGCATAGTATTCCTACCTGTGTGGTGGTACTGCCTTTGGAACTTGTTGGGGATACCTCACTCTGCAAGCTGGCAGTACTGAGGTAGAGTATTACAGTGGTGGGGATCTGCTGTGGGGTTTGGGTGGGCTGTGCACAGCTGGGAACAGCCTGATGACTGCAGGGCCTTGTATACAACTATTAGAGCCTGGGACTGTCAGCATCTGAAATACAGGAATTCCTCTTCTCTGTAAGGGTTGTTTCATGCTCAAAAGAAAATGCCATGACAAGGGGAACATGGCAGCTGATAATGGATATGCTTTTCCTGTTATCTCAAACTAAATTGTCTTAAATGGATGGAACACTGAGTACACACTACCTGACTTTTCCAAAACACAATCAGAGAGTGTGGAATTGCTCTCCTGGAACGGGGGAGTTGGAACTGCATCAAAGAGGAGATGAGACTTCTCTGCTTCAAGGCTTTGTTGAGAGGGGCAATTATTTTGAAAACACAGAAAGCAATTGAAGCATCATGGGCCAACAGTAACTTTTCAAAGAAACAAACAGCTGCTATTCCTGTTTTACAAATTAGAAAATACTCATTTTCCAGAGTGCTTAGTTTGTTGATGGAAGGAACGAAATCTAAATATTTCTCTTTTTGGGAGTCTCTTATGACTCTCTCTGTAAAATGAGTAATGTTATCTGTTTGCCAAGAGAAGAACTAAGAGGGGTGACTCTCTTGTGACATTCAGATTCCTCTTTCCACTCTGTAGGTCTCTTGTTTGAGACATGTTTATGCTTTCTTTTGGATGTAGATTTACTTTGTTTTGAGATCCTGCTGGTTTGTTCCTATTCAACACCAAAGACCTCACAAATATTTTAGGAGAAAGGAGGGAGTACTTTATCCTGATAATCTCTTTAGAAGGGATGTATCCCCAGCAAAGTGCTTTTGGTGATGCTTCATTGGCTGGATGCTCCAAGCTCTTCAGCTCTGCGTGCAGAAATTCTCTGGCAGTCATAAAGCAATCCAGAATTCTTTAGCACTGTGGCTTTGCTTCTACAAGATCATTATCTCTTTTTTTGATCATCCCTGAGGTGTCCTTCCATGAAAACAAATGAGTCCAGCCACTGGACCTACATCAGAGCTTGTACTTAGGTGATCTCTGTGTCAGACTGTGTTCTGTACAGACTTGCCTTGAAATTCTGCATGTGTCTTGTCCACAGTGATTCTGCCAGTTCTTCAGGAAGTTCTGGACTCTGCAGATGCCTGTTGTGAGATAATGCTTGTGGTAATCTATACTTTGGGCTTCTAATTTCAGTAGCAGCAGATGCCTATCACTTTGACTTGAGGAAGCTCATTAAAGGCCCAGCACTCTCAGCTTGCTCTGTTGTTCAGTCTTCCCCCAGCTCTGAGGGATCTCCCTTCCACTGAGTTCACCACAGCCAGGGAATGATGGGTGCTTTCTTCTCTACTTTTGCTACCAGGGTGGAATATCACTCCTTAGCCACTTGAAAAACACTGGACTTGGTGCACTGAGCTCAGGATGCACATTTCCTGGGGACTCTGGCCTGAGAACAAGGCCAGTGTCTCAAGCTGGGGTCATCCTGAATTGTTGCACTCTCAGCCTTGGGTGTTGACAACAACTACCACTTCAGTGTTCCCAGAGATTTTCCTGGGAACCTCTCCTGTTTTGTAAGTTAAATATCCTGAGAGACACTTTTCTTTCTCTTTTGCCCTGACCCAGGATAAGAGAAGGGGAAGCAAGTACAGGTTTGATTTCTGTGTATTTAGTTTTCTTTCATGAAGCTCATGTGGCCAAAGAATCTCTGTTTCTTCTCCCAGACTTCACAACTGATCGAAGGCTTAGATGACAAGATGGCAAAGCACTCCCAGTTTGCAGCTTTGGTATCTCTTGTGTCTAAAGCAATTCTGTTCAGCATTGGGCAGGGATGTTCTTGAGCAAGGGAATCTAAAAGGAATATGGAACTTCCCTGGTGAGCTAAACCACATTTTGTACTTGCACTACTGCAATGCAAATTTCTGGGTTTTATTGCTAACCTCAAATCCCAGAGAATTTTAACAGAGGACATGTTTTTTGTTTTTTTTTTCATAGTAGTATCAGGTAACCTCTAAGAATCAGAACTTTGTGGGACCAGAGCATACACATTTGCACCCTGGATGACCAGGGAATTTCTGAACCTGTAGCAGCTTGCTTGTTCTCCAGCCCTTTGGGAAATTCTCTGGAAGCTGTTCTTTGGATAGTGAGTTTGAGCCTCTGAGGATCAGAACTTCTGTTCCCTTCCCCAGACAGTGCTCTTCCTAACAGTGCTGTTGCAGTTTCTTTCAGCTTTATTTAACCTGAATGAGTCCAGAATTCCAGAAGAGGTAATTAAAGAGATCATATGGCTCAGAGAAGGTGAGGGAGAGGTGCTTTCTTGGGCTTGAGGTTTTTAGAGAGCTTGTGAGTGTTATTAAAGCAAGACTTCTTAGGTACTGCTTAAATGCAAATATAATTGTGTAAATGATCAATAAACCCTTCATAGTTATGGGCTGACTTTCTGTATTTTGCACCTTTGAGGCACTGGACTTACATATACAGGCCTTACTAGTTTGGAGTTTTCTATAAAGGTTTGGAGGGAATGTTGAGTAGGACAGTGAGAGCAAATGCACAAAAACTGGAAGGGGGCCTGAAAGAAATTTTGGGGAGGCTTTGTGGATTACTTTTGACTTGTAGCCTTCCTGTAATGGCATTTACCATTATAAACTTTAGACAAGAAGCTACAGTGTAAAACATGCAGAAGTTTTTCCTCCTCCCTGTTATCTTTATGTTAGCATTTGGTTTTCCACAGCTCTGTCTCCAGCCCACCAAAGGATCTTCCACTGCTGAAGGTCAGGAATGAGGCAGTGCCTTGGTGGTCCAGGTGGGAGGCAGGGAGGGACAAAGATGACCTTGCTTCAGCATGGGCAGCTGCTCCCAGTTTGTTCCCAAGGAAAAGCTGGCCTTGGAAAGCTGGATTGTGAAACTTGTAAAAGCACATAAAGTGTTCTCCCTAACTCATGCCTCCTTCTCCTCCAAGCTTTCTCAAATCTTTGTTTGGTGTTTTGTCACAAAAATTGACTCTGTTGCTACTTGAGTGTAATAAATAAACTGCAGAAGTCAAAACAAAATGTTTGCAATTTTGTTGGAGAGACAGCCCATGCTGAATGTCTTAAAATATCCCTATGCTATGATCTTGCCTGTTACTGGAAACTCTCCTAACTCTCATTTCCTTGGTTAAAAATACCTTGGTTATTTAATGTTGTCTCTTGCTATCTTTGCACTGTAGTAGCAGGTTGAAAGTATCACTGTGCCATTATGTGATGCATATGAAAACAAGGCTCTTTCTGAGGAACCTTTTTTTCATCTCCAGATGAAGATGTACTTGCTAAATTTAGAGGTAGGGCTCTGATTTTTCTCTGACTGCTGAGAAATTCTGTGTAGGAATCCTCGGATGAAAACTGAGCCATAATGCTAAATAAAAATCTATATGTGTACTCCAAATACAGCATGACAAGGGAGAACACCATCATACAGTGTGGCACTATGAATGCATTGAGGTTTTTCCAGGCTGAAGTAATAATTGGTTTTTACTTGATGCCAGTGAGTTACCTCATTTAGCCTTAGAAACACTAAACCACTTTGAAACAGGAGTATGGAGGCACCTTCCTCAGTCAAAGGCTTTGATTGGCTTCAAACACATCTGTGAAAAGGAGAAGATTTTGAAATTTAACAACTGATACTTCTGCCTCAGGTTGGATTGGGGCTGTGCAAAGGCTGAGAGGTGACAGTTGCCTCAACAGTGGATGTTGGAGTTTCCATGGAGCTGTAATCCATTCATTGGTGCTGGAGCAGTAATGTGAGTTGGGTGATTTCTGATACCCAAAGAGTCTTGCTCCCAGCTCGAGGGTAACAGTCCTGCCTAGGTTTTTTCTGAATAAGGCATTTTGTATTAGGTAAAACCCCACAACAGTGCTCAAGGTGCAGCAGTGGAGCCCATCCTTCCCTGTGGCAGCCCCGTGGAGAAAGCAGTGTCAGGATCATGGAGGCTGAGGCTGGAGCCTGTGTTGGAACATTTGCTCTTTGTGGGAAGATGCTGAAGGCTTGGCTGTGCAGGTTTGAGCTCTGCAGGGTCACTGGAAGCTCAGGGCTGGCTCAGCTGAGCAGCACGTGCTGCTTTGGAGCACAGGGGTTTGGTCAAGGCTGCAGTGACTCTCTTGTGTCCAGGAGGCCACACCAATTTTGGTATCTTAGTTGCTGATGCAGCCCTGGCTGAAGGTCACTCCAAAAGGAACTGTAGCCAGTTTGTGTATGTGGGATGTTTGACAGCTTGGGAGCTGCATGTAATCCATTGTCCTTCAGTCATTTTTCTGCCAAAACCTTGAGAGTCTGCAGAGTCATTTTCTGAACGCCTGCGAGGATTCGGGTACTCTTTGTTTTGTTGAAGTCAAGGAAGTTGTCTTCAAGGAAATGTCATAGCCAGAATCATTTTTTAATTGTGCATAATGGTGCACAGGCTGTCTCTTAGCAGTACTTTCCCAGCTTTCACTTGCCTACTTGTGAAATGTGTTGTTAGCAGCAGTAAAAGTTCATAAATCACAGATATAATCTGTGTATCTAATCAGCCTGTCCAGTGTTCCAGGATTATCTCAGTCTTGTGTTTCTCAGGCTTGATAAACAGGAAGGAGAAAGAACTTAGGACACTTGTTACAGGTACATGATGTCTCTTCATCACTTATATAACTTTTTTTCCCTGTTGTGTATCAATATGTATTTGAAGAACAGTGAAGATAAAAAGTACATTTTCTTTAAAACAGAAATCCTCCTCATTCAAGTGTTATGTACTCACAGTCTCCAGACTGGTAAAAGCTTGCACATTTATTTGCCATGATGGTTTGCTGTTTATGTGCTTTCTTTATTTTGTTTTCCTTTTTTCTTTGTTTATGTATGGATTTAGATAACATGTTCCTCTTATTACTGAAATAGATGAGCAGTGTTAAAGAAGACATACAAACTATTGGGAGGGAGAATGTAATTTACAATTACAATTCTTTCTCATGAAGCATTCACTACTTTTAAATCTATTTATTTAGTGCCTGCTAACTATAGGCAGTATGATGATGATTGAATGCTTTTTCAGGCAGGCTCGTGGAGACTTGAAGTGGAATAAGATTCACCTTTGGAATTCACTGAGATAACTTTGTCAACAGCAAGAAATTGCATGCAAAGTGGAAAGGCCAAGAATGTGCTGAATGTTTTGGCATCATCAGTGCTGTATTAATCTAATTTCTGATTATGCCTTGCTGTACTTGCTCTCTGTTAATGGTTTCTTATACTGAGAGTATGTTTTGCTCTACATTGGGGGAAAACACCTTGCCTTGGAAATAGGGGTTGTGGTTCTATTAAAGTGCTTTTGGTAGAAACTAAGATTAATACCTGTCTGAGGCAGGTTGTGTCTCCTTGTCAAGTGGCAGAAGGGTTGGTTGTCTGTGTAAACAGTGAGACTTGCTCTCTGATGTGGTGTTCTTGCTGCAGAATTGGCTGGGACTTAATTCCAACTTTACCAGGATTTTAAAGCATCAAAAACTGGGGCTGAAGGGGTTGTATTGACCTCTTTGATAATTGACAGACAGAATCTGGCTGTGAAAGAGTTGTGGAATGATGTATAGTATGAACTTTTTATAAGAAGATGACATTTAATGTGGAAATAAACTGACACAGAAGCTTGTGCTTTGTCTTCTTCCCCTTATGCATCACCTCTTGTGCATCTTATAAATGCAGATGTAATGCAGAGTGTAAAGGGGAAACTGATTTCATGAATTGGTTTGTAAGCCTGAGTTGAAGTCCTGCTGTTGTTTTCCTTCCCATCAAACCTCCCCTCTCCTGTCTCCTGCCACTGACCTGTCCTGTGCTGCTCCTTTCTGCTCCTTTGTCCCTGGGAAGTGAGGGACACCAGCAGTCTAGACTTTGGTTTTTGCTTTTTCTGGTTGGCCTATCAGTGAGATGCCTTTGAGCTTTTTAGGAAAACATTGCTGAACATTTTCTTTTTGGAAAGAAAAACGTTAAAACTGTACTCATGGGGCTTTAAAAGAGAATTTTCCTTCTCATTTTGCATTTAATATATAAAACATGTACACACTGTGCTTAGCACTCACTACTGGTGTATAGAGCCTTGCTCCTACTGGAATACACATAAAGTAAAAATAGTCTGGTGTGCTCAGGAATTGTGAGATTTGATATTTGATGTGTCCCAGTTTTCATTTGTAACAACACTTGCACTGTGTTGGTCTGTCACTCCATGTTGGTAATATTTTGATTTTTATTTCTTTTCCCTTGAGCTGGCAAAATGACAACCTTGTTTTTGCCATAGTGAGTTTCTTTGGGGTCTCTGAACACAAATTGCAGCAGTGCACCAACAGAATGGAGGGGATGTATTGACAGGATATTCCATACAGTATTATGATAAATTCCATATAACAGTAGATTCAGAAAAGATTTTTAATAATCTAAAAATGTAGAACTACAAATTGATCTCTTCATCGTTTGTTTTGAATGCCTGTGTTCATGAAAGTAGTTCAGAGCCCTGATGGTTCTGGCATAAATCCTAAAATGTTCACTGACTCCTAGGATTTAATTTTCATGAATAAACAGATCTTAACTTTGGAAAGCAGGAGATGATAGGATTTTGTTGCATTGCTGTTTGTTCACGTTTCTGTGAAGGGGAATCCTGGCCTGAGAGACATGATTCTGTAATTAGAATATTAGTTACACTAGATCACCTCTTTCAGCTTTACTGAAAATCAGTGCTTTTCACGCTTTGCTAAGTGAGATGCACAGAGACAAGCACTAAAAATTACATGTTACACTTCAAACTCTTCTGCTGTCTTGATATTTTCTTGGTACTGAGGCCTTTTGCTGCTGAAGGGAAAAATGTAGGATACATGCTGTTCTTTCATAGCTCTCGTTCCTCAAAACTATTATTATTTTCCTTGGGAGCCAGTCTGAGCAGAAAGTGTCAGTCATGGTTCTGTGTGTCTGGTGGCACAACACTGACGTGTCATCTCCTGGTGTCACAAATAAAAGGAATCTTTCCAGGTCAGGACAGAATTTCAGCTCATTTATCCCAGAGTGTTTGCACTGGAGAAGCCTCATAGTAACAACTCAGCTGTTTTTTCCTCCAGGAGGAATGTCTGCCTTTTGTTCTTACAACTCATTGTTCTTTTCTGAATGCATTCCCCATAAGTGCCGTGTGGGTTTTTTGTTTGTTTTTCACTCAAACTAAAAATCTTGAACTAATTTGTGAAATGATGTTTGAACTTCCTAACAGAAGTTAGTCAGGTTGATGTGCAGTGAGACAAAGCTGCAATTATCTCTATTTTTGTACTCCCAAGGGGCTTCATTACAGCAGCTCCTCTCTCCCTGCTGCCGTGTCCCGGCAAGGTGAAGTTCAGGATTCAACAGACACAACAAATTATTATTTTCTCTGTGTGTGTAGTATTTCATCCTTGCTGATGGAACATTTAACTGGGGGTTTGGTTTTGGTTTTTTTTCTTGCTGTTGTTGTAGTAACAAGAGAATCTGTGCGAGTTCAGACAGACCTTGTGTTATTGAATACTTGTTTGGTAGTGATGTGGCAAAAGTATCGACAGTTCTGCTGCATCAGCTGCTCCACTGCTATCAGCCAAAGGCAGGGACACTTCAGCCCCAAAATGGCTTTAAACTGCTCTATTTCTAATATTGCTTAATGCAATTTGACAGGCACGTAATGCTCTAACTCTTAAAGCCTCTAACAACAATTTCATGATGGACTAGTGTGGGTTTAAGCAGGCTTTCCTGGAGTTTGAGATTTGCTGATCCAACCCTGAGGGCAAGTATTTAATACTTCAGACCCTCCAGACTGTTAGCTACACTTCATAGTAACATTTCCTTCTTCAGGTAGTGCTTTGTCTATTCATAACACTTAAACCTCCTTTAATTTGACAATTTTAGCTATCAAAGCTGAGGCTTGAGTGGCAGCACGAAACTGTAATAAGGATAGATTTGGTTACAGACACAAAAACTCTTACATTTATACTTTCTACTGCAGAATATTGTCTCTGTTGCACACCTGTTGTTTCAAGACCCTTTAAATAATTTTTTAAACAAATAAATGCTCTTTTTTTTGCTTATGTGTTTTAGTAGGGCACAGTTCTTTTTTCATGGTGATATCTTTGCCAGCATTTAAGTCTGAGTGCAAGTCAGGGGAACTGAATAGTTTATTCATGCATTTATAACTCCTTGTTAAGGGAATGTCTGTAGTATTTTGAAAAGAATGTACTTAAGTAGCTACCTGCAATTCACAGTGCTCTCTGCCTGGAAAGTGAGTTTAGCTATTGTTCAATATTTATTTTTAGGAATTGTGGTAATGTGGAGAGGTCTATTCAAAATATTTTACTTAAAAGAGAGTATGTCAATATATAGATTTGGCAGCATGCAAGCCCTGGCTTTCTCAGATGCTCTCAGCAAGGAGAGGGGGAAAAAATGTACCAAGATTAGTGAGAATTAAATGCTCTGGTATTGTGCATAATTTTGTTGCATTTCAATGGAAGATGGATTATATGAGGGGTGACCCCAATCTTCTACAGGTGGGATTTGTCATTGGGGTTGAAGACAAGGGAGAGTACCCAGGTGAGCAGTCTGTGGTAAGCAGCAAATGGGAGAAACTCATTTAGCAGGTTCTAGTCCCAAGAATTCCTTGCTTTTCTACATAATAATGTGAGAATCTGACATTTCTGTGACTTGCTGAGTGTAAAGGAGATGTTGGTACAATAAAAGACACTGAGAAAGTGTATGAGGACACAGTAAAGAGGAATGAGGAATTCTAAACTACTTATCCTCGTGTTCATGAGGAGGGATCAGTTCCTCATCCATTTGGGTTGGATTGGATCCCTTTCTGTAATGAGGCATTCTCTGAGTTTGCTGGGAGCAGGAGAGAGCCTGGCTGTGCCTTCCCCCAAGCTTGCACAGCACCTCCCTGCTGCCTTTTCATCCCTCTGCACACATTTTCTCCCTGTATTTGGGGAAAACAGCAGAACAGCAGGTGTCTGTTCACTGCAGGGTTATAAGGTGAGTCCTGGTTTATTGAGGACTTCCTAGAAATACCATTTTCTAAATGAGTGTGTTCCCAAGGATCCTAAGTGGCTAAAGAGAGAGGGAGAGAGCACCTGCTGGCTTGGTAATTGATTGCTGGAGTGAGAGCAGTGGGGAATTCCTGAAGAGCTTTAATGGTCCTCTAAGAGCTGGGAAGGGATAAGGAGGGAGCAGATCCCTGTGCAGGATGGGAATATGGCACCACTGAACACTGGTAGGAAAAGTCAAAAAGAGAGAAATTGAAAGGAGCTTTAGGTGATATTATCTTCACTGTTATCAGCTGGCAATTAATTAATTTAAATACTGGTAAATTATTTGTGAAATTGAAATTCCTTAGCTGGTTACTAATGAGATTCCATAGTAGTAAGCAATTTTCTAGCTTTAAATGCATCACATGAAAGAAAACCTTTGAAAAACAACAAAGAAAACCCCAGATAACAAACATCTTAAATTTCATTTGACAAAACTGGTAGCAGTTCAAGGGTCAGAAGGGTAAATAAAATGAAACAGCTATGTGGAGTTGTTTGCCTTTTTAAAAATAGGCTTTTAAAAAAAACACATTAGTTAGGAATAACTATAACTAAAATACTAGCAAAGTGAAATATTTGGAGGGTTTCAGTAGGGCCTGTAGGTATTGCAACAAGGACTGTGCCTTGAAAATGAGAGTTGTCTTCAACTGGTAAAAATGTAATTCTGTTAAAATGGATTTCTGGACTGGGCTGAGCAGGGAATTGTGGAATTGAAGAGTCTGATGAGGCTGCCTTATCCAGTGCAGATCTGCTGTTAGGTGTTCAGAAGGATTCTGAAATACTGGGGAGGATTCAAACAGGAATGGCAAAACTGATTGGAAGGAGGGAATGGAGAGACTCTGCCTGGGATAGCAGCAAATGAAAAGTGGCAGGTGAAATGAGCTATTGCACCAGTTACCAGGACTGCCCAAGAAACCTGGCACAAAGTACCTCAGTTGGATTCTGAACTCCAGCAATTGCCTGGGAGTTTTCACATGCTGCTTTATGAAAACTGATTTCTTTGAAGAAATCTGGTTTGCTTTTATTTTAGTGTATTTTGCACTTCATTGATGAAATGAAATTAGCATGAAGCAGATTGACATATTTTAGCCAAATGTGGTACACTTAAACCAATGTGGGGGACAACAGGATAACTTTAGAAAATAGCTGGTATGGGGCTGATTAAGTAATTCTGTTTAAAAATCTAAATTGTAATTTCTTTGTGCTCTTTTGGAGAAAATATTAAGTGTGCAAAAGTGTTTGGTTACTCTGAAGCAGGTGTTGACTGTTGTCTTCAGGGTCTGGGTGGAGGTGGAGTGAGTTGCATCCCAGTAACTGCAGGGTTTTGAAAATGATGGAAAATGTTCCTGTGTTGGAGTAGGCACTGTGTGCAGTGTGTGGAATGGGGGGGTAATGGCTGTTGTAAAAATAAATTACAGCTGGTTGTGAGTAAGTGCTAGAATGGAACCTTATTTTTTTTTTTTTTTAGGTCTAGAAAATGATGATGCTTGTAGTGAGAGGAAAGTCTCTGTGTACATAATGTGGGGAAAAAACAAACCTGGGAAGCATTAGTGTGGGAAGATTAAAGGAAGATCCCATCTTTAGAGCCCATATGTGATTTGTAGCTCCAGCTCTGTCTGCAGAGGCATCAGGGAAGGGGATGAGAGCCCTGAGCCTTGATGGATGCAGGGAAGCCCTCGCAGCTCTTGGGGCCTTTTGTTCCTGGTGCTTCATTAGGCAAAGCAGATGTGAGATTTAAGGGATTATTTGCTGCTCCTACAGAGGCTCAACAACAAAATCCAATACCAAAAGACCTCAAACTCGAGTTTGTATTTCGTCTGGGGAATTGTAAACTTGGAGTGATACTATATAAAGTGTAAAATGTAGATTATAATCAACCACAAATGTTGGTTTATGGCTTCTGTGCCATCATTTAAAATCCCTGTTATCCACACTCCCTGACCTGACTTAACAGTCAGAGGGCAAATCTTCTGAGTGGAAATAATTTTACATCAGTTGCCATGTACAGAAATGAAAAGGTCAAAACGAGATACTGTGATAAAAGGTGTTCTGAATTACCTATTACATATAATAGCTGTATTAATAATAATAGTAGAGGTTGAGAGAGCAGGATGGGTTAATGTAGCTGAATAAAACACCTTTTAGATGTGAAATATTTTCTACAAATTACCTTGCTTGTTAAAGAATACATGGCATTATCCCAGAGATTTAATAAAACATTGGAAGGTCAATGCAAAAATGAATGTTTTGATAGGACAAGATACACTGAGACAGAGGTGGCTGGAAGTCATGCTGAGGTCGGGGAGTGCATTCAGTCACTGAGACACTCCAACCTTTCCTTCAATGTTTATGGAACCCAGGAGAGGTTCTGCTGCAGATTTCTGAAAGGAATTCTTTAAGTAAAGCCAGCTATTGGTGTACAATTTGTATGTAAAAAGAATTTTTGTGTTGGCACTGCACTCTGTGGTCTGCATTTCTTCAGCACTGCTGTGCTATTAAGTTCTTGTTTTTAAGGATCAGTGAATCTGTACCAGCTTGCTGGGTGGTTGTTAGAAAAATGGGTACCTTTTTTTTCAGTTATATTAAATGTGAATTTAAATATACTCTTCATTTATATTGACTTTGAAGAGATTATCTTTTTGGATTTCTGTTTACTATATTTGCTCTAAAAAAATGTAAGCTCTTAATTATTTTTTTTTATCTGGCATTTGATCTGGATTGCCATTTTCATCTGTTGTCTTTAATTAGGCTTCCTGCTGGGTTTTGTAGCTTTACAGTTCATACCTTGTGAAAGAATCAATTGATTTCAGTGCAGATTCCCACGGTTACTATTCTTAAATTGCTTTCTTAGCAGAGTGGTGGCAGAGTTCTTGCAATTTGATCTTCACAGCCACTGCTGTTTATTTAAAAAAAACCAGATTACTCATGATTTTTCTACAGCCTGCATTAGATGATTTGGTAATTTATTTGTAGGCAGGGTTTGCTCCAAGGAGTCACCAGAGCTGCTTCTTCATTCACTCACCCACAGTGTCTTGGGGCTTCCTCTGGATACCATCCAGATATTTCAGAAATGCACAGAAGTGTGACTAAAATTGCCCACAATGCATGTGATTTCAGTGTTTTTAATTTTATATATATTGTATATAATATGTGTTCCAAATCATGTAACAACTGCCGGTAGGTATTTATTCAGGAGAATGTAAAGGGCAGGTAAGTCTGGAGATGGAGGTTGGTGCACAGGAAGAGGACAGTGGAAATGATTTAAATGATTCTGAGATTTATGGGGCAGCTCTCTGGAAAGTCAAAATGGGGTTTTTGGCAGAGGGTTGCAGAAGGGAAACTTTTTTCTTCTTATCTCCTGCATAAAAATGATGGGTGAGTAAGCAGTGATCTCTTGAGCTGTCTGTGCAATGTGTAATGGCTGTTCCAAGTCCTGCTCTCAGTAAACCTATAAAATAGTGGATAGTGAAGTGGTTTGAAACATGTCAGATACTGCTCTTAAAGCTCTCAGAATCATGTGTGTAAATTCATGTTTTTTTCTTAAATTAAGCAATAATATTGAACACATTTATCATCTTTATTATGGGCAGCCTGATAGTGCTTTGTGCTAAATACCCTTAACTGGCATGAGATTGGGATTCAGAGCTCTGCCAGAAGAATCACCACAGCAAAGATTTTCCTTCCTCCTTGTTAAAACCCAGCTTAAACAACTGATTGAAGAAATCAAGCAGTTTAAGACACCAAATTAAAACCATGCTTTAAATCAGTTAATACTGGGAAACATAATTAATTTTTATGTCAAGAATTTCTACCCAGGCATGCTGAGGGAGAAAAAATAAGATCCTTCAAGTGCTTTTTGCTGTATGTAATTTCATAAACCTGTTCTCCACATAAATGTGGGCTGCTTTATCCTAGGAAGCACTGGATATTCTATAACCCTAATTAAAACTGTGCCTTATTAACACTGTGGGCCTGCTAAGTGCATTGTGTCATTATTTAAGACTGTTACTCAGTGTTTGTTTCATTCAATATAAAGCCCCAAATCCCACCTGCCACTGGGAAAATGGTATTTTTCATAGAAATAGTGACATATCCCATAATTTTGCTACTGCAACTCTAGATTTGTGCTCTACCTCTTTATTTTTAAAATAAAAATTTATAAAAAGTATAATTTAAAATATTATAATCTTTCTGTCTCTGTGTGTGTTCAGATAATTACTAAAGGTACATCTGGGGAAAAAAAGTGTTAATATGGGATGGAGTTGTGCCTGGCTTCTGTCTGAGCCAGCCTGTTTTGGAGAGGGGCAAAGCAGGTCATATCAGTGGTAAAATCATGTTGTGTGAAGTGCAGAGCTTCTGATGAGCTGTTCTCTTATCTGACATTACATATGAATAGAAAGCAAGTTGCCTGTAAAGCTTGCTTTAAATTTTAATAAACTGTAGAAAAGATAAGTGGTAATTTCCTGATGTGGATGCATCTAGTAGAGCCTGCTAAACCCAAATTCCAGGATCATAAATTTTAAAACAAATCTTTGTGGCTTGAATTTTTAAGCTGGCATGATAGATTCAAATTTTAGGGAAATAAATTTCCCTTCCTCTCCTGTGTCTGTATCAATCTTGCTGAAAAACGACAGAAGATTCAAATTTGAGAACACAATGAAAATAACAGGAAGGGAGAGCAATAGAGGCGACTAATCCTCTAATTACTTTCTCTGAACACTGGGAATTGGGCTGCAGAATATCCTTCAGTACAATCTAGAGTAAGCTAAATTTATTCCATTCCAAAGCTGTAAAGAGAAGGATTTTGCTACCAGCTCAGAATAGTAATGGGCTGTGGTGGTCTTTATCTGATGGGAGCAAAGCAGATGTGGCTGCTCTGTGAAGCCTGTCTGCACAGATTTGAATTTTCCTGCCTCTTAATTGCCCTGTGCTCGCCCTTTCACACCCTGGGGTTTGAAATGGAACTGAACAATTCTGTGATTTTATAAACCATGGGGCAGAGCCCTCTGCTCTGGGCATGGGGGCTGAGGATGTGGCACATTTACAACAAAATTCACAGAATGACCAGGTTGGAAGAGACCTTCAAGATCATCGAGTCCAACCCAGCCCCAACCCCTCAGCTGAACCCTGGCACCCAGTGCCACATCCAGGCTTTGTTAAACACACCCAGGGATGGTGACTCCACCACCTCCCCAGGCAAAACATTCCAGAACTTCATCACCCTTTCTGTAAAAAACTTTTTCCTAATATCCAACCTGTATTAGGAAGTGACTGTTTGTGTTGGACTATCCTATGAAGTTCTCTTTGGCTCCACACTGCTATCAAAGCTGTTTCATGGCAGACATGACCTGTATTTTGGCTCAGGTACTCTCAGCCAGTTCTTCTGTGCTTGCTTTGCTCACTACTGTGCTGTTGATACTGAAATTTTCCCCAATCCCTTATTCCACACTGAAGTTCAGTAAACACACAAAGATGCTGAAGTGAAATGTGTGGCTTTCAGCTGGACCTGCCTCTACTGGGTGTTGCCAAGATACTGGCTGGTACCTTGGGCACTAAAATTCTGGAGTAACACTCAGGAACAAAACATTCTGGGATAAATGAACCCTAAATTTGGTTGTAAGCACTTTGTTGTAGTTCTGGTGGGTGACTGAGAGGGGGATTTGCTTTCTCACTGTGTTTCTCAGTTTGCAGGATGGAGAGGCAGTACTGGTCCCACATCCTCCCAGAGCCCTGACACCTCCTGGCTGCAGAGATTTATTTTTTCTTCTTTTTCTCCCTTGGATATTTTAGAAAGGTTTGGGAATAGGGGCCAGCCTTGTTTTCAGTTTTGCACAGATTCAGAGACAGCACCAGAGGGGTTTACAGTCACTTGTGTTTTGAAATGAGTTTGGCAACTGCACATGAGAGGAGAGCTCCTTGCTTCCCACTTGTTAGCAACTTGATTTTTCACCTCCCGTGCAGCACGTAAATCAGGATTTAATTCTGACTGCTGTTTAATGTATTATCTTGTTGACTTAAATCACTTAAGTAGCTCAGTTAAACACAGTTTAGAGAGTGTGTGTGTGTTTAAATACAGTAAATTGTGTGTAAGGAATGTGAGTAAGCTCTGAACTTTGCCCAGGAAGATGCTTGGTAATGTGTAGAAATGAGAACTGGAAAGGTTAGAAATACTGTGTTCACTGTGCACTTGTAGGGCTAAAGAAACCCAGAGTGATTTTTTTCCACATGCAGGATGTGGCCTATTACCTTGTGTTAGTGATCTGAGAGGTCAGATCATCCCTTTCATCCCTGTAGGAGACAGATCCTGCAGATTTACCTGGTGCCCTCTGCCCCCAGAAATCCCTTGCAGTGAGGACTCTTTGAAAAGTGGCTTAACATACTTTTGCCCAGAGCTACTGTCAAGTTTGCCCAACTTGGTTCAAGCACCAGTTGAACTGTTTTACAGGATATTTTTTATTATTGAAAGTCTCCAAGAAGGAAAATTGCCACAAAGTCCAGTTTGCAATGACTTGTTGCAGTTCCTGTAGCAATCCCAGACCGGTAAAAAAGAACCTGATTGCTTTTGGGTTTGTTCTGTCACAGTGCCTTCTATCAGGACAATATTCCATAGTGTGATTTCTAGAAAGCAGCTTCTGTCCCTTGATGTGATCTATAAAATCTAACTGCTTTCTAGGAGCACTGAATGGCTTTTTGGCAAGAAGAATTTGCTCTTTTTTCCTCTCTTGAGTGAGTTTTGTGCAGCTGCTTAACAGGTCTGTTAAGGTAACTGTCTGGAGAGTCTTTGGCTGTCTTAATGTAAAACTGACTGGTGTCAGATGCAGTTTATGGTTTCTGGGAGCTGTGGAATCATCTGCAGCTTCTCCTGGTGTTATTGTGTGCTCTCCTTTGGCAGGCAGGCACAGCTTGGTGCTCAGGGGTGCTTTGATTCACAAAGCATTCACTGCTGATGAGCTGAGTGTACAAATCTTTCAGGCTGTGGATTGATAGAAGCCCTTGAGGGGACTTTATCACTATTTTTTTTTTTCTGTCTGGCTTTTA
The DNA here is from genome assembly GCA_013400575.1 of Peucedramus taeniatus. NCBI lineage: Eukaryota > Metazoa > Chordata > Aves > Passeriformes > Fringillidae > Peucedramus > Peucedramus taeniatus. Next base: position 44,219 of record WBNO01016004.1, on the reverse strand, counting down.
GTTAAGGATTCTAATTTGTGGCTATTTTGTGTGCTTGGCATACCCAAATACATGAGTGTAGCCAGGCATCTGCTGCTTTTGTTCCTGATGTGTATAAATGAATTGTAGACTGTTGGCACCAGAATGTTCAGTTACAGACACTGTTGCATCCTTCTCTAATTACTGATATTTTTGTGGGTGTGTCAAGAGTTTTGGGGATGTGATCCAGCTGCAGTGACAAAATCATGTTTATGCCTTCATGTTTAAATCTATAGTCTTATAGTCTTCCTGGAGAAATCCTACTCTTAGGAAATTAATGCTGGGAGTTTTTGGGTCAGAAGTTTTGCTTTCCAAGAAGTCATACATGAGGGAAGGTCTCACTGGTGTCCAAAAAATATCTTAATAATTTGATTGTAATCTGTATTGACAGGAATTTGGAAAACTAAGCCGTAGTACAGTGGAGGAGCCCCACTGTGAGGTGAGTCTGTAGTGATTAGTTAAGACAATGAAAAGAGAATCTCTGCTGGAGTAATAAGAAGGAGTGGGACTTTTTTTTTTTTTAAGTATGGATAAGTTATTGTTGACTGCAAATATAAAAAAATGCAAAATTTCCAAAAATCTGCATGTGACAGTCTGATACAACACCACTGAAGGTCTCCTATCAAACAGATGAAACTCTGCATAGGACAGTGATAAACAGAAATGTCTCCTGAGGCTCCAAAGCAGCTGAAATGTGTCTTCAGCACAGGATTCCCAGCAGGCAACTCTAGAGCAGCTGTGATAGAAAGTGTCACAGCAATGTGCAGGCACTAATGTGTCCAGAGGAGCGTTCTGGATTTTGGGAAGGGTGATTTATGCTTTGGGTAGTTGATGTATCTGACACTGCTGCAGCTTTGTGTGATGCCTCTGAGCTGTCTCTGGCTCTGGTCTGTTCAGCAAACTGACTAAAGGAGGGAAAACACAAATAATTCCAAAGCTGGGTGAAAGATCACTTATAATATAATGTTACTGAACATGGACAGAAGAAAATGGAAGGTGAGAAGAAAGATTTTCAGGGCTACAAAAATGAAAAGGTGAGACTGGGAGGGAAATGATTCATAGATTGTTTCTGTAAAGTGTTGGTTCACAACCACCTAAAGTTGGTGATGTACAAAGCAACTCCTGAGCTACTGTGTCATAAAGTTGGTGTGTGTTGGTATAAGCTGGTATCTCCTTTGAGCTGCTTTTACTTTTTGGGGGAACAGCTGGGCTTGCAGAGCTGTTCGGGAGTCCTAGGAATGAGGAGTGACTCAGGACTGGTCAGTGGCTGCAAAAATTATGGTTTGGACCCCTAACTTCAATCTGTGCAGTTGCACCAACACCCCCTGTGTGTTTTGAAGGTGTTTTGAATACTCCCTTTTGTTTGAAGAGTAGCCTACTCTACATTCTTCTGAAAAGCAGAGTATAGCCAAGTGTCTTCAGCTTTACAGTAGCTTATCTAGGAAAATTTTTGCCTTCCTGCTGCCTTCCTTGCTGCAGTGCCCAACCAGGGAATCAGGGAATGGCATGTTTTGATGCTGCCTCTCTAGAGAGGGTGCTGTGTGTGGTATTGGCTGATTGTCTAAAACAACACAGATTCAGCAAATGGAGAAAATGGTTTAACATCTGCCTGTTGAGTTGATAAATGGTGAAGTGCTCCAGTGGCAACACACAACCCCACATGTGCACTTGGAGCAGATGGCTTTGGTGTGTGCTCAAGACAAATGTGCTGTCCCTTCTGTCCCCTCCAGCCTCAGCAGGAAAGGGTGCACAGCACAAACCTGGGAGTGCTTCAAAAGCCATAAAAACATGAAGTGTAAATAAACCACACTGTGTTGACTTTGTGTAGTCACTGAGCCTTGAGTTTTGTGGGGTGATCTGCATTCAGTAAATTGCAGTGGGGTGGGTGACCTGCTGTTTTCATGCTTCAACTCGTTCATTGTGACAGGGATTGTAGACAGTGCCACACATAGGTCGTTTCAAAGTGACAAAATTTAATTTCTTTGTGGTGGCACATCTCCTTCCCTACATGCAGTTACTGGCTCTTGGTCTTTTTTTGGTCATTTTCTAACACTCATTTAGTTGTCAAGAGAATATTGACAGCTGAAGTATTAGAGACAGACAAGGTGTTAACATTGATATTTCAAAAATGACTGCAGAGATGTTGTTGCAGTTGCAATGTTTATAAGGAAAAGGAAAACCTGGAAGAATGGGCTTGTATGGAGCTGTGCAGGAAGCAGATGCAGAGTTAAAAGAGCTGGGCCAGTGGTTCTGGTTGATACAGATATTTCAGCCTCTCCTAAAGGCACATTAAACCCTTAAGGTTTCCATAATAATGTGTCTTTCTTTGCAGAAGGCTGTAGGAAAATTACAGTATATATAATAGCTGTATCAGTAGGCAGAGGTCAGTGTAAATTTACTGAAATGCTGTGTTAGAGAAGCAGTAATTCTGGGCAATTACTGTTAGGTTTGAGACAGAGTAAAATTGCAAACAGTCTTTAGCTAATGTTCTATGAATTGGCATTTGTCTTAATTTGCTGGGAAACTTCCCAAGTAGTGGACATACTTTTCTGATGTGGGTAAAGTATCAGTGGCTCATGCTCAGGAGCTTTTGTTACCTTTTCTTATGATAACTCTGGCTCTGGCAGTCAGTCTGTCCAAAAATCCAGTGGAAATGGGATGTGTTCTTCACTTTTGAAGGCTTCCTTCCTTGCTGGCTAAAGCTTCCTTTTAAGTTGCAAGATCTTTTGTCTGACATCCCTGAGTGTTTCTTGTGTTCTCTTTTTATAAAAGCAATGGAAGGCTGGCAGCCAAGTCTGAAAGCATTTAACTCATGAAGGCTCTGCTGTCATTAATTTCAAACACGTCACTGTGGTGTCGGTCAGCTCCACTACCAACAAAGAAAACTAAAGTGTTCCCATAAATCATTTTATTGTCCTAATCCAACCTAATTAACTAAACTAAAAATCCCATTCTGATGAAGCAGCCCTTCCTGTGAGACATCTGCCTCTTTCTTAATGGATTTTAGCTTTTATTTCTGCTGTAGTGCACTAGAGTTGGTGACCGTAATAACATTAAGTCCCTCTTGCCATCTTTGGGGAGCTCACCTGCCACAAGGGAATTCATTTTAAATTTCCAAATGCAGAGATTTTTTTTCCATTCCTTGGAAACATAGTTTGCAAGCCAGGAGGAGGCAATAAAATCTCTATTTCTAGAGGTGGATTAGACTTGTTCCCTGCAAGCTTTGCAAGCAGCAGCCTAAAGCCTGAGAATTTTGGGATCTGCCTCTGTAGTTCATTGACACGCTCCTGACACGGAAGGTTTGACTTAACAGTGTTAAGTTGATGTAATTGTGCTGTGAGCTCCTGACCTGTTCTTGAACTCTGGGGCTGGAGGTGACTGAAGGGAACCAGCAGCACTGTCAGTGTGCAGGGGTTTGCTGGAGCACACCAGGACATGATCCCAGATAGGGAACATCTGGCTGAGCACAGATAGAAATTCAGTGTAGGAGAAAAAGGTGCAAATGCTGACTGAAGAGCCATTTCTGCTCTTGGGGTAATCTGTTGAAGATTTGTTAAGTTCTAGTTTTGTTCTGTCCTTTTTTCTGTATCTTGGCTAAAAAAGCAGAGTACTAAGAAACACTGGTTTTAAATATAACCCTCATATATTCTTATTCCCTTTATCTACGAGGTGCCTTTATGTGGGGTGAGGGAATTCTATTTTCTCATTTCTTGAAATGATGATAAAACTGATAACATCCCCTTTCCAGGGGAGTGAGTGTGGAGCAAAGAATTCAGATGGACTGAGATATTCCAGGGGCTGGCAGAGTTGCAGTGTTGCTGCTGGGAAAGCAGACTCTGTTTGATCTCTATTTGATCTTGGCTCCTCTGAGACCTGACAGATTTGTAAGTCATAGCCTTTAGCTGCTGCTTTGATTGTGAGGGCAAAGTGCTGGAATGAGGTTTTGTTCTCAAAACGGAGAGAAAGGAGCAAGAATGAAAAAGTGTGTGTAAGGAGGCAGGGGAAAAAGCAAAGCCAAGTGTAATTCCAGCCAGCAGGAAGGATATAACTGGAAACTTGAGCTACTAGCAAAGTTGAAAAATTATAAATAAAAAAAAGGAACATTTGCTTGGGCCATGTTGTGAGGCCATGGGTCTTCTCCTTTCAGTCTCTGTTAAAATCAGGCAGTTTTGATCCAAAATCACAAAAGCACAAATCTTGAGGAAGTGGGGGGAGCTGTGGGGTTTGCCTGGAGCCATAGGGAGGAATCTTCCTGCTCACCTCAAGAGCAGGCTCAGCATCCAGTGAGGCTTGGAGACTCCATCTGGGAAGCCCCATGGGGATGGATGGATTGCTGTGCAAACACAAGCCCTGTCTTGGAAAAGTGCTGGCCAAATCTGTCCCTTCATGCCACGTAGAATATGGCACTCAGGGTTCCCTTACTGCTTTTTTTTGGCATTTGGACTTTTAAAAATCCCTCAGCCCCACTGTGGATGAACATAGTCACAAGCAGTGGAATTATTCTGGAAAAATCTCTTGCTGCTGTTTGTTCCCCCTATTCCTCCACAGGGTTTTTTTTTTGTCAGTTCATCTTGACTTTGCTCTTTCCTCCAAAGGTAATTACTTGAACTCAGCACCTTGAGACAGTTAAATGTAGAAAACCAATTGTTGTGGAGCAGCTGAATTCACCCAGCCTGTGTTTCCCCACCAACATTCCTACTGGACAGGAGGTGGGATGTGCTGTGGCCAGCCTGGAGCCACAAGCTTTGGATTGGCTTGGTAGGTTCAGGCTATGGATGTTAGTGAGGTTTTCCCATCATTTTTATCTGTTGGAAATAATTCAGGGTGGTTTTTTTTTTTTTCCCTGTTCAATTGATAATTTTTATTAAACTTTTAAGAACCTGAAAAATAGGAACAAACTGCTCAAAGGAAGTGCAGGGAAGAGTAAAGGAGCCCAAAATACTGGAAGTGCCTGAAGGAAGATTTCCCTTCCCTGACTACTCAGGTGAAACCAGAACCCTGGGATTTATGGTTGGATTTGATGATCTTAAAGGTGTTTTAAAACTAAAATGATTCTACAATTCCACTCACTCAAAAGCTTAGTGGATTCTAAGAAAAAGCTTTGAAAATACCCAGTGTTGCTGAGATGGATCTTGGCAGCCTTGGAGGGGAGGTGAAGAGGCAGAGGCAGAGTTTAGTGCCAGGTTCTTGTTCTTCCTTGTCCTGTTTCCTGCCTGGAAGGTGTTGTCCAGCCTGAAACTCTGAATTTATCTGCTAGAACTTGTGAAGCTGCTGTAATTCTTGTGGGAGTCAGGGCTTTTCTCACAACTTCAGTTGCTACACCAGGGCAATTCAGGGCAATTTTGTGACAGCTTCAAGGGATTTTGAGGAGGGAATCCTGCTGACAGGAAAAACAGTCTGGAAATTTGAATGCTAAAAGCAATAAAAAGGCAAACTCACTATTTTGGTTGCAAAAACCCCAGATTTGTGCAATCAATCTCCAGACTCTTTTGGGACTTGTAGTAGTGTGGTTCTATATTTCCTCAAGCAGTCAAAATCCTTCGTGATTTTGCCTGTGTCTGCATTCCACTTGCAATAGTGTTTTATTAGGAGTCTTAACTCCCACTGTTTTGTGTAGTTCCTAAAATACTATTACTTGTCACTTTTTTTTTCTTTCTTGACTTGGAAGTGGCCAATTGCTTTGAGACCAGCACTTAGAATACCTGTAAAGTGTCTGAATTGGAGTAACTGTTGGTGCTGAGCAGGCTGTGAAAGCACACAAGTTGAAACATTTCTCAAAATGTTCTTGGCTTTTTCCAAAAATGATTACACAATTCCAGGAAATTAAATGTAGCATTTCTTCACTGAAAATAACTGGGTATAAATAATAGAAAACAAAGAGAAGGGGAAGTAGATGGGGAAGAAAGGTTGGGAGGGGAAAGTACACAGAGAAAAGAAGATTATGTCCTACCCTGGAATTTCAGAGGACACACTGACCCTGGTCAGTATTATTAATATATCTAAGCCCTGAGCTCTGTAGGCGTAGGGCACGACCTGACTCAGTAATTCAGGAAATCCTTGTGTTTCCCTCTGTGTTTTTTCCATCAGACCTTAAAACTTTCAGCTTGGGTTCTCAGCAAAGCTTCCAAGTGATGCAGGAGCTTGTCTGACACGGGGATGAGTTTGGGGCACAGGTCCCTGCCTGGGAGTTTGCCTGGGTGCTGGTGGCTGGAGCTGCAGTCAGGACTCTCATCACTTTTACACTCTGCTGTATTCCAGCTGCAACAGAGTTCTGTGGAAATGAGTGAAATGTTGGGTAGGAAAGCCATTGCTTTCTGATCTTTGAAATGGTGATAGCTGATATCATGAGTATGAACTGATTATTGATATATTAAGCTTAAGGTGTAAGGGTCTCCTGTTTATCACTTGATTTCTTTTATATCCCAGGAACACCTGAGACCTGCCCACAGTTTGAGATCCCTTCCTTAGTTGTCAAACAGGCACAGAGGAAAAACTCTGAGACCACAGCTCAGTGTCCTGGCAGGTCACAGAGTGATAGTGACTTCAACCCAGACTGCATCTTGGTGCCATTTGTTCTTGCCACTGTAGTGGTTATTACAAAACACTGTAAATAATCTGGGAAATTCAGAATCTGGCCATTACTGATTACCAAGTTTGTTTACATCACTTTTCAGCTGTTACAATGCCTAGACTTTGTCTTCAAGTTTTGTTAAAAGCTTTACTGCAGAAAAGAAGTGCTGGGAAAGGTCATCTTGCCTCCTAATCATAGGATGGTTTGGTGGGAAGGGACCTTAAGATGATCCAGTTCCACCCCTCTGTGTCCCATTGGGTGGACATGGCAGATCCAGAGGGGTGGAACTGGATCATCTTTAAGGTCCCTTGGCCATTGGCAAGGACATTTTCCACTAGAACAGATGCTAGAACATCTAGCAAGAGGCACCTTGTAAAAGCATTGGTTGTAAATGCATGAGGTTTGCAAGAAACAATTCTTCCATTACGTGTTTTCAATAATTCTGTGTCAAATACTCTTGCTAACCCTTAGTAGGCTTTTAGTATGCACATAGATGTTTTTAATACCTCCAGCATTCAGAAGGATTTTTAATGATTTGTTCAATAATTGATGGAGCTTTGGCATAATTTAGGCTTTTGTGAGAGATGGCAGGCAGATGAGTAGAATATATTTAGTTGTTTAGTTTAACCATCCCTATCTGTGAATTCTTTAGGTGAAAAGCAGAACAAAGGAAAGGAACAAGTGAGAGAACCTCTTGGAGAAAATTATCCCCTTAACTGAAAACTGGAGAAAGGCTTAATTAACTTATGAATTCATTGCTTAAGTGTCTGCAAAGTGTTTTCTAAGCAGTAACAGCCATTACCTTCCAGAATTGTGTGTGGTTATATGGACCTTTATATTTACATCTATTTCCCTGATAGCCAATAGATTAAGTTTCTCAGCTCATTTCCCTCAATCTTGGTGAGATAAAGCAGAAAACATGAGCTGTCTCCTTGTCTTCCTTTAAATACTGAAATCCTATTTAATTTTTGATGCTAAATCCAAATCTGTAGACACCAGTCTACTTTGACAGGTAGTAAGAAGTACCCTTTAATGAGGAGAACCACACTGAAAGTGTTTGGATTTTGTCACCAGGTATATAAAATTACTGGGCTCTTTCTGATAGAAGCAGAAATTTACTTAACCTGAAGTCCTGCCTTTTAACTGGGAATCAGTTCTATTGCTCACTTACCTCAAAAACAAACAAGCAAAGCTCCCTCAACTCCAAGTCTTTGCTAGGGTATGAGTTGCTGCAAGGGTTAGGAATTGAATATCATTTCAGAGAAAAAAGGTGTTTGGAAAAAACACTGTATTTTTTACATACAAAATACCATATAAAACCGGTATTTTGTATGTAAAATGTAAAAAAAGTATTGGGCACTTCTGAATTAGAAACAAACAAGTGCAGCTTGGGGTTTTCCATTAAAAACAAACAAAAGAAATCCTATTGTATGTGCTTACCCAACCTTGTAATAACATGTTACGATACACTGCTTTTCCTGATCACAGCAAAGGTGTTTATGTAGAAAAATGATGTGATTACAATATTTTTGTGTGTAATAGACATCTTTTTTTTTTATCCACCAGGCAATCAGCTCAAAAGGCCACCACAGCGTCTCTTACACATTATCCAGAACCCAGACAGTTATAGTGGAATATATTCATGACAGAGACACAGACATGTTTCAGGTAAGGCTCTAAAATACTTGGATTATTTTTTAAAAGCAGCATAAGAAAGCCCAGTTCTGCCTTATCCTCTGGGCATTCTCTGTGACCTGTGGGATTTCCACAGTCTGAGCCAGCTGCATTAATATGGGAGCACATTGAAATTTTCCATTATTCTGCTCCTTGCAAACCCACAGCAGCATCTGTTAATACTCTTACTGACTTACTCCTTTAATTGTACTCTGCCTTTTCTCCAAAGACAAGCAGTACTGGAGAGAAATGTGTGCTCTGCTTGGATTCATGGGTGAGCACAGAATTACACCCACCATCCTCCATTTAATCATGTAGCTGGAGTAAAAAGGAAGGAGTAGCACATGGGATGGGGAAGGAGGAAGGTAAAAGGAGCTGGGCAGGAGGGGAGACAACCAGTGATAAATGATATTTATCATTTCAACTGATTATGATGAGTTCCTGAAGGGTGTGCAGATCTCTCAGGTGCTGTGGGCTGATTTGCTCTAAGCTCCCATCAATTGTCCAACACGTGCTCAGTATCCCCTGTCTGCATTTGTGTTTTTCTGCATCATTTAACATTCTGGTAACCTGAGTGATTTTCTTGTGCCATGGTTATTTTTGTGTATAATGAGAGAGCAGAAATTCTGTGTGAACTTACACTTCAAACTTGGGGAACCCAAAGATGCCAAACAACCTTTTTCATTCTAGACTGGTCAGGTCTGTGTTATCTTTGACCTCTAATTAGAGCATCTCACCAGGAATTGTTATTCCTCCTCATCAGCCTTTCATATTTAAAAGGATCAGCAGCTGAGTGCTGTTGACAGAGAGGAAATAACTCTTTGGAGATGTTGTTGCTTCTCTTGACTTCTGTGTTTTGCTCTATATTAAATTTTCCCAGTATGACTGAAACTATTAGGTCCAAATAGGAATTGATTAAAACCCAGTCTTATTCATTTGCTGCAGAATGAAGGATTGAACAGCCAGGGTGAACTGAAATAGGATTTTCTGTGTTGACTAGTGAAAGAAAAATGTGATCCATCCATTGGAGTTACTGTGTGATGCTTGTTTAACTCTTGAGTAGCTACAGTAAAATTTTTTCCTGTATATAAATTTTGAAAAGCCATTTTTGAAAGCTCTATTTTTCCCCTTCTTGAGTGCAGTAAAAAATGAATAAAGAGTTGCAGAACAGCTGCTTTTTCTGGGCATACTGTGTAGACATCTATTGCATAATGTCCTAGTGGTGGGTACAGCTTTTTTGGGGGAATAAGAGACCATTTCAGTCTTGGGATGTGTGGGGGGTCCTGCTGTGACTTGATCTCGGTGTGACCTCGAGTGCTGTGTCCTGGTTCAGGTTTCTGCTCTCTGCCTGTTTCCTGAGGATTGCATTCCATGCATTGGGGCTGATGCAGGAGTGGTCTGCTGGGCTGTGGCAATAATTCCCCACTGAAGCAATGCCAGAGCAGCTGAAGAGGTTTCCATTATTTATATGAGCCATTAGATTTTGACTGTTCTCATGAATCTGTTGGAGAAAATTTACTTGGGGATGTTTATTGCAGATCTGTGGTACATGATGACAAAATTAATGTCTGTTGATCCACAGAGTAGAGTTTCATTGTTGGTCAGGCATCACTTGGACAGACAGTCCTTGGAGTTTGGTGTTTTCTTTTTAAATATATGTTCTTGGCTTGTGTAGGATGTGGAAGTTGAAAAGGGAAGGATAATTCCTGGACCACAGGATTATCCTGAGCCTTGAGGCCTCACTTTGACTGCAGTTAACATGTATTATCCTGGGCAAATCACTTGGCTTTTTGTTCTTTATTCCCACTCTGCTTCTGGAGCTGTTCTGCTGTGATGTCTGTAGTTTTGGTTTTTGAGTTTTTAAAATGTAACTATATTTTGAAATCTGTGTGCAAATGCTGCTATGCACCTTTGTCTTAGTGACAGGCAGGTCAGATTTCTTCATTTAATTACAAAAAGAATGTACAAATGTGTTCCTCTGGCATCTCCCAGACTCTGTATGCTCCAGCATCCATGTGCTGCTATAAATGAAGGTTTTCTTCAGAGTTTCACCATTCTGTTGATAATACATTAGGTGAAGTTGAACCTGTTCCTTCATGGTTTGATGGGGTGAGAATGGGTTGATTATATCTGCTCATGCCACTACAAAACCCAAAATGTGCAGCTCCTACCCTAAATAACCACAAGTTTATACAAGAAGCAGGTAAATTCAATATAAAGCATTGATTTTTTTTTTCTGAAAAATGACCCTTCAGAAGATGCAGAATTCAATTCTCACTCTCACCAGAGTGAAATTCTATTGAAGCCCAAGAACCTGCAGCTGTTAAATTCTGTGCTGGCAGAGTTTTCCTTGTCAGGAGCAGTGTTTTACTGACAGCAAAGCCAGGCACTGCCTGCCTCTCACACAGCTTTAACAATCCCCTGCAGAGGACACAACTCCTGCTGCCTCTGCAGCACCTGGCTCATTTATGGGCTCTTGGTGGAAGTAACTTAGGGAAATGAGGTGACACATTTAACAAGAAGGGTCCCAAAATGATCCCAGGTGACACAGTTAACAAGAAGGGTCCCAAAATACAGCCTGAAGTTGCTAGAAAGAGGAGTGTCTTCTGTGCTGTGGAGGAAAACAGGAGAAAAATGAGTAATGAAGTGTGTGAAGAGCAGCTCTGAATAATGGACTGGGTCTGTAGTGATTGTTTGGCTGCAACAGCAGATGAGGTAGAAGTTCTGCAGGGTGGATGTTGATAGCATCAAGATTTTCATTTATTCCTCAGGCACTTGCTTTTCAGGTAATGTCAAACCCAAATTCATGATTTAATACAGAGCTTGAGAAAATTGCCAGATTTTTGAAGGCCACTTCTTCAAATGAATTCAGATGCTGAGAAGTAGCACAATACTGATCCTCTAGAAGGCTTTGTCAGCTGGAAAAGGGGAGAAAACCAAATATTTGAAAATACTTGATTTTGCTTAGACATACTTGTGACACAAATGAGATAAGTACTGAAGTGTTTATATAAAATACTACATATCATTCTAGAGATTTAAAAAGCACATAGATGCATTGTTTATAGATCTTAATGGTTATATCTAAAGAAATTTGAATTTCATGGTGAGTGATTAGTGTGATGTAAGGCTGGGAGCACACACTTGTGTGCTTTGTCATCCTTTAAGAAAAAATGAGGCAGATTTTTCTCTTAATTGCATCTAAAAGCTTTGAGAGAGTGATCTATTTCAGAGACTGCAAGAGGCTGAAACTTGTTATGAACAAATTAATTTCATATTTGTTATTGATTGTCCTTTAAGAGACTCCACGTACAGATGGAGAATAGTCAAAAGTTATTCATGAGGTTCCTGCTGCTGCTCAGTGCTGACTCTTAGCAGGAATTGCTTTGGATGGGAAATAGAAGCCTGGTAGAAATAATACTTTAAAAGGCAGAAGAATATTGCTTTGTAAGATTTAGCTTCAAGTTGTCAAGTTATATAAATCAGGAATATCCCATATTAAATAGTTTCTAAACTCTCTCTCCTGGGTATTCTAGTAGACACATTCTGTGAGAAATTGAAATGTAGACTTTTGATTAGGCCTTGTTGAGTATTTTCTGTGCAGAAAGCTCATCCCATTTTCTGCTTGTGCTGAGCCCTGTGATGTGGAGACAGTAACTGGATGTGTCATTGGAGACATGAATTCTGACATGTGTTAGACTGCAACCCTGCAAACAGAGCTTGAAACAGAGAGAAGTGCAGGAGAGATCCCTGCACTGTTCCTATCAATCCAGTTGTGACAAGGCTTATGTGTGGATAATATTCATTTCCTTGACTCTTGAACAGTGTTTCTTTAAGGCAGGTTTAGGTTGCAGAGATGTTTGTTGATGATGGAACCATTTGTGGCTCCCCACAGCTGGCTTTAAAGAGCAAGATCTGAGCAGAATGGAACTTCTTGGGGGACAATGAGATCATGTTTAGTGAGGAGGTTATTTAATATCACTGTAGATACCTGATGCTGAAGGTAGTTTCATGTGAAGAGTATTCCTAATTCTGTTTGATCACAAGGTGTCTGTAAAATTAATATTCTGTTCCACTTCTTGTTCCTCAGCTCCACTTTCCCAGTTAAGCTCAAAGTTGGTGTAACACTAATTTGCCTGTAGAAATATTGATAAAGCCTCACAGTCTGGCAGTCAGATCCTTCCATCCATGTAGCCATGAGGTTTTCTGTCCCAGATGTTTCAGATTTAGAATTAAAATTTTTAGCTGACAACATAGAAAAATCTTCCTGTCTACTGACGTGTGTTTCATTTCTGCTCAAGTCAAGAAAGTTTTAAAATTCTGTTAGTCGTGCCATGTGCATGATTAGGAATAAATTTCATCATATGGTGGGTTTTACCTGACAGCTCTTCTTTGTGGGACTACAAATCCTGAAAACATGAAGGTGGGTAGCTCTTTGTTATGACATATCAAAATAACCAAGCTCTGGGTCTAAAAAAAGTCCTTTATTTTCATGGCAAATGTATTTGGAACGGGAAAATGTGAATAAAATGTGTCAATCCAAGCTACTGCTTTCTTAACTAACAGAATGTAGTGGTAACTAATTTACTGTGGTTGGATGAGGAAATAGCAAGGTGGTAATGCTTTTTTTGGTGACAATACTCTTATCAAACAGATCAGCTGTGTTGATCTGTTTCAAGCAAGTATGAACATCACTTGTGATAAAATCTGTCATTCTATATCTGTGATGTATTTCTGCCTAGGAAAAATGTGGAAATACAGTTTAGTCTCTGGTTGGATCTTGCCATCCAAAAATTCAGTAGACAGAAGTTTACTGATGTCATCAGTGTTAACCTGGCAAAACTGTGTCCTCAATGCTTTCTATTTCTGTGGGTATTTCTATTTACACCATTATCTTAATTTTTTTGCAGGTTGGGAGGTCTACAGAAAGCCCCATAGACTTTGTAGTAACAGACACTATTTCAGGAAATCAAAACAGTGATGAAACCCAGATTACCCAGAGCACCATCTCCCGATTTGCCTGCAGGATTGTTTGTGACAGAAATCCACCATACACAGCAAGGATTTTTGCAGCTGGCTTTGACTCGTCTAAAAATATATTTCTTGGTGTAAGTACTGCTAATAATGATGTTAAAAGCAAGCTCTGGTTTATATTCTGTTACTTTCAAGCCCCAAATCTCCTTGTGCTGGTTGATAACTTGTACTGTCATTAGACTTTTATTACTCCAATGCACCAGCTGCAGTGTTGAGTAGAAACTGCAGTTTTCTGTGCCTGAGTTACCACCAGCAGAGACTCATGGTCATAATTATCTTTAACAATGAAGCTGCCTTTTAGGAACTATTAGAGGATTTTCCTTAGGTTGCTTTGATGTATTCCTGATAGTCACTGTGACTTTCACACGTAGGAAAAAGCAGCCAAGTGGAAAAACCCTGATGGCCACATGGATGGATTGACAACCAACGGGGTGCTGGTGATGCACCCCAAGGGAGGCTTCACGGAGGAATCCAAGCCCGGGGTGTGGCGGGAGATCTCCGTCTGTGGGGACGTGTACACGCTCCGGGAGACCCGCTCTGCCCAGCACAGGGGCAAACTGGTAAGTGGGAAGTTGTTGGTTTTTGGTTTGGGTGGTTTTTTTTGTTTTTTTTGAGGTTGGGATTGAAGGTACTTGAGACGATAGTTCGCGTTCGGACTCAGGTGTTTATTATTTTTTTAACTATGTTACAGTCTTAAAACAATGAGCTCTGTAGTTTTTCATTAACAAGGCACAAAGATGGTTAAAAGATCTTGTTACAAGGTCTTTTAAGGCTAAACTGTCTAATTAAGAAATGACACCTAAATTATTTTCACTTTTAACCAAATAACTGATCCCTCAAAGTCCCCACTGCGGACTTTTCTGTCCAATTACAAAACACCACCCAAACCCACGAAGAAGAAAGAAGAAGAAGGTAAAGAAGAACATCCTGCTTCTGCCCTAAAACTTCTATCTTGCTTCATATTTGTTACTACATTCTAAAACCCCAAACTCTTAAGTTTTCCATCCTGTGATATTGCACACTTCTAACCAGCTACACACCCGTAATCCCAGTGCTATCAGTCAATTTTGGAAGCCTTCTCCACAGCTTCAGGTCAAATGTAGTGTTCTCCAGGAAGTCACAGTCTGTTTGTACAGAAAGTCTAAAATTTTTAACATCCAGAACTCCAACAGGAAGTGACTGAAATTAAAAGGGGTACTGTGGATGTGGCAGTCTGGTCAGAGAGAGAGAGAAAGCTACATAAGCTTTCCCATGAATCAGTCTGGGAGGTTTCAGGGAGCTGGAGAGAAAGAATGATAATGAAATGGAAACAATCCACAGGTGGTGTTTTGTGACAAGCTGTTTTCCCATAAGGTTGTTTACAAATGGGTGTCTTCTTAATTAGCCAATGGTGACAGTGTTTTGATTAAAGGACCAATCAGGTCCACCTGTAGCCAACTAGAGCATAAAAAGGAATGGGTTCCTAATAAAGTTATTATTAGCCTTCTGAAAATGCATGGAGTGTGTCACCCTTTATCTGTGTCACTTCTGACTCAATGGTGACAGGGTGTTTACTACAGGGTGGCTGTCCCTGGACAGTGGCACTGTGAGTGTGTAAATCTGTGTGTTACAGCAGATTTTGCACTGCTGCTCTGTTCCTGAGCGTATGGGAGAGCAGTCAGAACTTTCTGCTAATGCCACTTTTCCACCTGAAATAGCACAGAGTGTAAAAGCAAGATAAACTCTGCTCTGGAATGTTCTCCTGGGACGTGGGGATGTCTGGAAGCTGCTGCATGGGAGCTGTCTTTTGCAGTACTGCCAGAAGAGTCCATTTTTGTGCAAAAGCAGTTTGGGTAAGGCAGCTTCTGTTTGATTAACCTGCCACTGGGAAGATAAGAGGAGCCCTGGAAGTATATTCCTGTTTTCTCCTGTGAGGCAGGACAGGCTTTGGCTTTCCCAGAAGTGAGAGAATTGAGCTGCCAGGGATCTGTGACACATAAAACCAGGAGAGAAGTTCAATGAACTGACTTTGCAACTCCGCCATTGGCTTTGCAAAAAACTGACTGCTGAAAGAGTTGGGGGAATGGAGTTGGGCTGTTCTGCTTTCAGCAGACACCCTTCAGGACATAAATTGCTTTGTCACACTGATGGTGGCAGGCAGATGTTGCCTGGGGACCTGGACAGATGATGTGGCAATTGCAGCCTTTGTACTTGGTTAGCAAAACACCTTTTTAGTGCTGCTAAAGAGAGGCACAGCAAAACAAATTAATCCCCCTCCCTGCATCCAAAATGAGTTGAATTCTCATTTAAATAAAATTGCATGGCACACTGGTATTGATGTGATCAGTGTTTGTTGATTGGGTTCATAAAACCAAATGCAGGCTGTATAATGAATTGAACACGTTGCATATGAGGGAGCTTTTTTGTTTTGCTGTTTGTGAAGGAATTATCTGAAAAGAGCATCAGATCAAGGCTTCTCTCATCTCTACTTGAACCATTACATTTTTCTGCTGGAATTACTTGGCACTGGTGACCTCTTATCTGTAGTCTGTATTGTACCACTGAGGTGTTCTGTGCAAGGATGATCCACAGTTAATCTGTGAATTTAAACTGGATTAAAATGTAAATGCTAAGTTGGTTGTCATTCATAGTATTCTTAGGCAGATGTGATGATTTCATGTGACCTACTTAATGTATTTGTTTGTATTTGGCTATTTGTTCTGCATTAGTGGTGTTTTCTGCATACTTTCTCTGCAGAGTAGGTCTGTCTGTTTTTCTCTTTAATTTTATAAAGAGCCTTTTTAATATATGTTCATCATTAATGACTGATAGCAGAAGCACAGATTGCTTATATGTTTGGGACATTAAAATAAAGAATATTTCAGTCAAGTACAATGTGTGTGTGGCATAATCCCTTGGAAATGTTGTAAGTACCTGCTTTTAATCAGGGAGAAGCCTTTAGGCAGTGCACGCTGGGGCTGTGTTTGCTTGGAATATCTCATTAAATAAGAGGGCTAATGAGTGGGGTGGGTAATTGTTCATAAGCTGAGCCTATGTGGCTTCAGATTTGTCACCAGAAATTCAGCTGGCAATTCTGTCTGCTGCAGTGCTAAGCAGGTACCTGTGCTGCTGCTGAGGCACACTCTGGGATCTCATGCTTCTGCAAAATGCTTGACCCTTGCCACAACCCCAGAAAGAATGGTATCTGAGAGGCAGGACAGCTGGCCTGCCCTGGGTAGCAGTTTTTAGTCCAAAAAGGACTTTTTTATTTTACTGTGTGAGCATCTTCTGTCAGTGTTACGTGAGCAAAGAATTCCAGGAGAGAATCTGCTAATGCAGCCCTCAGGGAATGGCACGTCTGCTCTTCAGTCTATCAGGACTTACTGAAATATGACAAAGGCACAGAGAATCAATATTGGAGGAAAAAATGCGTGCTCAGGGGCCCAAAGACTGTATAATAATTTATATTGCAACTGCAAATGCAAATCCCCTGTACAAGCACAGAATAAGAGACCAGTGCTCGTTATAATCCTAGATGTAGGTTAGGAGGTGAGGTGGATTCAGGACAACAATAAGACAAAAGCCATTAAGTTAATGCTGATAAAGGCGACGTGGTGTCTGTAAAAGCTCCCAGGCTAAACAGCCTCCCCTTGTGTCCTGCCACCAGGTAGAGAACGAGACCAACATCCTGCAGGACGGCTCCCTGATCGACCTGTGCGGGGCCACCCTGCTGTGGAGAACGGCGGAGGGACTCCTGCACAGCCCCACGCAGAAACACATCGAGGCGCTGCGCCAGGAGATCAACGCCGCCAGGCCCCAGTGCCCCGTGGGCTTCAACACCTTGGCCTTCCCCAGCATGACCCGCAAGGACGTGGTGAAGAAGAAGGACGTGGAGGAGAAGCAGCCTTGGGCCTACCTCAGCTGCGGCCACGTGCACGGCTACCACAACTGGGGCCACCGCAGCGGCACGGAAGCCAACGAGCGCGAGTGCCCCATGTGCAGAACCGTTGGCCCCTACGTGCCTCTGTGGCTGGGCTGCGAGGCCGCCTTTTACGTGGACGCCGGGCCCCCCAGCCACGCTTTCACGCCCTGCGGACACGTGTGCTCCGAGAAAACTGCCAAATACTGGTCCCAGATCCCGCTGCCTCACGGGACTCACGCCTTCCACGCCGCCTGCCCCTTCTGCGCCACGCAGCTCTCCGGGGAGAACAACTGCGTCAAGCTCATCTTTCAGGGCCCCATCGACTGAGAAACCACACGGCAATGACCACAATAAAAGTTTTCTTTAACGGTTTACTGTGAAGATTTTTGCCACTAACTTTAGATTTTACCTTTTTTTATAATGTTGTTAATAGGGGGCGGTAGGGTGGGGATGGGGGAAGCGATGAGGAGATGGAGGGACTGTGGTGGAATTGGGATACATTGATACCTGGAACTTGACAGATATCAGTGGTGTTGCATGCTCGAAAGCAGCATATTCATGGAGTCTTCTTGGTCAAATTGTAGTATATTTGTAATCTTTTTATTAGTACCCTGGATCAGAAAAAGGTGTCTTAAATGATTTTTTTAAGCTAAGATTTTTTAATGGAAAGGTTTTTTCTTCTAAACTTTGACAAGCCTTTAAAACCTATTTTTCAAATCTAGAAGGAACATACAGAATGTAACTGTCTTTAATTTGCAATATAATTTAACTTGAATAGTTTCTCAAGGAGCAAATACAGAATGTGTGGACAACCATAGGTGAATGTTCACTAGAGATAATTGGATATGTAAGAGAAAAATTAGCTGCCTAAAGTGTAGAGGATAAAAGCTATTAAAATATCTATTATGGTATAATACAGCTGGCCAAAAAGGCATCAAAGATTACTTGAAACTGAGGAAATCCTGTTTGCATTGATTTCCTTTCAGTGTAGTAAATATCCACTGGCTATTAGGTATGGGAGATGGCTGATTATTTTCTGTCTTTTTTTTTTTCCATTTAACCTGCATCTGGAGAAACCACTTTACTCTTTCCCATACTTAGCTCTGGGGTTTAAGCTGATGTTCTATGTAAGTGTAGTCTGCCCTTTTCATTTCTGCTTTGCTTGCCCACAGTGCTCCTTACCCAGGACCTTTGGGTGAGTGGAGGCCACAGATTCCCAAAATGACTTGGTTTGGAAGGGACCTTAAAGCTCATCATTTCCACCCCCTGCCATGGGCAGGGACACCTTCCCCTGTCCCAGGCTGCTCCAAGCCCTGTCCAACCTGGCCTTGGACACTTCCAGGGATCCAGGGGCAGCCACAGCTTCTCTGGGCACCCTGATGGAGCCAGAGATGTGTCCAGCCTTTGCTGCAGTGATGAGGGGGTGGTGCCACAGCACAACACAAGGTTTAGGTACAGCTGGTACAGAATTGATTTACATAAACCTGAATTCAGGAAAGCACTTAGTCTGTCCTTAAATCCAAGCCCACGGCTGGGACTGTTCAGATTCTCAAGAGCTTCAGTGCATTGCAGTTATTTGCTGTTATGTTTTGAAATTAAAAAAAAAAAAGCAATTTAAAATAAGTTATTTTAAGCTCACTTTAAAGCATTTTCACTAGAAGGGAGAGCATCATTTCCAGTTCAGCTGAGCATTTTTGTTCACTTTTTCAACTTGCTGCCATCTGTCACCTTTTCTTTTGCAGATTGAGTTGTGTTTGTATCTCTTTTTTCCCCCAAATGTTTGCAAATCAAACAACATTCAAATGTAATCAAATATATGCACCAGGGTGGTACATCTGAAGTGGATCACTTGAAATTCGTGACTTTTTAAGAGAGCTGATAAATGTTTACTATGGAAATAATTAAATCAGAATTTCATATGAGGTGTACCCTGCCCACTGTTAGGCTCATTTCATGCAGAACGATAACTCTTTGATTTGTGGTCTTTTTTTTTTCCTTTATGCTTTCTGTACTCGTGGTATCTGAGGTATCAATCTATCCAGGTTTAAAAAAAAAAAAAATTAGGAGAAATCTATAACATCTCTAGATGAAATTGATCATTCAAGCTCAGTTCTGTTTAATCAACTATAGCATTTCGCTATATTTGTGCCCTTTGTATAAATATATAATTTATATGATTTTAATATATTCTGTATATATATATACTTGAATTGGCCTGTTCATATTTTGGTTGTAAAATTGTTTTATAGTTAACCTTATAAACATTTTACATGTCCCTTGCCAATGGTGATGGGATGGATTTTGTCTGCTGCTGTTTTTAGTATAATTTTGCTGTATACATGTTCAGCATTTTAATAATTTGAAAATAGCTTTACTTTTCATGCTTTTGCTGTTTAAAAAAAAATACAACTCCGCAGCATTTTTTTTCCTAAAAGCCCCAAACTGTACAGTTTTTGTCCCACTCAGTGATTGGAAACAGGATAAACCTTGTTAACCTACAACTATATGCTTCTTCCTAGTGCCTTTTCAAAGAGATCCTCTTGTGATTCCATGTTCCAAGTCCTTACTCCCAACCTTGTGGCTCCTCTCCACGGGGAGCAGCAGCCCAGGCAGGCGGGGAAGAAATCCGGACACGGAGGTGCCTCTTCCTCACCCCAGAGCCCCTGCAGGTTCCTCAGGTCCCACAGTCATTCCTGGTTAGCAGATACCTCAACTGGGAGAGGCTCACTCCTCCCTCCCTGCTGGACTCACTGCTGCTCCTGGGGAGAGATGCTCTGGACACGCCTCGGGAGCTGCTCCTGCCTGGGCTTGGGCCCTGCAGCTCCCTCTGTGTGCAGCACCCTGGGGCTGAGCTCAGCAGGGTCTGCACGTGAGGTCTTCTCCTCTGAGCCCCCATGGATTGGGAACACCCAGCACCACCTCCCTCCCCAGCTGCTTTACTCCTTCCCTTCCCCTTGCAGTTTAATTGCTGCTTCAGGGCTTCATCTCCCTCCTGTTCCCTGTGGAAAGCGAATGTACGGTGCTGGAAGAATCCTCACTGCAAACACAGCACACCATCAGGCTTGTGTGTTTGGCTTGTGTGAAGCAGAACACTGGATGATGGTTTGTATCCAAGGGAAGTGTCTGTTTGAAACTGTTGAAGCAAGATTTTTTTTTTTTTCTTTTGCTGTTGGCAGTTCTGTATAATACAAGAAATACTGCTGGAAGGAAAACTCTCAGAATCCCAGAACGGGCAAGGCTGGAAGCTTATCTGGTCCCACCTCCCTGCTCAAGAAGGGCCATCCTGGAGCACATGGCACAGGATTGTGTCCAGATGGCCCTGGAATATCCCCAGTGAGGGAGGCTACACCTCTGGTGTCTGTTCAGGGAAGTTCTTCACCTTCAGGTGGAACTTGTGGGCATCAGTTCCTGCTCATTCCTCTTGTCCCACAGAGCAGAGCCTGGTCCATTCTCTTGGCACCCCCCTTTAGGTTTTTATACACATTGATGGGGTCCCCTGTGTTGTCTCTTCTCGGGGCTGAACATTCCCAGCTCCTTCAGCCTTTCCTCCTGAGAGAGGCTCCAGTCCCTTCATCCTCGTGGGAGGATTTGCCCTCTGCTGTTCCTGCTCCAGCATCTCCGTGTCCCTCCCGTCCTGAGCAGCCCAGAACTGGGCACAGCACTCTGGGAGTGCCTCAGCAGGACTGAGCAGGGGGACAGGGTTCTTTTCTGGGAAGCAATTTCCCAAGGTTTGTGTGGAATTCAGGGACTTTGCTGTTCAAATCCAGGGTCAGGCTCGCAGAGTTAGATTTGCTGGGGAGGCAGAAGAGTTTGTAACATGATTTTTCTCAAACCCTGCTCTGGTGTTCTGCTCTGGTGAAATGATGGAGCATTCAGCTCTTAGCCCTCACCTTCCCTCAGCTCCAGAAATACCTCCTCTACTCTGGTACCTCGATAGGAAAAAGGAGTTAGTGGATAAATAAAATTAGAGTCAGTAAACTTGAGAACCTCCCTCAGGTTTATTCATTATTTCAGTGTTCTGCTGTTCCTTACATCCCATTTCCAATGCTGGCAATGTGTTCCATAAGGATTTTTTTATCACCTGTTACTGTTGATTCTATTTGAATGCCTCAAAAGCAGCTTTGACTGCGTAACTTAGAACTTAAAAGTATTTTTCTAATCTGATTTTTTTTTAAAGATATCTGTCAAATCCGTGCATGCTGGAGCTGGAACCCTTCCCTTTTTCCTGGCAGCTTTTTGAGAGAGTGCTGAAGTCTAAATAAAATGAGTGGTGAATGCTGTTTTTACTGGGAATTGTTGTCCAGTTGTGCAGGACAGTTCACATGAAACTGTGTTTTACTCATTAATTTTTTTCAAATGTGGTCATTTTGTGCATCAGGCTGCAGTCACGGTACTTTACAGGCTGAGTAATTAAAGAGGAATCTTTTTTTCCATTGTGAGGGTGGGAATGGGGATCAGAAGAGAAGAAAGCCATGGTTGAGCTGGTTCCAGTAGGGACAGATCCACCTTGAAGCAAAGGCATGCCAGGAACTGCTTGGAAATGTGACTGGAGCTGTTGCTGCTTTCAGATGTCACCTATTCCCTGCAAAGGATTCTCCTGAGTGTGTTAGAGAGTTCTGGGGTGCTGTGGAAAGCTCGTGACCTTCCCAGTGAGACACTCCTTGGTGTTTTGTGGCAGTTCTGCAATTTGAGGGTTTGGCTTCAGAACCTGAGCGAGGAGCCAGAGATGCTGAGTGTGTCACAGTGAGAAACTGCAATGGAACTGTGAACAGAACTCAATTATATTTTAGTGTTTAATTATATTTTAGGGCTGTGGTCACTCTCCCTTTAGTGCTCTTGCAGTAGCTGGTGACTTCCTCACTGTTTTTTCATTCTTCTGGAAGTGGAAGGAAACTTCTCCAAGACCATCACGTTTCTGTTCCTCCATCCCACAGTCCTGACACTTCCCTGGGGTTGGAGAACCATTGGTAGGGACGTGGCTGTGGTGAGGACTGACAGGCATTTAAATCCATTTTTAGCCTGGTAGGAAAACTGACCTGACTCTTCCTTCTCATTTCCTCAGTTTTTCACCCTCCTGTGAGCCCTTGGCTCCTCATTTTCTATTTATCCACGCAGTTGCAGGTACACAAATAAACACAGCTTGGAAGGAAAACACAAGCCAGGGCTGCAGTGTCTTTTTACAGATTTTTCTCGTGATTCTGGCTTTTCTAAGCACTGGTCACAAGTCTGCACTCTGTGTTGTGAGGTAAAAGGACAAAAGTAGAAGGTAAGGCTGGTTTTGGGGGGTGGGGGGTGGAGAGGGGGGAGTTTGTAGGATGGAGTCACAGTGGCTCTGCAAACTGTGTCCCACTGAGTGCAGAGGACACTGGATCTTGGAGGAGCAGTGGAGTGACCCTGGGCAGGCAGGAAAGATGGAGCTTCCCTGTCTGTGCTGCTCAGTTTTCATTTATTGACAGCAGAACAAAAATAGGAGCTGCTTGGACACCCAAACACCAGAAAAAAACCCCAATTTCTGCCCAGATTCCCTTGCTGGGGGCATATTTATGTTTTCCTGATGGGCAAGCCAGGCTCCAGGTCTCCTGAAGTCCCTTGAGCTGCTGTGCTGGGGGTTGGGGATGGGAATGGCTCTGAGATCCACGGTGGAGAGCCCTTGGAAGGCAGCACAGCCAGAGGAAAAGCCTCTCCCACTGCGAGCCCTGTGTGATGGAGGGGTGATGTTTACCTTAAAAACAGTGTGAGCAGCTGTTCAACTTCTGGGTATATTTGTAAAATTGGTCTTTTTATACGCCGTGTGAAATGGACTGGAATAATTTCTTTTGCTGTTGTACCTGTGGAAGTACAAGCCATTTTACAGGAAAAAAAATTATAAAACAAATTAAAATATTATCTCATTATTGTCACTGACTCCTTCAGTTTGTTTTCCCTGCTGGTTGGTTGTCAGAGCTTGACTTTGATTTGCAAAAAACCATATAAACAACTTCAAAAATAAAGGGTTTCTTTTACTCTTTTATCCCCTTTCTACTCAGCAAACAAAACCTGAAGCCTTTGATTGAGGATTCTTAAATATTGGAGGTGGTGCAGTGTATTCAGGTGTGAGTGCCCTGGAATTTCACTTAATTCCCTTCCCTGATTTTTAAATTGAACTGTTTGTTTTCAGTGCCAGCTGCCTTCTTGCAGTGTTAACATAATTGCTAAATAAAAGCAATTTCCAGGAATAATATGCTTTGTGACTCTTAAAATTAATTTCCATAATGGGAATTCAGTGGTTTGTTTTCCATCTGTGTATTCTGTATCCCTTTTTTGCAGGTGGCCCCTGTGAGTACAGGAGCTTCATTTTTTAAAAGGAGCTAAAATGAATTGTCAGCTTTTTTTGGGACCTGGAAAAATAAGTGTTGGTGTGAGCACAGGGAAGGGAAATAAGGATTTCTGCAGTGTTTTCTGGATGTGGTCACCTGCCAGCTGGCTCTTGTGCTTCCATGGAAGTCAAGAGTGCTCAGTCCTTTCCAGGGAAGTGCTCCTGGGAGAGTGGGAAGATTTGGGATGTTCAGGAGGGGCTGTGCCCATCTCCCAGCACAGCAGTGAACCCTTTTTCCTGTGGGATTGCTCTGTCCAGCCTCACTGCAGGACACTGTAAATGCACTCCTGGATGGCAGGGATGGGGGCCTGGTGGGTTCCTGGGCAGGAATTCTGTGCCTGGAGAGAGGCAGGGCCCTGTGGTTTAAGATGTTGAAGGTTGTGGGTTGTGGGTTGGGGTTGGAGTGAGAGGATCTTTGAGGTCCTTTCCAACCCAAACCATCCCAGGATTCCAAGGCAGCCTTGGAGCAGTTCTGCTGGGAGCCTGGGTGAGGGAGATGTTTCTGCTGCTCCTCAGAGGAGGGGAAGAGCCTCAAGGCAGGAACTTCTCAAAGGCTGGGAGGGAGGAACAAGGAGAGTTCAAAGCTGAGCTGCTGCTGCTGCAGCCCCAGCCTGGGGAGAGGGCTTAGGGGATCACTCACCTCATCCCACCCCTGCCATGGCAGGGACACCTTCCACTGTCCCAGGCTGCTCCAACCCTGTCCAGCCTGGCCTTGGACACTTCCAGGGATCCAGGGGCAGCCACAGCTTCTCTGGGCACCCTGTGCCAGGGCCTGCCCACCCTCACAGCCAGGAATTCCTTCCCAATCTCCCATCCATCCCTGTCCTCTGGCACTGGGAGCCATTCCCTGTGTCCTGTCCCTCCATCCCTTGTCCCCAGTCCCTCTCCAGCTCTCCTGGAGCCCCTCCAGGCCCTGCAAGGGGCTCTGAGCTCTCCCTGGAGCCTTCTCCTCTCCAGGTGAGCACTCCCAGCTCTCCCAGCCTGGCTCCAGAGCAGCAGAAGTGTCCCAGCTCCTATCCCAGAGCAATCCTCAGCAGCCCTCAGGACTGACCCTCTGTGAGCTTGTCATGCAGATTGTGAGGATTTTGTATCAATTCTGTCACAGGTTTGTTTTTTAATTGAAACCTTCAGCTTTCAGCCTCTTCTCCATTCAATTTATGCAAGACAACAGGACCACACATCATCCTAATGATCCCATTCCCTTGCTGCTTTTCTCCTCATCCCTCCAGCTCCCTGATTAAAGATGCTGTGGTCTCTTTTTTCACTCCCCTCTGAAGGGAGCATCGATTCCAATCTGTGTTACCTGGCTGTAAAATTTCACTACTTACTCACTGCAGCTCCTGCTGCTGGGAAATCAGCTCTGTGAGAGGTTTCCAGGGCAGCTGTGACTCCTGCTTTCCTCTGCCTTTCAAGGCATGGCTGTATGGATGCATATTTTTAGGAGGAACTTAAGAAATCTCTTTCATGTAAAACTAAGGCAGACAGAAGTTTGACAGAGGAGTCTGAGCCTGATGGTTCTTTTCTTTTCCACTCACTGAAAACTCCTGTGTGAAGACAGGCTTGAGATGAGAAAAGACTTCAGAGAGGAGTTCAGTAGAACCCCAGTTACATCAAGGCTTACAATCCTAGATGTGCCTGTAAATAATTAAATAATTATATATGCAAAGAAATAACTCTTTGGGGAGTATTGGCCTTAAATGCTGTATTTTTTAAAGGAGCCTGGCCTTTGAACTGAGCCAAAATCTGCTCATTCTGGTAGGAATTGTCCTGTGCAAGGACAGCAGGGGAACAGGAAGGGAGCCAGGGAGCAGAGATGGGCTGTGCTGTGTGGGTTTCTGGGTTTCCTCAGGGATGGGGGGGGTGTGTCCCTGCCAGGACAGGTGTCTGTGTCCCTGCTGGGCCCCAGCTGTGGCTCTGCACAGCCAGCTGTGTGCCAGCTGTGTGCCAGCTGTGCTAGCAGGGACAGGAGGCACGGCCTGGCCTCAGCCCCAGGGGGACAGGATTTGGGCTGAGGTGCCATCACAAATCCAGCTCAGCTGGGCAGGGAGAGCAGGGAGCAACATCTGGCACATCTGGGGGCTGTGGAGCATCCCCTGCCCTCCTTATTTCTCTCTGATTAAATGAAGTGAGGAGCCAGGGAAGGGCTGGAGGAAGGGAGAAGGGGCCAGAGTAATTCCCCTGATGAGAGAGTCCAGATGAGGATTAAGCTGAGCTTTGTCCAAACTCTCTCTGTACACAGGGACTCTGTTTTGGCTTTAGATGTGGTTTAGCCAACCTTACCCCTGAGTGGGCCTGGAGGAATCATGGAGTGGTTTGGGTTGGAAGGGATTTCAAGGATCCCCTCACTCCAGTCCTTCCACTGTCCCAGGCTGCTCCAAGCCCTGTCCAGCCTGGCCTTGGACACTGCCAGGGATCCAGGGGCAGCCACAGCTGCTCTGGGCACCCTCTGCCAGGGCCTGCCCACCCTCCCAGCCATGAATTCCATCCCAATATCCCACCCATCCCTGCCCTCTGTCTGTTTACATTCATTCCCTGTGTCCTGTCCCTCCATCCCTCATCCAAATTCCCTTTGCAGCTCTCAGGGGCAGAAAGGCACCAAGGGCTGCTGCCACAGCCATCCCATGTCATGGCAGCTGCATGGGCACCCAAAGCCAGAAAAATTCCCCTTTCCCAGGGGAAGGCATGAGCTAACAGGGGGGCAGGTTTGATTTCTGGCTTTTCCATGCCCAGCCCCTGGGTTGGCTGTTTTTCATTTCCCCTTTCCTATCCAGAGAATAGGAACTACAGGGCTACCTGGCACTGCCTGAGACTATTTGTGATTTTTCTGAAAAAAAAATCTGTCTTTTCACTTAATGGTTTTATCCCCTCCCTGCAAACAGATAATAAACTTGTCTTTTTTTTTTTTTCAGTGGGAATGTTCTCTGCAAAGTCCAGTGTCTTCCTTCAGGTGTTTGTTCTTCCTTCACCCTCTGGGTGCTCCCAGCAGTGTTGTCCCTTTGGCAGGATCTGTTTTCTCCCTTCCCTCCCTTCCCATCAGGATACACCACCCTGTTGGATTAGGCCCTTTTCTGACTCAGAAATGGGGCAGCTGAGAGGTGTTTTCAGAACTTTTATTCCATTTTCAGTCTCATGAGAAGGGTGAGACAATACAGATGTTTTAATTCACACCATCACAATCAGAAGGCAATGATTTCCTAATTCCAATACACTGTGAGTGTTTCTTGTCCTATCAGCTTTAGCCACACCATGCTGTAAATGCCTTAAAGCCAAAAATCCAAAATTACCCCTCGTGGGTCCCACTGCAATGCATCTTTCACAGTTCTATTTCTCCAAAGTATCCAGTCTTATTTGCAAGGCCATCCTTTGAAACTTGTTTCTAGTTCCATTTTCTACAATTTTCTCCAATTTCCCACATCACCCCAGCCCTGGAGCCCTGGCTGGGGCTGGGTGTGGGATCCTCCTGCCTCTGCCTTGGCTGGGAGAGCCAGGGTCACTCCCAGCCAGAGCAGGAGCCTTTGGGGAGCTGAGTGCCTGTAACTGAGACAGCCAGGAGCCTCCAGAGCAGGGGCAGAGAGTTTTTCAGGCAGTCCCTGGAGCACCAGGGGCAATCTTTTCTCCCCAGCACACGTGGGACAGAGGTTGGTGCTCACCCTGGAGGATGAGAGGTGACAGTGACCTCCTCCCTGTGCTCCTCACATTTCACTGAACACAATTCCTTCGCCCAGGATTTTATCCTGGGAAGCTGAAAAGGCAGAGAGAAGCCCAGAAATGGGAAAAACAATACTCTGTCAGGGTATTTTCTGGGGTTTTGTTGGTTTTGTTTTGCTTGTCTCTTAGTGCTATCACATTTGTATTTTTCTTTGTTTTGTTTAATATTCCTTGTAAAGAACTGTTATTCCTATTCCCAAATCTTTGCCTGAGAGCCTCCAATTGCAAAATTATAACAATCTGAGGGAGGGGGGTTTACATTCTCCATTCAAAGGGAGATTCCAGCTTTTGCTGGCAGGTACCTGTCTTTCAAACCAAGACATTCCCCTGTTCCTTCATGGAATTGCTAAGGTTGGAGAACAACTTTAAGAGCACTAAGTGTAAGGATTTTGCAGCTCTGCTTTCCACTATTGGGGCTTTTCAATTCAAAATCCTCCTGGAATTCCTCTCTGGAATTCCCTGCTGCTGGTAGAGCTGAGCATTAGCTGATGAGGAAGGAGAACACTGGTGTTTGGTGATTATTCCTGCACATCCTCCCAGTGGAGCCAGTTGTTTTTGCATTTCTTCATCCTTTGAGCTGAGTCCTGCACAAATACCTGCACAAATACTTGCACAAATACCTGTGCTTTTTCATCTGGGGCAGACACCTGGTGGGAAAAAACCTGCATCATTCCCTTTGCCTTATTCAGTCCTGGATCCATCTTTCTACTTTTCCAGAACTTGCCTGCTACCCACAATTAATTAGATGTCATTAACAGCACTGTGTTGGTTCTGGGAGGTTTCTCACTCTGCATCCAACATTTGCTTTTCCATTTTCTCTCTCTCTCTTTTTTTTTTTCCCCTCCCAGTGATAACACCAAACTCTGTTCCAGGATTTACAAGGTAAAGCCTCTCCTTGGAGAATCCAGCAGCATCCATCAAAGTCCCGGGGGTTTTTATTCCCTGGTGATGAGCCGGGTGCTCCCGTGCCCTGCCAGGCAACTCATCCATGCTGTTTGATCGGATTATGCAAAGTGTTTGCAGTGAGGATAGGGCACACACCTGGCAGGGCGGGGTGAGCTCAGATTTGGGGATGGAGACGCCGGATGCGGCGGGAGGGAGGAACTGGAGCCTCCCCCGGGATGCCTGGGGAGCTCCTCCAATTCCCTCAGCAAAGGGAGCAGGGACTGGAGCAGGGACTGGAGCAGGGACTGGAGCAGGGATCGGGACAGGGATCGGGGCAGGGATCGGG